>JBCNYH010000023.1:45104659-45120426 GCA_039654325.1 Tandanus tandanus
AAAAAAAAAATTTATTCAACACAAAACCAAAACCAAACCACCACCTTTTTTGCCAAGACACGAAAAAAAAAAGGGCAAAAAAAAAAAAAAAAAAAAAAAAAAAAAAAAAAAAAAAAAAAACACACACAGCCAATCCAGGATTGTTATTCCACATCCTGGCATTAGGGCTGGGGACGTGTGTGCCAGCGAGGAGAACTGAGTGGGCGTTTGCCAGAAACAGAGCTTTCAGAAAATGCGTGAGCGGAGAGATCATTCTTGCCAGCACAGTCTGCTTCCCTCATTTTGCAGACCTCTCCTCCTACAGGCTGACCTCATTTGCATAAGTGATCCCTGATTTGCATGAGCTTTCCTGACGAGGAAACAGGTATGTAAATTCATTGCATGGGGCAAAACCGAACCACCTTATTTCACCCGGCGATCCACCTTCCTCTTCACTGGCCTGATTCTACAAAACCGTGCTCTGAATTTCCAAGGGGTAATTGCTCCCTGATGCATGAAGGCGCACAAGACCTTAAAATAAATTGCACTGACACCAAATTCAAGTCAGTATGAAAGAAATAAGAAAAAGATAAAAGGCAAAAAAACAGATAATAATAATAATAGTAATGATAATAATCATAAAAATAATAATAACAGGCAAACACAGTAGCATTTGCTAGTCACCTAGCAAATTAAGATACTGACCCATTGTCTCTATGGTGATGGCAACTAGATAGATGGTGGGAAAAAACTGGGGCCTGAGTTTCAACAAACTTAAGCAACATAACATTTATTTCCATCCAATGTTGGGTTCATTTTTCAGCAACGTCTTGAATTGATGAGGGAAAAACTGAACCACCCCATGAAGTCTTCTCCAGCACATCCAAAATATTTTCAATAGGGTTAAGGTCGGGACTCTGGGGTGCCAATACATCTGTGAAAATGATTCCTCATGCTCCCTGATCCACTCTTTCATTATTTAAGTCCCCATTTTATATCCAGGCCATGAAGGAAGAAAAAGTCCATTGATGTGATAACCTGCTCATTCAGTACAATCAGCCTCGACCTGTCCAACTGGAGCAACAATGCCATGGAGATTACATGCTGTGATCAAAACTAAAAGCTCTCCAAGAAAATATTAGAGTGTCCACGAAATCCTGGAGAGACTGATTCATTCTCTTTTGCTACCAATAGGGAACAGATTCCTTTCTGGTTCTTGCACCAGATTTCAGAGCAAAACTTTTGTGGTCGGGAATTTCGATTCAAAATAAACTAGTTTGGAAGCTGAAAAGTTGATTTCCAGCTAGAATTAGAAGAGTGTAAACCACAACAACTTCTGTGGCTATGTCATTTGGAAATCACTGGAGGTTGCAATGGTCGAGGACAAGTCAGACAAAATTTGCATAAACAGAACAAAGTCTCACAAGTAATCAATGTGATCTGCCTTTATCAGCCATCTTGCTATGACTGTTTTCTTCTGGTGTGAATTATGCAACGCCGTCTATTAATGACATAAACATGATTGCAGTGGTTCTGCTTAAAATAGTGGGCTGGTTGGCTAGCTGGAGAAGCAGTTCCTTGTTGTTTGAAAAGCAGTATCAGATAGTTTAGAGCCCATTCCAAGCTCAGGACACCTCACAAACATGGTGGTTCAACTCTGAGTATTTACCAGGCTGGAAAAACCTCCCAGATGCTGCTGTAAACATAACATCCTCCATCCAAAAAGGGCCACTGGCCAATTATTGAGCTATAACAATGGCTCGGGGATAAGGATGAGCTTCAGCTTCCATGCAGCGTGCTCTCAGTTTCAGAATCAACAGGTCCAACTGAGTGCAATTTATTACACAGTTTTATTGTGAGGATTTATTTCTCTATGTACACCTGTGAACGGACGTTCAGCCTGATGGAGTTGTTTCTTTAGCCATTGCTTATGTACACAACCATCTGAATGGTCTTCAAAAAAAAAACAGTTGTCACCCACATTTTAATGCGGAACATCATTTCAGACTGTGAAATGACAGCGATAAAGCTCAATACTGCACTATTTCCATGACTCAGTCTGTATATAGGCTTTATAAAGCTCACCTTGTGGAACTTATTAAGCACGTAATCTTATGTATGCAGCTGAAATTGAGAGATCGAATTGAATTGCTTGCAAAAGAATGTTAAGAGAGATGATGGAGGTTCAGCTGTATACTAGTGTAATGGTCAGAAAAAGAATGCTTGCTATAGAAAGAAAAATAACTGGTCTACAACACTACAGAACTCCATTCACATGTTGGAGGACAGGAGTGCGGACAGAGATAAGAGCACACACCTGAATTTCTGCCTCTAAGGCATCTTCTGGAGAAGCTATTTGCAGGTTGAAGGTACAGTCCTCAATCTGTTCAAAGCCTCTATTATTACTGACATGATAATTCAGGGGAAAGATGGTGCCTGATGATAACGGAGAAGAATGCACGGGGCAATTTCTCTGTGAAGCTTCCAGTGATTTCCAGTTATTTACAGCCAGACTTTGGGAATTTCCCCTATAAAGGTGTGTTTATGAGTTTTCTTTCTTTTTTTTAAAACTGTGTTGACCTCATATTCCTTGCACTCTGCCTTTTAAAGCAATATCATCATGATTCATGACTCTCATACCTAATTCCAGTATGACCCGGGAGAAGCAATGTTATTATCCATTCTAATGAAATGTACAAAATTCCACGTAGGAGGAGCGGTCATGAGAAAGTTCATGTCTATCTAAGAGAGGAGTTCTCTTCTGGACAGTATCTTATGTTTGAAAAAAAAAAAATAGATATTGAAAAGACATGCAATCCATAACAGCAGATTTAAAATATGAGCACTGTTCACAGCAGCTACATTGCTTAAATAGCCCAAAGTTTCACTCCTATGAAATTACCCAGTTGTGGGCGTCTATGAGCTCATGTATGTAGAAGATGGTAGATAGCAATTTTTTTTCTCTGATATGTTACTCAGACCAAATTAGGGAGAATACAGGTACTTGTTACTAGTACTTATATTAAAAAAGCAATTTGAAACATATTTTCCTTTCAGAAATAATGGTATATATGTACATTATCGCCATTAAAAGCAAAATTGAACAACAATTCTTTATAATTTATAATAAAATAACCATAGTTGAGTGTGAATAACCAGTAGAGTATTGAATGAATAAAAGTATTTTACCATAGCAACCCTGACCATATTTTTATCATTTCAAATCTTGTCCAGGAAAAAATAAACAAAACAGGTTAATAATAAAGAAATAAAACAAAATGGCGTTAAGCCTTTAAGATAAAAGAAGGATAAGATAATCCTGTATTAATTGTACAATTGGAACATTTGCAGTATTACAGCAGTTTAAAATAGCAGTAGCATGAAGCATCAGTAAAAATAATTAAGAAATAATAACAGTAATAATAATAATAATAATAATAATAATAATAATAATAATAATAGCACACAGACAACAGAGAAGTAAAAAATAAGTCAAATAGACTTTCACTCTGAATTTAATGATTTTCCTATTACAGAATATCTTGAATATTTTATTCCTCTTATATCACAGCAGCTTTCCAAGAATTACAGTGTCTTATTAATTAAAGAACAACAAAGAGTACATTTTATCCATTTAAAGTTGCACGTAATGTTGTGGAACATCTCTGAACCAAGATATTCTTTTCATTTATATTACAACATTTGCTACTTCACCAGGCTCCCCTTTTCCTCTATTGAAGTCAACAAGGGAAAAAATGCAAAGACAAAAACAAGTAAAAGAAAGAAAAAAGGAAAGAAGGAAAGAAAGAAAAATAGAAAGATAGAAAGAAGAAAAGAAAGAAAGAAAGAAAGAAAGAAAGAAGAAAAGAAAGAAAGAAAGAAAGAATGAAGGAAAGAAAGAAAGAAAGTAAGAAAGAAGTGGCTGATATTAAGCACAAACTCTGGAACAAATGTTAAATAAAATTCTCCTTCGCAAGTTCTTGTAAATTAGCTAGCATTAAAATTGGTATATTCATATAGTAGCATGTATCTAGAAACAATAGCGATTTAGCTAACAACTTTATTTTTAACAGCTTACATCATGTGACTGAAAGAAGAAATACTTGAGTGAGGATAGTTGATACGGTATTATTAGCATTCTTCTAACTGCTTCACTGGTTTCTCACACATCCACACAGGAATCAGACCTGGCCATATGCGTACCTCTGCTCTGTGGGCCTAGGTCAGAGGTCAAAATCATTAGGATACAATTTTATTGATAGTATACAGTGTTGAGGCTGTGGACACATGACTACTCAGCAGCAGTGCTGAAAATAACTCTGTGGAACGGACCGTCCAAGCCTGCTGACCTATGCTTGTCTAGCTGTCTGGACGTCTGGACACACTTTTCTTGGTGGATCGATATCAGGGAGGAGAAAGAGTTTCATTGTGTCGGAGAGGGCTTGGCCTATTCTCTTCGGCTGTACAGGAAGCCGAGGTGAGGGCAGGACATGCTCGGGCCAGTGATGACATCACCCGGCCAGTTAGCGGTAACCAGCAAGAGCGGGATTCCCGCAACAGAGTGGGCAAGGAATACAAAGACTGCTATTGAAAGTGCGGAGATGGAGAATGAACGAGAGAGAAAGGGTAGAAGAGGACAACATTTTGTGTCAGCAGTGGTATTCTGCACAGTGTCAAAAAAGAACCCTGACTCCCACAGTTGGCTGAATGTGCCCTCTAACCCATAATGGTGGCCACAGTGTGATAGCGGGGCTCAATCTCCATCTGAGAACAATAAAACAAAGACCTACACAGGTAGAATGATGCAATATTTACACTGTGACTCACTCAAGTCCTGTCTGCCTGGAAACATGCTCGTATTTGGAGGAGGACAAAGCAATCTTTCACCACAGCAATAAGTTTTTGTACACACACACACACACACACACACACACACACACACACACACACACACACACACACACACACACAGACAATTGTGTGTTCTCATGTCTCCCCTCCCAGTAAGGTACTGTACATGTTGATGCATGATTAAAAAAGATTAATCAAAAGCAGCTTCTGCAAGTTTTGTTTAAGCAACAAGCAAAAAATATCAGTAACAGGAGCTGTACCCAGAGTTATGCCTGAAATGGGTGTGATCTTAACAGCAATCGGTATTTTCTGTCCTTTTTAAAGCTAAATTTACATTTATTCCACTAGGTGCTGGGAAACACTGTATAAAAAGCCCCACGGAGGAAGATATGTGTAAGAAGGTGTGTGAATCTACTAGTTTTTAGTGGATTCACACTCCAGTGTTCCCACCTTAGATTGATTTGGCAATTTATAAACCCTTTTAACAGCTCTAAAACAATGTAACGTCTGAGTTGTGTTTGTGATCAATCACTGATAATAATGATCCTGCCCATGACCAATCACTGATAACAATAGTCCTTCCCACAACAATCACTTATAACCATGTTCTCACCTATGGTCAATCACTGATAACCATGGTCCCACTCAGGACCAATCACTGATAACCATGGTCCTGCCCATAACCAACCCCTGACAACCATGGTCTTGCCCACGACCAGTCACTGGTAACCATGGTCCCACCTCACTGATACCCATGATCTTGCCCTCAGCCAATTACTGATATCCCTGGCCTTGTGAACAATTATTGGACATAAACCATGATCCTGCCTACAACCAATCAGACATGACCACCATCTGTCCCACCCACTGGCGCTTTGTTTTAAATTTTCTTTTGGGAGATTTTACAAGTAGTAAAAGTGAGAAAATGTTTTCCTCATGCCAACTGAATTGTTTTTTGGTCCCAGATCTATTCAAACACTGCACTGTAGCTTGTTGAGCAGTGAAGGCTTGGCTCCGGAAACACAGCCATGATATCATGGCTTAAGGAGGAGGTATTGGCTCTGACAGATGCTACATCTACATCACTCTGGTTAGAGATATTATTGGGATTGCTTTTTATGTTAAAAACTGTTGTTGCTCTGTTTCTGTTTTTTGGTTGGAGATCCCACTTCTTATTCATATCTTTATATCTGTTTGCAACACATTATCTACCTGATTAAAAATGACTCATTTATTTAGTGCTCAGGTATATCTGCAAATCTGCAACTATGAAGATTTTTCTTCTATTACACTAGAAACTAGAAATAAACTTCCCTAGTAACATGTCTGCGGTTAATTCTGGTACATGTAAAATTGCAGAACTAAAAGGCTTTCACTTGTACTCCATCACTGCTGACGAAAGCTCAACCACAACGGAGCCTGTAACATCTTCCTTTCCTGTTTGGCCCTCAGACCTTTTGCAATCAAATCTTTGCCATGTACGTCATGTACGGTAAATCACAGACCTCCACATCGTCAGAAGGAGATCAGGACTGCTCAGTGCGCATGGCTGAATTTTGATCTGCTCACACTGTGCCAAGGACAGATGTGCCGTGGGCATAACGCCTCCAGATTCTGCACTACTTTCTACAGTTTCGAGGGAACACCCAGGTTTACTCAAACCCTAGAACTTCACTCCCACATTGCAGAGAGCTGGAAGTGATGACTGACATGTTGTTAGAAATATCTGGTGGCATTAGTGAGAAAATAGGAAGAAAGTGGTTTATTATTTATAAGTATATTTTATAAGAAATAAACCATTCCAAGGTACACTATTATTTCAGTAACATTATTCACAATTCAAATCATACAATTATATGAACACTAGCACAGCTGTGATTCCGAGGAGACTACAGTTTGAGTAATGTAGGCAATCACAACCATGTCAAAATTTGGTGTAATCACATGATTGTTCTTCTTGATATTGATAGGTTTTATTCTTCAATTTTTAGGACAGTCGTAACAAGCATTTCACTACATATTGTACTGTGTATGATTTTGTACGTGACAAATAAATTTGAATTTGAATTTGATTACAAATCCAAAATTGAACCAGTCCATGAAGTCTTCTCCAGCACATCCCGAAAACTTTCAATAGGGTTAAGGTCAGGACTCTGGAGTGCCAATACATATGTGAAAATAATTCCTCATGCTCCCTGAACCACTCTTTCATTATTTGAGTCCCCATTTTATATCCGTGCCATCAGGGGAAAAAAGTCCATTGATGTGGTAACCTGCTCATTCATTTTATTGCCACATTATTGTTGCTGAGCCTTGACACGACCAACTGGAGCAACAATGCCATGGAGATTACATGTTCTGATCAAGGATAAATGCACTCCATGAAGATAATAGAGTGACTTTTTTTTGGCCAGGCAGGGTATAAAACAACTGCAGTGGTGGCTTAGTGGTTAAGGTGATGGGTTACTGATCCGAAGGCCAGTGGTTCAATCCCCACTATCACCACTGTTGGGCCTTGAGCAAGGCCCTTAACCATCAATTGCTCAGTTGTACAAAAATGATAATTGTAGGTCGCACTGGATATGAGCGTCTGCCAAAGGCTGTAAATGTAAATTAAATTCCTGAAAAACTTTGGTCTTTTAATGCACTAAATAGCCGTTTGCCAACTGCCATAAAACAACGAAGAAGAAGACGACGACCTCGGCCAACATCAAAAACCATGATTATTAAAGGTAGTTTTAACTATAATTTTACTTGCTTAAAAACCAAAAACTGAATTCCAGATTAATCTGGGCCCTTAAAACCAGAATTCCGGATTAATCCAGAATTTTATCACCCCTGTTAATACCAATTAAGTGACATTTTATACAAAATAATCACAAAAAGTTCTATCACTAGTGAAAATGAATCTTGAAGAACCCACATTTACTTTATAGCACATCAGCTAGCTGGTTAATCAGCTCGGATTTCTGTTACATTTGTTCTGCTAAAGTGAACATGGGCATGCCTTCATTTTTTCCACATCTTTATATGATGAGCTGTCATATTTTAAACCAAAATATTTCTTCCTGAAAAGTATTTTTGTAGAAGTAAAACTGCTGTGTGGTTTTAGGAAATTATGACATTCTTGGAACGCCACTCAACCAATCAAGATAATAGACCAGAACTTATTATTACATGAAGAAAGACACTCAAAGAATCCAGATAACTTTCCATCCATGAACTGGATTATTTTCTTATAATAGCATGGCACAAAGATTTATTTTAGAATTAATTGCCAATATTTACAGATTTTAAGTAATTAATCAATGCAACGTCACACCTTTCAACCTACTAAACAAAAGACACGTCACTTCTCTTATTACCTGTATAAACAGGAAGTGCAATGTCCTGAAGGAAACATCCTGACTGCTACGAAGACTTGACACTGAAGAGTAAACAACCATCTCTTAACTAAAATCTTTACAATATCACTTCGCAAACACCTGCCTGATTTCCTAATTTGTCTTGGGCCAATCCTTACCTACCATCCAGATCTTCCTCACATGGCAGCTAGCAACCAGGAAGGATAAAGGCTAACATGGGACTAAGAAAGGGACTAAGAAAGAGGACTAAGAAAGAAAGAATGCATCCCTCCCACCCTGACAACATGGGTTATATTCCTTTCATGGTTTTCTAGCCCCAAATAAAGCGATGTAATTAAGATGTAAGGTGCTACTTTAAGTTTTGCTGCCACACCAGTGATTTTCACTGCACATTTTAACCCAAATATACATATTAGATATGTAGTGAAATGAGACAGACACACATTACATAACCAGCAGTAGCTTGATAAGTGTCCAATTCACACTGCATCCTATGTGCCTTCTGCCTCACTGAAGCTTTGTGCACAGATGCTGCTGGTATTATGTAAAGCAACATATATTTGATTTAATACTGTGCATTTCAGCAAGGGTCTTAAACCAGAGCAAATCTAAAAAGCAATTAAATTAAATTAAATTAACCCACGCCGGTTTTAATCCAGTGTATGGAAGTACTCTGCTTCTTGTGTGCCAAATTGAACATTACACTGAACTGTTCGAGACTTCCACCACAGCGCTGCCAAATTCCCAAACCTGAATGGCCAGAAGCTCTGAACAGCAGCTCTGACAGTAGTTACAGCTGAAGGTTTATATTAATTCATTATTGCTTCTATAGTAACAAGTAGATCCAATGGAGTAGATCCCACCATCAAAGTGGCAAATTGTTGATCAATATTTGCAAAGCAAAGGCCAATTTTGACCTAAATTTGAACTGGAAAAAAAATGGAAGTTCAAGGTTATGGTCCTCTGAACTCATGCAAAAGAGAGTTTAAATAAGGTTGTGTTTCAAATATAAAGGTCTCTTGTGGAATGGAAACGCCCAAGCCGGGACTCGAACCAAGGACCGTCTAGCAGTGATGCAGACGTGCTAACTACAACACCAATGTGCCACCCTCTGTGTACATTATCCTTATTATCATACTTTTAATTACAAAAGAAATCATTAATTTGACAGAAAATACTAATTCAAATTGACTTTTTTGCTTCTGCTAATGACAGAGCAACATTTTCTTACACAGAAATCACAGACCACAGAATAACCAATTAGAATCAAGTACTAAACACTCATTTGCCAAACTGATTAATCCTAGAAGTGTTCGTTGGGAGGCTGGTACCTATCTCACCCGACACTGGGCAAAGGCGGGGTAGACCCTAAACAGCTCGCCAGACCATCACAGGGCAACACACACAACTATTCACATTCTCACCTGGGGTCAATTTGGAACAGCTAGTTAGCCTAATGTACATGTTTTTGGACAAGTACTAAACAAAGCCATGTGATTATTAATCAGTTTAATCAGCTTACGTGCAAAATAACATGCGTGCAAATATCCTGACTATTAAGTTACCAAAAGCACACACAACTGTAGTGATGCATGCTATCTAACGTGACCTGAAGAGTTCATAGCCTTCCTCTACGGCCCAGTGTATACCCCTATTCCCAAGGCATCCATCATCAGTTACAGTGATAAGTGTGATAAAACGTAGGTCTGACAACATTCCCATGTCTGTTATTGAACTGTGCAGAAAAAAGCTACAAAAATGACACAGACTCATAACGCTGAGAACAGGAAGGAAGAGGAAGCAGGATTTAAGCATGCGAGTCTAGGTTGGAATGAATCTCTTTATGGGCACTCTGAGCTTCATTGTTGTGGCCTTTTTGTTGCACGGGATGTAAGATGTCTACTCCACGCAAAAGGAAGAGTAAAAAAATGCTGCCAGAGTGCTGGAACTCCAGCCACCATTCAGCTTTTCTGACCTTGACTCTCCCACAGGGAGTGCTGCACTTTCTTCACCATATATTCATTCGTGCCATGATCAAATCCCAGCAGGATGGTTGTAAGAGAGGGTCAAGGTGTTAATATTGTAAATGGATAATTCCTTGAAAAAAAAAAAAAATCCCTGTTTTGGAGACTTAAAATAACGAACAAAAACATGGCGATATAAGAAGAGTTTTCAGTCAAAAACTAGTCCAAAGTTTAGCTCGAGTGAGTTTTTTTAACTAAAATATAAAACACGTAAATCTGACATAAACATGTGTGCACTCTGATTTAAATATTGACAGACAATAAATTACAGAAATATACACAAATTTGTACTACATAAAAAAAAAAAAATCTCTGATTGGGTTCAGGTCATGACACTGTGGAAGTGAGGTCATCCAGTGTGCATACTAGCTATTCCATAGAAAAACATGTATATATGATTTAAAGAAAAACTAAAACTATAAGTACCTGGAGGAGTTATGTTTACCAACATGAAGTTATTCAGTAATTATTTTCCATTAAGCACACATCCTGAGGTCTTTTCTTTTTCTTTTTCCACAGCACTTTGTCAATAATTACTATTTTAATTGTTTCAAAAATGACACACATGGTTCCATGTAATGTTGTAACCCCTTCATAAAGCAATTAATTTCTCTTATCGCTTATGTTACAGCAGTAACAAACCTGAACTAAATAGCCTCTTTGTTTTTACTCTTTCCTTTATGGTAATAATACAAAAATTTATGCAAATAATGCATGTTCATGAGAAACAATATCCTTCGTCCTGAAGAAACATCCTATAAAGCAAAACTCACTGACCACTACCAAGAACTATCAAGTTCTGATTCTGGAGACTTATTCAAAAAAATATATACACTTCCTATTGAAAGCTTTATTATTATTTTTTTTTATTCCCCAGTGCAGCTAACTGGGATATGGCCAGCCATGTCTCTCACTGTCTGTGGTGAGAGGCATGTAAAAAAAAAAACATTGCTGACTTTTGAAAAGAGTAGGCTGCATTGCCGTCATCGTGTTTCTGTCCTGCGATGGCCTGGCGAGCTGTCCAGGGTGTACTCTGTCCTCGCCCAGAGTTGGTTGAGATGGGCGCCAGCCTCCCCACGACCCTAATTACGATTAAGCGGTAAAGAAAATGTATGAATAAATGAATTATTATTATTATTGTTATTATGATGGTGGTTGTTATTATTAAATTGTACTATAACATGTATTATTATTATTATAATACACTTTTATTATTAACAGTAATTATCTCATTACAATGTCATCTGCCAAGGAGTGAATGTATTAGGCAGCAATAGACAGTTTTTGAAGTTGCTGTGTTGGAAGCAGGATAAATGGGCAAGGGTAAGAATTCGAGTGACTTTAACAAGAGCCACATTATCATATAGAGTGGGGCCGGTGGTGTAGTGGTTAGGGTGCTGGGCTCAAGATTGAGAAGTTGTGGGTTTGAATCCCCGTTAGACCCCCATCATGCTCAGATCCCTGGGCAACTGTGCCTCTGTCCATCCAGCAGTATAAATAGATACCAGTAAAAATACTGGGAAGGTAACCTACGATGGACTAGCATCCCATCCAAGAGGAGTTGAACTCATAGTTGCTTCATGCTAAAGGAAACTGGGGATAAGCTCCGGCCTGATAAGCCAGTAGGCTCAGGTGTAAAAGCCCAACAGACTTTACCTTGCAATATCATATATGTGCATATACATTACTAGACTACTCTAGGTAAGATAATGTATTGTAACATTTAAATCAATTCTAAACTAACCAATTAGATGTGAGAGTAAAACAGTGCTGTGATGTAATGACAATTATTTTAGATTTTTATTAAACTTCTGAAATAACTGACTTTCTCATCCTACTATAAGATCTGATTTGTAATGGGTAATTCCAGCAGTCGCACTGAACTGGAATGGATGCTTGCTCAAATGCATATCTGCCATTAAGAATAGTGAACATTAGCGCCAGTCTTGTCCTGTGCTACGAAAACAGTGTCTTGTTGCTGCAAGAGAGCCTGTCAAAATACCTCTCAAAATCTGCTCTTCAGTGGACATCAGGCCAGCCACTGCTTATTTATTCTGCTGACTTATTATAGACATAAAGATGCTGCCTCCACTCTCCTGGCTGTCTGGGTTTAAACAGAAGCTTACTTTGGGGATTTTCCCAGTCGATCCGCAGACTACAGGTGCTTACACAGGGAATACCAGGCAAACCACTTGCACCATATACAACATGGATTGCTGAAGAAATTAACCATGGTTAAGCCTGCTGGGTCAAATAGGGGAAAAAAAGAAAGAAAAAAGGCCAATCCTAGGTAGGAAAAAGGCTGGGAAAATCCCACTGAGCTAATTTAATGTGAAGAATAGGTAAGCTAAATGTTAGGAAATACCAACATGTCAGAGTGATTCCAAATAATTTCTATTTGCCTGTATAATACTTTTACCTCAAGTTCATTCACAATCAGCTGAAATGTGACACAATCTCTGATTGCAGCTGACTGCAAATGAACTTGAAAAAGATTTCTCATTGGGTCAGCTTTGGTTGTTTACGCAGAACCTAGCATAAAGCTATTCCAATGTGTGTTTTCACATACCATTCTGGTGTTCTAGAACCAGAGGCATGGTGTGTAACACAACAGAGCGCTGGCATCTAGTGTGATGTATAATATATATGACAGAAATATGACTAACTAAAGCATTACAGGGTTCCTTTTAAAACAATAATGGTAGAAGAACTGTGTGTTGGCGTGCTTTTGTTAGCAGTGAAGTGGCTAACAAACAAACAAACACACACGCCTAGTCCTGCTGCCATAGTCAATTAATCGCCCTATTGTACGATTAACCCCCTCCCCATTGTGGTTGAATAAAAGAAATAACAGTTCAATGGCAATCATTCTGTAAAATGTGTTTTTTCTTAAAAATGACAATAATATCATTAATCCTGATAGTTTCTGGGATGATATATCTTCAAACAAAAAAGTTATTCTAACAGGTGGCTAGTTGGCTGTCCCTTATACAAAGATATCGATTCTGGTTCTGAGACTACCTTTGCTGCTGGCTCAGAGTCCCCTGTTCCATGTTTCGACAGTTTATAGAACAATGAGGTGAAATAAAGGCAAAACATTCCTTTCTTGGACAAGCTGCATTAAAGTAGTTAGTTTAACAAGAGTATCAAGATACACACTGGTAGAAAAACCAACACTATTAATCTACCAACTGCAACACGCAGAATTATAAGGATTTAACACAGGCTTGTACTGAGCTTCAACATGGCTTTGTTTACTTCTGGTTGCTCTGAGAAACCTGCAACAAGATTGACTGTGGGTTTTCCTGGCAACTTTGTGGTCAACATGAAGGCCAAGGGATGGACGGGTAGACAATGCCAAAGAACAAGCTCCTCTGGTTCAACATTGTTGGGACTCCATCCAGAACCCAAAGACTTATAAAAACAAAACGAAAAAAAAAAAAAACCAGTGACGAAAAACAGTCCAGGGAGCGAGCACAGACTGCCTTGGAGCACTTTTCCCATTCCACTAATAAGAGACCCCACAGTGGGGACAGATGGGAAATCATGAACACTGGGAGGGAAGGGGGTGGCAGTGGTGGATACTAAGCACTACTGGCTTCAGATCTGTAGAGGTGATATAATATCCTTTCATTGTAAGCCTGAATGGGTCACTAACATTGTTCTGGCTTGGTATTTCTTTCCACCCTGTTACAAACAAACCAAATGACAAGTATTTAATAAATAAAACCCTGATGATTAAAATGCACCTTTTTAGAGAGTTAAGAATCATGAAAAGCTAAAATATTACTTTCAAAAACTACTTCGCAGCGTTCCTACTCACAGTCATGAGAGATAGAGCACAGATCATTAATTTCAACCTCACCAAGAAATCAAACAGTATTAGATATGCGTGGTGTCTAGACTATAAATCCAGTTTGATAAAAAGCCAGGGGCAAGATGCGCCGCGGCCAATGCTTTCATCCCTCCTCTCATTTTCCCATGTCTATAAAGTCACATATTCCACACACAGCCATAATAACCACTGCTTCAGCTAACTTCCCACAATAAGCTGTTCTTTGTTTAGTAGCTCGAAAACCACCAATTAAAATCCGAATGAAGCTCTTGCACCGCACCATCACAGCGGTGTCACTGCATTACAGCCGTGCATAATTAAAGCAAAATGACTCACTGTTGGAAACGGGTGAGATGGAAGGCATTCCCTGTATTGTTCACTTAAAGCAATGCTTTACTCATTATATATGCATTCTCTCTCTCTCTCTCTCTCTCTCTCTCTCTCTCTCTCTCAAAAATTAAAAAAAAAATAAAAATAAAAAATTCAACCTGGGCTGTGCAAACCTGTTATTGTACATGAAATCTTTACATTAACTGAGAACCTGAGACGAGCATTTACAGCTATATGGATCCCCATTAAAAGTGGTCTCTTAATTTTTCCCCTAGCAGTACAATATCTGACATGAAATAACAAACCAATGTCAGCAACAACTTCACCAAAAATCATACCATGGTTGCTAATTGGCACGTGATTACATGCTTCCTGCAACAATTTTGCACAATGCGGCATAATCAGACAGACTCAACCATGATATTCACAAAAAGTAGGCTATTACAATAGCAAGGAAATATAATATAACCGCAGGTAGAAATAACTGATCGTTAGCTCTACGGAGTGAATAGATTGCTGATTAAAAAAAAGAAAATCCATTAACACTTAAGGCTAGCGGGGCAAAAAAGAATGAGATACTAATCTGGATAAAGAATAGAAAAAAGATGACTGTTGGAGCGAACACACGAGTTCACTGACCTTTCGCGTGTTATGGGTATTCTCATGCATACTCTCGCATGCTCTGTCTAACTTGAAAACGAAGTTGAACTTCCAATTATCTAATTAGATCCCAGCGTTAGACCTATTGGAAAGTTTCTGTCTATGTAAATGTAATGACTATCATAATATTACTTTTCTTTAGTACAATTTCCGTAAGCTCTCAAATGTCTAGTAATAATAACAACATGAACAATATATAGTTCACGCGAAAGGTAATAACTTACTAGGACCGAGTATGCACTCGTTGACTGTGGACAAACAAACACACACACAATTTCATGTGGAACGAAAATCGGTGCATCACAGTACCTTGAGAGCTGGAGCCTATCTCAGCTGACTGAACAGCTCCCCAGTCCATCACAGGGCCAGTACATACAAAACAACTCACACACACACACACACACACACACACACATCTAGGGGCAATTTGGAACAGCCAATTAGCCTAATGTACCTGTCTTTTGACTGTTGGAGGAAAACGGAGTACCCCAAGGAAACCCGCACATTCACAGAGAGTATATGCAGACTCCACACAGAAATGCTCAAGCTGGGACTTGAACCCAGAACCTTTTTGCTGTGAGGAGGACGTGCTAACCGCTACGCCACCGTGCCGCCCAGCACAGATTTCATTTAAAAAAAAAAAAAAAAAAAAAAAAAGAGGAGAGCTCCAACAACCTTTTTTTTTTTTTTTTTTTTTTCATGCAAACAAAATCGTCCTCACAC
>JBCNYH010000023.1:45125097-45136167 GCA_039654325.1 Tandanus tandanus
ACACACACACACACACACACACACACACACACACACACACACACACACACACACACACACACACACAAATACAAACAAATACAAACAAACACAATACACACAGGCACAAACACAAATACACACCTGCACACAATACACACACAGGCACACATGCAACAATACACACAAAAGTACACACATACACAAACACACACAAATAGACACAACACACACAAACAACATGCACTGCACGCACGCAAAAACACACACAAGCACACACACACAGTTCAGAACCAAACATGACTTCTGACTCAGTAACACATATCAGTACCAATCATCTGATATAAAAAGCCACTTAAAAAGAAGTCAAAACAAAGTCTCTGTTGCTTAGCTGCTTCAAAGGCACTAAACTCCACCGGCACTACTGTTCAGCGACCTTAAATCATGCACTGCTTCTATGTTCATCTGAAAACAAAAACAGTACACTATTTGCTTATAAAGCAACACATTTTTAAATGGTATTTATTATTATTATTTTTAATTAACTCTTTTTAACTGCTGATTCAGTCTCAGATGCTCCGCATGATATCTGAAAATGTTTTCTTTTTCTGGCAACAAGCTTCAGAATCTTGATGGTTGCAATCTTACACGCTGTTCTGTTCATGCTTCCACTGGTTTCCAAAAAAATAAAAAATATAATAAACCCTTTTGAACTCGGTGACACAAGTTCTTCTGAGCGAGATCTCTTAACGGGATTCAAACAAGAGTCATCATAAAATGGCATGCACCCCTCCGGACTCCACATATCAGAAAATAGGGCACAACTACACTAGGTAGCAGAAGTAACCATGAAGTTTGATGAAGAAATCTCAAACAGGTTTCGAGTTGTGGTCCGGAAATGTAGTGTTTACAGATGGATGGAAATACTGATAATTGGCACCCCTGCGTTATACACCGTGGTGCATTAAAAAGAAGTCATGCCATGACATCTTGTAAAGTTATAAAAGTGGTGGCTAAGTGGTTAAGGTGATGGGTTACTGATCCGAAGGTCAGCGGTTCAAAACTCACTATCACCAGTGTTGGGCCCTTGAGCAAGGCCCTTAACTCTCAATTGCTCAGCTGTATAAAAAGGATAATTGTAAGTCGCTCTGGATAAGAGCGTCTGCCAAATGATGTTAATGTAATGTAATGTTTTGTTAAAAGAATTAAAAAAATGTGGTTGGTTTTTGCCATGTGTAATAATAATAAAAATATACCTCCAGTACAAGATAGAAATAGGCTAATTTTTTAAATGACTGGTGGAGCGAACACACAGCAAACGTTCACTGACCTTTCACAAGTTATGGGTACTCAGACACACACACATGCAATTGTGGACGAATTTGAACTTCTAATGATCTAAGTAGATCCCGGTGTGAGACCAACTGGAAAGTTCCTGTCTATGGAAATGTAATGATTATCGTAATATTACTTTAGTAATTTCTGTAAGCTCTTAAATGTCTAGTAATAATAACATGAACAATATATGGCTCACGTGAATGGTAATAACTTACTAGGACTGAGCGCACACTCGTGGACTGCGGACAGACAAACACACAATTTCCTGCTCAACGTAAATACTGTATCTTCCGTGAAGCTCACACAAAAGGTAAAAGCATTGTAAAAACTTAAAAGAAAATCAAGCATAATCTTTGTATTGTTTTTAATAACACATTTCAAAAATTTCCTCCATGAACTACTGATCCAGTCTCCGATGATAGGGTTAGCTATTTACACTTTTACACGTTAGCTATTTACACTTTTCTGGCAACATTATTCAGAATGATTATGGTTGCCAACTCACTGGTTATTTTTCACTTCAACTTGTTTCCAAACAAAAAGAAAACTAACCTTTGACCACGATGACACAGTGAACTGCTCTGAAGAAGAATTTATTGTTCAGACGAATTTATGAAGAAGAATTGAAATTCTAAAGAATTAAGTTTAAAGCAGTGGTGAGTAAATGTGGTTGGTTTTTGCCAGTTTTTGGTAAAAGATTGTTGAAAGAGATGACTGTTATGGACACTTTTCGCACGCATTAATGAATGAATGAATGAATGAATGAATAAATAAATAAATCTGGCAGTGTTACATTTGAGTTCAGATGGTAATCATGGCTGAAACAAACCATTAGAGCGAAGGAAAAAAATGTAGAACCTGCATTCAAAACTAATCCGTTGTCAGTCTTATGCTATGTTTTGGTTGTGGTATATTTTCAACACCTGGTTATGGCACGAGTGAGACACGGATACTGCAATCTGACAAATCTACAGGTATCAATGCAAGCCAGTTTACTAGTGTTTTATGGGGTAAAATAAGAACAACCATGTACTCATAAACTCATTTTTTACCACGATAACAGTAAGGACATATTTAATATATTAAAAAATATTATTCAGTAAATATATTCTACATGGGTTTTTTACTGGTTTAAACTGATATATATATTGAAGACTAAATGCCCTTAAGATGGTTTGATTAGAAACACTTTTGAGTGTGTATAAGATAGTTGGTAGTCATTTAAATTGAAAGACAGACATACCGGCAGCTCAGAAGGCTCTGGCAAAAACTCGGCATCCTCTCCAAAAATAAAGTCAGGAGGCAGTTCAGGGTCTCTAGCATTGAAGATAATATCCCCTGGAAAATCAATTGAAAATAAACAAATAAATAATCTGAAAAAAATCGTAGTGACACAATATCAAGAACCTGAGCAACTATTTATACAATATTAGTATATTATAATAAAATATTACATAATCAAACACTAAAAACACAAGCTACTCTGTACATAACAGTGATGCTTAATTCTCAAACCTGATTGGTCAGATGGTAATTTTCTCTAATGCCAGCTATGACATTCTGTAATTCCAATACCAGGTTTCGTTATTATGTTCGTTGATACAGCTGTACAAAACTAGAACTCCTGCCTGGTGGTTAAATGCCTCCATGCAGTAATGCCACAGTGACTTTGACCTTTGACCGCCAGTCTAATCAGTTCATACATGAGTCAAAGTGGACATTTGAGCAAACTTTGAAAAAAATCCCTCAGTGTTCTTGAGATACTGAATTCAGAAGAATGACCCACGAGGCCACAGCAACCTTCACCTTTGACCTCCAAAATCTAATCAGTTCATCTTTGAGCCAAGGTGGACCGGTGCAAACTCTGAAGAAAATCCCTCAGTGTTTTTGAAAGAGATACTGCGTTCACAAAAATGACCTACGAGGCCGCAGTGACCTTGACCTCCAAAGTCTAATCAGTTCATCTATGAGTCAAAGTAGACATTTGTGCAAACCTTGAAAAAAAAAAAATCCCTCAAAGTGTTTTTGGAGATAGCGTGTTCAAAAGAATGGCACACATGAGGGCACGCTGACATTGGCCTATGTCTTCTAAAATCTGATCAGTTCACTGTGAGTGAAAGTGGGAATTTGTGCAAAGGTTGAAAGAAACCTTTCATGGGAGAATCTTCAGACATGCAGACGAATTTGAACATTTATTTTGGTCTTCTACAGCATTCATGTAATTATAATCTCATAATCTCTAGGGCAGCTGTGGCCTAATGGTTAGAAAAGCGGCTTTGGGAGCCGAAAGGTCACTGGTTCAATTCCCAAACCAGCAGAAAAAATGTGTGGCGGCGGGGGAGTGAGCTGCACCTTCCCTTCCTCCACATCATGGCTGAAGTGCCCTTGAGCAAGGCACCTAACCCTTCTAAAACTGCTCTGCGGGCGCTGCAATGTGTGGCAGCCCACTGCCCCAAGTGAGTGTGTGTGCTCACTTTGGATAGGTTGAATGTAGGCGTCAAAATTTCCCTTGCGGAATTAATACAGTATTGAATAAAATAAAATAAAAAATAAAAAAGACTAAGGGTTATAAATATAATTAGTAAAAAAATTTTTTTTTGGCAATTCGCTGTTATATAAGAGTAATAAAAAAACTTGTGACATGATGTTATTGTAAGATACTAACTACAGTGTGCGAACGCCACCCCAGCCTACTGGTGATTGTTTTTTCGATCACAGTACGTCCCACTGTATTTTATTACTTAATTAAATCATGCGACACAAACACATGTTTTTCTAGGGCAGTTCTTCGGTATGAAGCGTGAATGTGGGAGGGTAATTACAGTCCACAAACGACACCTGAATATAGGTGCCACCATGGATTCGCACATTCCTTTTACACTTGTACATGTTATACCATGCTTAGACCATTTCACACTTACAGTTTACAGTTACACCTAGTTGAAAGAGTGCAAAGATCAAACAGCATGATGATGATTACCACCGGGGGGAGGGGGGTCTCTTAGATGAATGTTCATCAGCATTACATGGCAAAGATAGTCCAGTCCGATCATTTTAATTCTGATTCGCTACTAATTTATATTATAATACTTGGACATCTAGGACTTTTGTACATAATCCATTTTTTATATATAATTTGCAAATCCTAACAGCCATGCTCTGAAATATATTTAAAGCCATGATATATGCAAAAGTGATAAAGGGTGGAGGAACTACTTTGGAATTCCATGTTCAATACACACATATGGGTCTGATGGTGAAGTGTGTAAACTTTTGTCCACATAGTGTACACCAATCAGATAAAACATTAATAACATTATGACTACTGACTGGAGAAGTGAATAAGATTGATAATGTTGTTACAGTAGCACCTGCCAAGAAGTGGGATTTATTAAGTTGAACCTTAACAGCTAGTTCTTAAAGTTGCAGTTGTGGCCCAATGGTTAGAGAAGCGGGTTTGGGACCTAAAGGTCGCTGGTTTCATTTCCAAACCAGCAGGGAAAATGTGTGGCGGAGGGGAGAGTGAGCAGCACCTCCCCTTCCTCCATCTTCTTGGCTGAAGTGCCCTCAACCGTTCTCCGGGCACCCCAATGTGTGGCAGCCCACTGCTCTGAGTGTGTGCGCTCACTTTGGATGGGTTAAATGTAAAAAATTCCCTTGTGGGATTAATACATTCATTTTCTGAACCGCTTAATCCTAATTGGGGGCGCGGGGAGGCTGTCGCCCATTTCAGCCCACTCTGGGCGAGAGTAGGGTACACCCTGGACAGCTTGCCAGGCCATTGCAGGGGATTAATACAGTATATCCAAAAAACAACAAGAAAAAAAAAAAAAAAAAAGTTGATGTGTTACAAGCAGGAAAAAATGAGCAAGCTGAGCGACTTTGATAAGAGCCACATTGTGCAGGCTGAATGACTGGATCTATTAATCTCCAAAACAGCAAGTCGTGTGGGGTGGTCCCGGGATGCAGTGGTAAATACCTACCAAAGGTGGTCCACGGAAGGACAACCAGTGACCCGGTAAGAGTGTCATGGATGCCGAAGGCTCAGCGATGCGCGTGGGTAAAAGAGACTACATCTGGTCAGATTCTACAGAAGGGCTAGTATAGCATATACTGCTTAAACTGTTAATGCTGGCTGTGATAGTAAGATGTCAATACATAATGTTCATTACAGCTTGTTGCATATGGGGCTGCCTAGCAGTGGACCAGTCTGGTGGTGCTAATGTTATGGCTGATCAGATGCTATGTCTCTTCCTATGACATAAAAAAAAGAATGTCACAGGCATAATTTCCTTCCTAATAGTTGGCTATACCTCTTCTTGCCTTAATAGCACAACTTATCCTACCAAGAAAGAACAGTACCAGCATCCTGAGATCTAAGTTTTAGCCTATTTCAGCATTTCACTCTGCTTTTTCCAAACAGCTCGACAAGTGTTCGATGAAACTGAGGTTTTAAAAGCCAGTAAGTGTTCTGGCACTCCATTCGACTCATCAAATAGGTCACATAGATAAAGAAGAAGGCTGTATTTCTGTCCATTACAGCACAGTGAAATTCTTTTCTGAACATATCCAAGACAGAAAGCGGTTGTCATCCCTGTAAACAGGAAGTTCCGTATTGGATATGAAGCCTAAATAAATTCCAGCCTTGAAGTCTGGCCCATAATGTACAACATATCTAATCGTATGTTAAGTTACATTTCTCCAGGCTACTTACTACACACTATATTCCTCATGTCTCAAGGCACATACGGCCTTATACTGTACTATACAATAAGTTAATATGATTTGTTGGTTGTTTTTCCATGGAAAATTTAAGGGAACTTCTATTACAGGAATAAAAAAAAACACAGCTTTGGTACATTGATGACTTCGACCATTCTATACACCTTCAATCCCTCCACAGGAAAACTCCAACATGCCTCAAAAGAAAAGATGTTTGAATGTGGAAAGTAAGATTGAGATTAGCCTGTGAGTAAATCAAACAGAAGGCAGTACTTTTCCATAGATGGAGAGCGCACGCACGCACACACACACACACACACACACACAAACAAACAAACAAAAAAAAAAAACCACACCAAGCTGATGTTCATCATAAATCAGCCACATTGGTACAGGAAATACCTGTAATCCATTATTCCCAGATGTCTATGATGATATTGCCTCGTCATTAACCCATCAGAGTTAGAGGACCTGGCGTTAAAGCTTTTGGGCAGCAATTCAAAGTAGGTGCTTGAGGGGCAAAACAAAAAACCCTGTTACTTTCCGTGCCACATTTTCGCATGCAAACATCAGGCTGCTCACTTTTAATGCCCAACAGAGCAAACTATACTCATATTACCTACTTAAAACTTTCCCACTACAAAAAATAAAATAAAATCCCTGCAAACATCATCACAGCCATCCCTTCCATTATTATCCTCTAGTTCATCTGAGTTCAACTAGGTGTAATGCAACCATGAGCAATAAAATGGGGTCATGATAATGCTAATGCAGCACAGTTAAGGGAAAATCCTTTTGAACAACATGCATATAAATACATGGTCATAAAAATCTAATCTTCACTGAATTTTTATCTTTACATTTCTTTAGTTTAAACATCTATGTTCAGAAAAATTCCATTTGGTCGCCCACTATGAGGTTCAACTACGTGCTGATATTTGAACAAATTGGACTTGCATCTCTTAATTTATTTCTACTTTAAAAGTGCAACGCAGCAGCGTTTTAGTCTTTTAGCATTTTAAGAGCCTTAAAAGCTGACTCACACGTAAGCATCTTGTGCGAAAGTAAAAGCGAATTTTATTTTGAAGGGAATTCGAACTGGACTTTGCATATTTTTGGAAATAGTCGGTCGAATTCGAGGTAAATGATCAGTATTCGCGGTCTTGGTGAAAAATTCTGGACCAGCGCAAAATTTGGTGCGAAATTAGAATTTTCCACACATTTTCAAAGTATGTTCAAAGTTTTCAAAGGAGCACGGAAAACTAGTGATATATGACACAGAAATAGCGTCAGGACCGACTTCCGTATTTTTCCAGCCAATATGACAGATATGAAGATATTCAAAGGTTTTTGAAAAGACGCCAATTTTGAGCATAATGTCGGTATTTTGGGCTGAAAACAATCGAAAACGACATCGCACTTTGTCACGGCTATATCACTTACGTGTGAGTCGGATTTTAGTCCGTCCAGTTCTCTTATGCCGTCATGCGTACACAACATTCATTCTAATATCACCATCAGCTGAGTCCAGAGTGTACTGTCTCCATGTTGGACTTCTACATTGAAGCTCTCATTAAGACAAAGTGTCTTTAAAAACCCTCCCACAATTCAAAGGTATATTAAAAAAAGGTTAAAAACTATCAAATTATTATTTGCACCCATAAAACTTCATTCAAAACAGTTTTCATTTATCATTATTTGCATGCTAGGGGGCGCTAAGGTCTGGTGGTAGCCCAACCCCAACTGTCCACAGTGGACAACATGGCAGGGTCAGGAGCACACTGTGCATTCACTGTCTAAGCATTCTTTAAAAGCAACTGCTCCGTAATTGCTGCACAGAGGGCCTTTCGAAGACGTTTCAGTTTCTACAGAAACATAACGTTCCAGATCTGAAAGCCATCTTGCAGTGGGTTTAGAATTTCAGAGCAACAGGCTCAGCTTTGAAAAGAAAATCACCTGGCTGCGGTCATACGCCTGAGAATACTGAAGCATTGAGGTGATCTCTTGTGCAGTTTCCGAGATGTTCTTCACGGAAGCATGCTTGATCTGTAAGAATTCCCCGGGAAAAACAGCAAGGAGAATCTTATACAAAGATCGATGAAAGATTGAATGAAGTTTTATGTGTGCAAATAATTTTTTGTTTATCGTTAATGGTTTTTATTTTATTGGCCTTTTAATTGTGGGAGGATTTATTGGGTCACCTGTATGACCTCAGTGGGAAATGGTGACTGAGAAAAGAACCTTGCTTGCTTTATTTTTAGAAGCTAAAAGAAAACCCTGAACATAATCCTTTATGTTGGAATTTTCTGAGTTTATTTCTTCTGTTAAACACCATCGTAACTGTACAATGTCATGATGTGGCAGAGCAGTTATTAACATTAATATCTTACAGAAATAACAAAACAATTAGCACTAACCAACAAATTAATACCAGAAGCATTATTTCTTGCATGTCAGACCAGCTCGGTTGGGTCCTGCTTCAATTGTTCTTTAAATGTGAACATGTATTTGATTATGTTTAATTTTACCTTAAACAAAACATATTTTATATTGTATTACAGTGCTAGTTGCTCATCATTTTCCAATTTAATTTCACAGTTTCATGTAGTGTATAACTATAATTTCAGTCCAGTTTCCTAGACTCAAATGTCCGGACAAGTCATGAGCCCAAGAAAGGCTTTGAGTTATGAAACATGCTTGAGTCATCTAGGAGTTGTTGACCGCTAGTTGTTGTGAAATGAAAAGCAGGAAACCATTCCCAAACTGACTTTTGTTATTTACTGGCAGCATGAAAAGACATCTAAGGCAATGTATTTAATTACAGCACTAACGGTGCAATCACAATAAACCAGGCATTTCTAGCAAATGACTAGAATAAGAGGATAATTGATTCTTTTCTCACCAAGCACAAATTAGGTTTTTTATGACCCCAATCCCTGAGGGAGAACCACTGATTGGAGCAGTATTACAGTGTTAAAGCTGTAGGCTATGCCGATTACCTCTCAAAGCTGATCTGGTTATAGACGGTTGCAATAACTTTCTAAAACTAAGCAATTCGTACAGCTATATCTATTCACACTATTGATAAATGACCTATTTACACTCCAGAGCCACCTAAAGCATCAGCTTCCACAAGCTTTGCGAAAGTGATTATTAATCCAAAAAACAAAACAAAACAAAACAAAACAAAAAAAGCATGTTTGCCAGAAGGACGGTGATTTTTGTGCTTCATGACTCACACCTATTACCAGAAACCTTAATTAAGATCACTGCTGTGTTATAATTAATATCAAACCCTGTTTGGGAACATTAAGCAGCTTCTAACCGAGTTGTGGTATTTGGAAACATTACACATAATCCCTCTCGCTCATATCTCCTTTTCTTTTCTTTCCTTCTTTTTTTTTTTATTAAACAAGACATTGGTTAACAGCGTGAGCAAAGGAAGTGCAATAAAGTGTTTTGGAGTAGAACTGACCTATTACCCTGCATGTGTCATGGCTCTTATTTTTTTTTTACTGACTGACAGGAAGTACCTGCGATCACATCTGGCCTTTACTGAACAGTCTCACTCATCCGTACTCTTTGCAGTTAAGCGAGCAGGGACAGTCCTACAGCTCGTTATGTTTACTGAAAACTGACTGACAAATCCAGATATTATAATTATACTAATGTTGTCACACATTGCTTAGATGTTGGAAATGGAAAAAGGGTCTTTGAGCAACGTGAATGAATCACAGCATGTTTCAAATTAAAACTGTGGCATAATCAGTTTCAGGAGTGAGAATCTGTGTTTCTTTAGTCTGTGCATTTATTTCACTGTAAAGCACTCTGAGCAGCATTTAAGATGCATAAAAACTTCTTTATAAATAAAAGTTTTACTATTAACTGATTTACTATTGCTTCATGACTATTATTATTTTTATTTTTATTATTATTACAAAAAAGGACCAAATAAAACAGGACGTAAATGCTATATTTAAAACCAGTGCCGTTAAAAAAACGGGGGTGCAGTGGTTAGCACGTCCACCTCACAGCAGGAAGGTCGAGTCACAGGCTCGGTGAGGGCATCTCTGTGTGAAGTCTGCATGTTCTCCCCATGCTTTGTGGGGTTTCCTCTGAGTGCTCGGGTTTCCTCCAACAGTCCACAGACATGGACATTAGGCTAACTGGCTGTTCCAAATTGCCCCTAGGTGTGAGTGTGAATGGTTGTGTGTGTTGGCACTGCAATGGACTGGTGAGCTGTTCAGGGTGTACCCTACCTTCAACCACAGTCAGCTGAGATAGGCTCCAGCTTTTCTAATCCAGGCCAGGATTTGGCAAATACATGAATGAATTCTTTTGTTGGTGTATTAACTCATATGTACAGTTCACAATGATCCAATGATTAGCCCTGTCTTCTCTTCTGGGTTCAAAGTTGGTGGTCAGCTGCGCCTTTCTGTGTGGAGTTCAAATGTTCTCCTGATACCTGTGTGAGATTCCTCTGGGTGCTCCAGTTTACTCCCACAGTCCAAAGACGTGTGGATTAGGTCAACTGGCTATGAACAAACTGCAACTACTGGGCCCCTGAGCAAGGCATTTAATGCTCAACTGCTCAGTTGTATAAATGCTGAATGCCATGAAAGTAAATAAAATGTAAAGGCTTTCTGTCTAAGAAACCTTCAAACTGCCCCAGTTTAATGTATTATCAATGTTTCCTCAATGCTGCCTCTTACCATAGTTCTGTGCAGCATCTACCTTGAGAAGTTGAAAAAAAATTTATGGTGAACCAAGCTTCACAGAAAATAGAATGTCATGTTCTTGATGTATAATTAGAGACACATCATTAGGGGCAGCTGTGCCCGAAAGGTTAAAGAAGTTGGAACCAGAAGGTTGCTGAAACCGACAGAAAAAATGTGAGTGTGTTTGTTCGTGTGGGGTGGGGTTGGTTGGGTAAATTTTGAGTAGGGCCTTCCCCTCCCTCCACTTTCATGGCATGAGAGCAATGAGGCCCATCTAACTGTGTGTTTTCACTTTGGATGGGTTAAATATATA
>JBCNYH010000023.1:45136267-45151816 GCA_039654325.1 Tandanus tandanus
CACACACACACACACACACACACACACACACACACACACACACACACATACACACACACACACACACACACACACGCACACACAAAAGCAGCTTGTAAACAAGAAAAAACACAAAGTGAGGACATCATGTTTTTCCCCTACTGCATTGTGTGTATCTCATTGTCATTTTTTTAGTCATTTGTCGAACTGCTTAATGCTATCAGGGTCGCGGGAAGGCAGGAGCCTATCTCAGGCAACTCTGAACGAAGGTGGGGTACACTCTGAACAGCTCACTGGTGCATCACAAATCCAAAACACGTACAACCACTCACACTCACACCTAGGGGTAATTCTTTAACTCATTCATTCATTCATTCATTCATTCTCTAAGCCGTTTAATCCTAATTAGGGTCGTGGGGAGGCTGGCGCCCATCTCAGCCGACTCTGGGCGAAAGATACCCTGGCTTGCCAGGCCATCGCAGGGCCAACACACACATAACCATTCACACTCACACTCACACCTAGGGGTGATTTGGAACAGCCAGTTAGCATACTGTGCATGTTTTTGGACTGTGGGAGGAAACCCACGCATACACAAGGAGACCATGCAAACTCCACACAGAAACCTTCTTGCTGCGGACGAGCTAACCACTGCGCCACTGTGCCGCCCAGGGGTAATTCAGATCAGCCAAATAGCCTAATATGTATGTCTTTGAACTGTGGGAGGAAACTGGAATATCCAGAAGAAACCCATGCAAGTGCAGGCAGAAATGCCTTTGTGAGCTCCGGATTCGATCCCACAACCTTCTTGCAGTGAGGCAGACATGCTAACCAGACCGTGCCGCCCTCCATTGCGTATTGCTCTATTGCTGAATTTCTTCATGTTTGAAGATGTTAATCAGTTTCAATAGTTGTGAGGTGATCAGGTACAGAAGCAGGGCAGAGAAATGACAAGACACACAACAGTATGGTTTGGGTCATAGAAGCTTGGGAGAGAACTAAACATCTCGCCACAAAAAGCTTTTTTATTTACTCTGTTTATGGGAACCTGTGAATCCACCCTGTAAATTAGCTGTTACTGTAGAAATTATAATACAGTATGAGAATAAGTGCATTAATACAAACCTGTGATTTGCCTTGCAGGTGAAACTACTGTCAGAGCTGCAGTTATACAAACTGAATCAGCATCTAGAGGATTCTTATAAACCATATAAGTGACATAGCCATGAATCATGTTCAGGGGTGGATGCTATGATATTTGCTATAAAAATAAAGACATTCATTCATTCAATCACTTTCCAAACCGCTTAATCCTTCTAGGGTCACAGGGAGGATGGACCTTTTCTTAGCCAACTCTGGACAAAGGCGGGTACAGCTTGCCAGACTATCACAGGGCCAACACACACACAACCATTCACACTCACCTAGGTGCAAATTAGAACAACCAATCAGCCTAATGTGCATGTCTTTGGAACACATCCGCCTCACAACAAAAATATCCATGGTTTGAGTCCCTGTCTCAGGCGTGTGGAGTTCTCCCCGTGCTTGTGTGGGTTTCTTCCAGGTACTCTGGTTTCCTCCCGCACTCCAAAAACATGCACATTATGACACACTAATGTTCCAAATTGCCCTAGGTGTGGATGTGAGTTCGAATGGTTTTGTGTGTGTGTGTGTGTGTTGGCCCTGCGATGGTCTCGTGAGCCCACCTCAGGGTGTACCCCACCTTCGGCCAGTGTTTCCCTCCGACCCTAATAGGATTAAGAGGCTTAGAAAATAGGTGAGTGAGTGAGAGTGCATGTCTTTGGAGGAAACCCATGCAAGCACAGGGAGAACATGCAAATTCCACAAAGAAACACTTTCACCAAGCCCAGGATTCGAAATCCAGCACCTTACTGCTGACTTGCTAAGGGGGTGATCACACTAGAGGTGCGATAGAAAAGCAACTGACACGAATGGCAATCCATGGATGTCACATTTCATTCTCAAAATTTTCGACAGGGGATTCGCCTTTTATTTTTTTTCTCGCCAAACATCCGCAAGCCAATAGCATATTAGTTGCAAATCAGTCACAAATTGTCGTGCGACTTTCTCGAGATTTTTGGTGCAATATATGTATTTATGCCCGCAAAATATTCGCTTGCATGTGGAGTCGCAAAACATTTTGACGCAAATTTAAAAATTACTAACCACTCCACCAACATGCCAATAATAAAGACAGGACATCGGCTGCACATAGAAAATAATGTGCCTGTATAATAATTCTATTAAAAATGAGTAAAATGGTTCGAATGCCTTATCTTACCATATAAAACATAAACTGTGTGTAAAAATACATGATTTTGTTTCTTAGATTAAGCAAAGAAAAGGAAGTATTCATTTGCTGGTAGCCATCATTTTAACACACACTGCACAAAACATTCGACATGTGTATAATCAGCTGCACTGTACATTTTCTTATGTAATCACCTAAATAAAATTTTGGAACTACCCTAAATATTTTAGGGGATTCCGATCCTGGACATCCACCAGCCGGGCTTTTCCTCTGGTCGGCATAATTCATGCTTGGTTATATGTCTTAAATGTAGTTTACATAGCTCATAGTAAATATGGAAATACCAGAGCTGTTGACACAGAACATACACACAGAACTTTTGAGAAATTCTACTGTATAATAACCAGAACTGATGTTGTTTTGTTCCCATGTTGGAAATTCCATGAGAAAACTTTTAAGGTTAGAACAGAACTAATCAAACTATGGGAGGGTTTGTGTAGGGACAGAAAATACCAAAAATAACAGCTGTAAAACACTGTATCATGTCGTTATCCCTTTTGCAAAAGAGGTCCATATAACTTCCAATCCACTGTAAAAATTATTCATTGTTTTAAATCGGAAAAGAGGGTCACCTAGTTGACTTAACATTTTTAGTTAACTGAAACCCGCGTATAGTAAGTTCATACACCAAAAACTTGACTGCCACTCGGCACACAGGCTTTATCATAGCCTGTGGGGTCTGCGATGGTCTGATGAGCTGTTCTGGGTATACCCCGCCTTCTCTCAGAGCTGAATAGGATTGGCCCCAGCCTCCCCGTGACCCTAATAAAGGATAAAGCAGTCCAGAAAATTACATGACCTGGCAGAAAGTAATACGAGGCCTAAAAGAACTGCCTTTTTTATAACATGAATGACAGATGAGCAAATCAACATTCGTGCCATCAGCATTTACCTCTCCTATATTAAGCCATCTTCTCTACAAGCCCCGCCCCTTTCCCCATATTACATTAGTAACTTTTTGCCTACATGTTTTCTGTGCTTGAAAGATCAACAAAACTTTCTTACATTCTTGCAAGGTATTTAGAATGTGGTTTTATTTTATTTTATTTTATTAGCTTATTAATAGGCGGCACGGTGGCGTAGTGGTTAGCATGTCTGCCTCACAGCAAGAAGGCCTGGGTTCGATTCCCAGCTCGGCGCTCCCGTGTGGAGTTTGCATGTTCTCCCCGTGCTTGCGTGGGTTTCCTCCGGGTCCTCCGGTTTCCTCCCACAGTCCAAAAACATGCACAGTAGGCTAATTGGCTGTTCCAAATCAACCCTAGGTGTGAGTGTGAGTGTGAGTGTGAATGGTTGTGTGAGTGTTGGCCCTGCGATGGTCTGGCGAGCTGTCCAGGGTGTACCCAGCCCTCGCCCAGAGACGGCTGAGATGGGCGCCAGCCTCCCTGCGACCCTAATTAGTATTAAGCGGCTTAGAAAACGAATGAATGAATGAGCTTATTAATAATAGGCAGTAAAATTCCAGCACAAATGCAGTGACACTCTGCCTATATTTTGTATGTTATAATAATAAGTATATGTTGTTGCAGCTGAAATAGTCTATTAACAAGTATATTTTTGTTGGGCACTGATGATTTTCTTGGGGGAAGGAGGGTGGGGGTTGTTCAGAAGTTTTTCAAAAACTGGCACGTGGGCCTACTGGGGAGGAAGTGTGAATATGTCTACGTTAGGGTGTAACACCCTAGAGTACAGTTCTAAATTCATGTTATATGTCAAATATCTGATAAAAGACACCTGTCTTCAGATGTGTAGATATATAAATAGTATTCTGTTTTCTTTTACTGTGTTGAAATTTTTATCAGTTCTTAGGTAACTCTTCGAGAAGAGGTTGAAAAAAAAATCTCTTCAACACTTTAATCAGTGCACAAGCACCTCTCAACCTGCTCTTTCCACCGATTTTGGGTGATTGCCCACACAGAAGAGAAATATCTCAATGTTCATCTTTCCATAGGGGTATAAATGACACTTCTGTGATATTCCCAGAAGAAAGCAGGTTTATTAAGCACACATGGCCTCGCTCGTCCTCTATCTTCCCTGTAGTTCTCTAAAGTCTTTAAAAATCAAGCTATCGACTTTGCCCTTTGAAAGCCAGACGCTGCATCGAGTCTGTTTCTAAGTTTTAATGTCCTGCTTTATTTATTTCTTTTTATTTAATTTACTTTTTTTTCCTGCACGAGATACACTCGCAGCCAATCAAAGTGCCACGCATGACTTTGAAGTATGAAATCCAGTTTTCTCTTTGGCTGCCGTGCATGGGGTTTATGTCAGTCTGTGTGGTGTGTGCGTCTGTGTCTGGGCGACACTGTGACAGAACCATCCACTGCATCTCATGTTAAAGCCAGAGGGGGCCACCTACTGATCATTTGAGCAGCTTGAGCACTCACATCTACATTGTCGTATATAGAGCAAACAAATTAGGAGTCTAGTGTTCCATGATTTCAGTCCACTGTTGGAAAGGGGTTTCTAGACGATATCATGTAGTCAGAAATTCCTTTTGAAACCTCATACTGTGGAATAAAATGATTTCCATTTACAGTATAAACCATAATGGTCTAAGATCTTCCGTTCTCAAGCACTTGATTATTTGTATGAGTCAGGCTATAAAAGCCAGTGAAGGTTTCTTCTGAAAGTAAACGGTTTGTTTTGTGTCGGCTTGTGAGTTCAAAGTCTTGCACAAGCCACACCAGTGGTTTCCCACCCTTTCTTTGTGGAAAGAGAAAAAGGATGTAAACAGCAACCCACTGCACAACTCACGTCACCACACACCTGTTTGCGGTCCCGAGGCTCAGGAGAGTCACTGACTGTGTCGATGTTTGCTACATGACTGATTGATAGTTCAGACACTCCTATTCGAGACTGAACATGTATTTAGCCCTTAGTGAGGACCAGAAACATATAATATTTTTTACAGATTTTAATTGTGGAAAAAATAAATAAGTAATTAATTATTTAAAATTAATAATAAAAAAAAAAAACTTGAACAGAAGATTTTACTTTTTTTTGCAGATGAGGTTAAGGCTTAGTTGTATACAAAATGAATATCGTAGCTAATTAGCAGTATGTCACTGGAAGGTCCTTATAAAAATAGAAATGTGTGTGTTTATGATTTGTTAATGATTGACATTTTTTTGTAGGAAGGTACAATAGGCTTTTTGAAAGAGTGTCCATCTGTGTGCATGCTTTTTATAATGTGTGTTTATCCTTGTATGTGTAACCATATTCTCCCTCAAGAATATAAATACCTGCTGATTTTGATTTTATGGGGACATCTGTGGGACTGTTAGGTGGTGGTCCTCAAACAAATTGTAAAAGACCAGTTACTGAGGTTAAACCAAGTGCTAGGTTGGGGTGTACGTATCGCGTTAATCCCATCCACTAATAATTATGTTAATAAAAGGTCCTCACAAGGAGAGACAAATGTGTGTTTTTGTGTGCCTGTGTGTGACTAGGGCAGGTGTGGTTAGTTTGGCCGTCTTACCTGACTCCAGACACTGACTCAATCAGACCTCGTTAGATTTAAGGTTCCATATCAAATGACAAACCTCACTGGCGCACACACGTTACTCCTACAGTGCTGGATTACATCACTGTCCTTCTATTGCAGCTTAATTATAGATCTCAGACTTTCTTTGTTGAAGTCAGTGTAGGCGGCTGTGTATAAAAGCTATACCTGTCAGTCCCTTTGCCTTGTCTACTGTAATAAGGAATGAGGCCAAGTATAAGTGTGTATGCAAGAAAGCAAAGTATACATTTTAATACTTGTGATGAGCTACATGACAATTATTCACCAAGGGCGAGGTTAACGACATTCCGTCTCAGGGACTGTTCAGCGATATCTACCAAGCCTAAAGCGAATCATTGTAGTGTGTACTACACAGGAACATAAGAAACGCAGACCAAAACACGATTTTTATGGTTTATTTTTTACATTTTTAAACATGACAGTGGTCACATACTTCAACTCAATACAACATCTTTTGAAACTCAACTCAAACTTTGAAAAAAAAAGAAGTGTTTCCTTACCTGGAAAAATATGAAGGACGTATTATATAGCGTTTTTCATATTTTTGGACAGCAATTCGTAGATTTTTAGAATTTTAGAATCAGTGGTCGTGGTAAACCATGTGTTTTTGTGTACTATTTTGGTCCAAGCATTATCCTGAGTTTAGGAGGTGGATAATGTCTATTATTATTATTATTCATTCATTTTCTGAGCCCCTTATTCCTAATTAGGGTCGCCGGGAGGCTGGTTCCCATCTCAGCCAACTCTTGGTGAGGGCAGAGTACACCCTGGACAGCTCGCCAGGCCATCGCAGGGCAGTCTATTAGTATTATTATTCATTCTAAATATTTTCTTGTTTCTGATTGGTAGAAAGCCACCAGCTAATTGTTGGTATTCTTCTACAAGCTGACTTATCCATCGCTGACATCAGATAAGTTGAATTATTATAGCCAAAGTTTCTCCTCATAGATATATATACATATAAGATAGATAGGCTACACCCTGCTGCGGACAGCTCTGCATGTCCGCCATCTTGGTTAGTTAGCTAGTACAATTTAAAGCAAAGCACTGCATCCCTGAGCTTCCAAATCTTCATTTCATTTTCTCAGTATTTATGCTTTTGTAAGCCATATTTGAGAGTGAGTAGCAACAACCAAGACGACAGTGCAGGTCCTCCACCAACAGTGCTGTCAATAGGGTGTAGCTTGTTTATTTTATTAGCTATCTATGTTCCTTTTCTTTCTCTCCTCCCAGAGAAAGCTATCGAGAAAATGGCCGCCCGCTCTCTAGACTAGAGCAGTTCTGCTTGCAAAAAGTGGATGAAGTCATGTCTGGTGCCAAAAAAAATAATCTAAAAATACATCCTTACCATTAAATACTTTATTCCCATATTTTATTTCATATTTGCATGAAATTTGCAGCATTAGCTTGCGGCACTTCCGGCTGACTCACACCGGCTGTGATGCGTTTCCTCTGCACTAGAAATTATAAGGAATGAATAATAAAACAATTATATAATTCAGCTTCTGTATGATATGGAGAATCTCAGAGGGTATATAATATATACTTTTTTGAAACACTCTTGATCTGAATAATTTGCCATATCATACAAGCCTCATTCAATAATTGCTTAATATCACGCCGATTCATTTCTAAATCAGTTGTAACTAGGTTATGGACATTCCATAATATTAAATATATAACAGTAGTAAATGTAATAATAATAATAATAATTATTGTTATTATTATTATTATTATAATAAATTTTATTTAAAGGCACCTTTCTTGGCACTCAAGGTCACCGTACAGATAAAAACAACAAAAGCACAAAAAATATACAAAATAGATCAAATGAAAGGAAAAAATATATATAAATGTAACTATAAACGGTTGAAAAGTATGACTTGCTATCATCTTAAAAAATTTAGTCATTGTCGAATTGTGGTGTCAAAAAAAGAAAACACTTTAAGCATTTATTGGAAAATCATCACATTAACCCATGGTTGATTAATTTTCTATAACAGCACTTCCTTTCATGTTTTATTACTCCCATGAATTTTGTTGAGGGGTTGCAAAAAAGTGTCTGGTTCACGACGCAAGAGATCCAAATTCATTTTTCAGGTGTTTATTTAGCCTTTAGGAAAAGAAAAGCATACAATCAATCTCTTCTATAGTTCTTCTATTTTTCCCCTTCTATAGTTATAATCATTAACAATTGTAATATTTTTTCATTAGAGATGACTTCATTGGACAGTTCTCCATTTCAGGATTACAAGTGTCTTTAAATAAAGGAAATATAATTACTCATTCTAAAGATATTACTATTTCTGGAAATATGATCACTCATTCCAAAGATATTACAATTTCTGTATTCATATTCATGTTGATGCTGTTAATGATCAATAATTAATTTGAGTATGTGATGGGGAAGTCCAGCAATTTGCATAAGATTTATGGAGGACCAAATATATGACATTATGACATTTCAGACCAGCATAGCATTGCAGGCCATAGGCCTTCCACAGTTCATGGTTCCAAAACCACACAGTGCCCCCAGTGGCACACGACACCCCCGACTTCACCACATTAGGGTGTAGGAGGTATTCTTGAGATTTGTTTATTTCTGAGGAGATTTATTTATTCCAATTACATATAACTGGCTCTTGGGTGGTGAAATCTGTTTTGAACCGATTGCTTAATTCCTTCCTCATTATCTCTGATAAATATAGATATATTTTTGAAGATGTGGAGCAAAAATACCATTTAACCCTTGTTAAACCCAAGTCACATGAATATAAACAACAGTCAGATTAGTGAGCAAGATTAGCATGTGGATTCTTCGATACATTTTCATAAGTACTAAATACAGAAGCTTTAAAAAAAAGTTGAGTGCAAAGGTTTGCCAGCCTTTGGGACAAAATAAGGAAAACATGCACATTAAATCTGTCTGGGTTCCTTTCCTATCACAAGAGTAGGCTGATATAAAGCCTACTTACTGCCTTTTCAATGGTATTCGAAAAAAATTTTCTTCTCAAGAAGAAAAACTATTAACTAAACAAGCAAATTTTCTGCGATGAGCAACGTGAGCAGGGACGCAATTATGGAGCTCCGCGGAACCCCGCTATGACTACAGTTTATTCTCCTGATTCAGCCTTTGGATTTTGTCTCTGATAAGTGGTTTGCATATCAACTGATCTCTGTCTTTCCCCATATTATGTCTTTGCTTCCTGATATGGATTATCTATCTGTGTGTTCATAAAAATAAAAATAAAATAAAACTAGTCCTGCAATTGCATTCTCTGAGTCCATTTATAACTCAGCACTGAGGCACTCTTTTTTTTTTTTTAAATGTACTGTAGAATATATATTAGATTATCTTTTGGGTTAGGTCTTATGGGACTAAAAACTTTTTACCTATTTTTGACTAATTTTTTCTTATTATTTTATTTATTTATTTATTTATTTTATGACTTTAACTACTTGGAGATAAATTTTACTATAGAGGGACCATTCCCTTTTATTCCCCTTACTTATAAAGGTAAGGGATGCAAACATTTTCTTTCAAGTGTCCCAACTTGTGACACCAGTCAGTACAAGTGCATGCCTCAGCTTTGTCATCCTTTGAGAACCTTATGAACATTTTTGATAATAAATATTCAAGAATTCATGTGACTTTGACAGCATACTGGAGTAGTCATATGGGTTTGCTTGAACAAACCAAACAACTTCCTTTTTCTTGCCACCAGTCTCATTAACATTACTGTCCAAAACAAGATCCTGCAGATTCCTGGAAACCGGAGCCGTTTTTTTTTTATTTTTTTAATCTAAGTAATATTACTGTAAAAAGCCCCTGTTTAAACATCACAAGCCAAGCAGAAAAAAAACAAGTTTATCTGAACCCTCTTCAACTATCACAAAACACACACGCTCACCGGGACTTGGACCCTAGCCAAGCCAAAACTTTCTTTGGTTAAGTGGTTTTGTTTTCTTCTTTTTCTTCAATAGACTGAGTAATGGCTGCTCGTTCTGCTTGGGTGAGAAACACCCAGACCTCGTTCTGTAATGTCATGCATTGCAGCAATTACCTTTTTCTGGAGTTCAGAGACCTAGCCTTATATTTAGGAGGTTTAGGGATGGCAGAGCGTGATGTTTTCACTCATAAACAGCACTTATAAGCATTTATTCCAGTAAATGCTCACCCTCTGGTCTCCCCCACCTCATTTCAGCTTGTTGCTGGTAAATGAGTGAACTTTAAAGTGCAAAAAATCTGTATGCATTTTAGTCCATGAATCACATTACATACATTACTCAACCAGCTACAGTGAATCACCAAATTACTTTAAAACATCAAATACATGGATACGAATATGTCCTGTCTGATGAATCAGAATTTAGTTTTAATTTAGGCGATGTAAACTGATAAATTCTCCAAATCATTTCAGCATGCCCATGTTTTTGTGAACCAACAGATGTTCTTGTCATCTACTAATACATGCTATAGAGTTAGAGAGTTAATTACCTCCGCCAAGGAGGTTGTTTTACCCTTGTTTTGCATGCGTGTTTTTGTTTGTTAGCAGGATTACGCAAAAATCTGTGTGGATGTTTAGTGAAATTTTTATCAGAGGTGTCACTTTGCACAAGGAAGACTCCATTAAATTTTAGAGATGACCTGGATTAAATTCTGGATCCTGGAATTTTTTCAAGAATTCTTTAACATTGTGAGACAGGGTGGTTTTTGACATTTTAGTTCATATGGAGGATTTGCAGAGGTTTGCTTTCTGAGTGTCCTTGTTATTAGTTAACATATGTAAATGTAAAGGATTCATGTGCCAAGTGAAGCCGCAGCTCTGTTAGCTTTGTTGTGTACACAGTTTCTTGATATTGCGATCACACAAATACCGCTAAGCAGATTTCTTTATGCCGGCACATGCAAGTAGGCTGCACCATGGAGATGTGCTGAAAAGCTTCTGGTGTCATTTCGTAAATTTGTTTGAAAAAAAAAAAAAAAATGGAGTAAATATGGTGAAAAATAGACTGTATTCCATCATGTGCATGAATATAAAGAGTGTAAAACTACATTACTAGGTTGATCTCCACTGTTTCCTTTTTCTTTTACAAGGTTTAAGGTTCTGTTGTTCAGCTCGAAGCCACATCTGAAGTCTTTTTCCTTTCTTTCTTCCTTTTTTTTGATAAACTCTTTTGTGTACTTTATTAGCCAGGCACCTCGACTGCCCAAAGCTGGAGAAACAATACACGGACACAAGTTCTTTATCGGATTTGGTGGCAAAGGAGCTAACCAGTGTGTCCAAGCCGCTCTCCTGGGAGCCAAGACTGCGATGGTGTGCAAGGTACCAAAGAGCAGATTCATTTTCTACTGCCAGCATGTCTCAGACCAAGCCTTTCTGTTCCTAGAGTCATTAATTTCAGCACCATTTAATTAGATTTACATCACTGAGCTGCTGTTCCCTTTATTGTTCTTGTGTACCTGCCATACCAAGAAGTAATAAAGAAGTGTATTTGTCCGTACAAAGAACACGATCAATACTGAAATATGCACAGTGCAAAAATAGCCTACCGTGCTTTCAGAAGCCCTGAAACAGAAGTTGCACTTCAAAGACAGGGGCGTCAGGTACAAAAGAGACATGGCCTTGGCGTCTCTTTAACAGCGTGGGATAAAAGGAGCCCCGGTGGGCAGAAAGGGACCCCTCCACCCTTTGGAGCACTAAACATCTCTGTGAGAGAGAGAGAGAGAGGTCATTTAAAAGTCGACTGGTATTGAGCAGGCGTTTGGGTGGGGTGACTATGTCTGGGAGGCTTGGCTGAATTTAGTAATGCACAGGGAGAAAAGAATTCTTTCAACTTGTATTCATCAAACTTATCTGTTTTAGTGTTTTATCTCATGTATTTTCTCTTGCGTTTAGGATTCACTCCCTTATCTTTACATGCAGCAAAGCTATGTTTTGTGCTTATAGTTCATACCTGATTTTCAACTGGAAATGTGAGGGGAATTTATAACCTCTAGTTTAGCATCGTGCTAATTTGCATCCATATGCTCAGTTTTCTTTTTAATTTACTTGTTATAAGGTTTACAACATACTGTAACACACTTTTGTCTTAACAGACACTGCATAGTTTAAAATAGTATAGTTTCATTGCTTTTGAGACACTTTCTTTCTTAGGAAATAGTATCAACCTGTGCAAACATTAGAAAGTTTTTAATGTAGATCTCTCACTCACTCACTCATTCGCCAATCCGCTTAATCCTACTGTTAGGGTCACAGGGAGGCTGGAGCCTATCTCAGCCGACACTGGGAGAAGGCTGAGTACTCCTGAACAGCTCGCCAGACCATCGCAGGGGAACACACATACAACCATTCACAATCAGCCGATTAGCTAAATGTGCATGTCTTTGGACTGTGAGGAAACTGGAGAACCCAGAGGAAACCCACACAAATACTGGGAGGACATGCAAACTACACACAGAAACACCCGGGCCCCAAACCCAGGATCTCCTTGCTGTGAGGTGGACTATTACACCATCTTGCCACCTAATGTTGATCTGCATCTATATCTACATACCCTTATTTATTTTATTTCATTTTAATATATTTTATTTTATTTCATTTTGGGTTTTGGAGAATAGGACTGTGTATTTTTAAAATTTTAATTGTTCAGTTAAACTCTTATCAAGTGCAGCCTTCTTCCCAGTACATCCACCAAAAACTGGGTGGATGCAGTAAGAAGTCATACAATATAGTAGGAACACATTAGAAACTAATTTGAACCTGGTATGGTATCCATGGAGGTGGAGGGATGTGGTTGAAATCTGGACATGATTTGTTGAATTTCTTGAATTTTAGAATCAGTGACCTCCATGATAAAACGTGAGTTTTATTCCGCCATTTTGATTCAAGCATTATCCTGAGTTTGTGAGACTGACTGTGTCCATTAGTATATACTACATGAGAATAGCACAATCTGATTGGTCTTCTATCTCGGGATCTAAAAACATTATTCCAAGTGGATAATGCTTGATCAAAACGATGGACAAAGTTTTTTATGGTTTCTTGGAGCAGATGGTGTCATCATTGAAAAGCTTTAAAAATGGAAAAATAAACCATAAAATCTATTTATTTTATATATTTATTTTGTATTTCTGCAAAGTAAAACTTTGAATCGGTGTAAAAACCCATCTTTACGGAGCGTGCTTTACTTGTGATTCTGTGTAGTAAGTACTAAACTCTGCTACTAAATGAGTAGGCTCAAAACACTCCGTCAGATACACCGCACTAATAGCTCAGAGCATGCGGAGTTCACCTGACCTGTCTCTGCTATGGTTAAATGTGTTATGTAAATATAAACTCTCAATTTAAATGTAAATGTAAAAATCTCATTTTAGTTTGCATTCCTTTATATAATATAAGAATAATATATACTTAAACTCTGAATGTGGTTTAAAGAGACAGCATTACACAGCTCATAGACTATGCACCTGCTCATGCATGTGGTCAGAGCTCACCTGTGTCTCTCATGATTAAAAAATGGAAAAAATAAACCATAAAAACCAAAATTTTGGTGTGTTTTTTGATTATGTTCCCATGTAGTAGAAACTAAAACAATTATGCGCCTCAGGCTCAGTGGATGTTGCTGAATTGAATCCACCTGAATTGGAATTGAATGCTGAATTGAATCCACCGAGCCTGATGTACATGACAATTAATTATCCCAGCATAGTAGACCAATCTGATCAAGCCGTTTCTGTGTAGTATATACAAATTCATGTTAGTCTCCCTATAGTTACAGGATAATGGTATATTGTGAACACTGAATAATACAACACGAGTTCATTTTTTTATGCTGTCACCTAAGCTTTAGACATGTATGCACATCATCGTCTTTGAGCTTAAAATCATTCAGCTGAAAAGCGGGTTTGAAAGTTCTTTCAGCTGAAAGTTCCACACTTAATAACCCAAATGTAAAAATTTTCTTTCTTCTCAGGTTGGGAAAGATTTTTTTGGGAACAGCTACATTCAGAATTTCAAAGACAGCGCTGTATGCACAGGTAATAAGTGTTCCCTCCTCATGTGGGGCTTTATCAGAGCACAGTGCCACCCTGACATGCACTGTACACTTATACATTCTGTACTATGTTTAGTGTGATTACTAATTTGAGGGATTTTTTTCTTCCACCATCCATCCCTGTGCAGCATTTGTGACTCAGACGGCTGAAGCCATGACCGGAGCTGCCTCCATTATCGTAAACGATGCAGGTAGTGTGAAGTTGCTGAGTGTGTGGCGCCCTGTTGCACCCGCAGCTTCTAAAATAACACAAAGTGCACTTGTGAATAAAGCACAAATGAGCGCTCTCCTCTTCACCTGGGGGTGGATCAGGTCATCACCCACGCCATATAGTTTATAGCCGCTTGGCTTTATTTAGCACTGCTGGAGGTGGGGTGGCTGACATAACCAGCCTGGTGCTAAATACACGTCCTGTTGTGCTGTAAATGTCACTAATCACTGCTTTAACACAGTATCTCACTCTGGTGGCAATCCACAAGCTTCTCAGGGGGGCTTACAAGTAACGTCATTGCCATCGCCATAACAACCTGCGGATACCATGGTATCCCATCTTCAAACTATCTTGTAAACTGTTGCTTTTGAAGTGTAAAAAATTACATACACACAAAAGCTTTAATGAACCTGAACTTGGCAAATCCTTTGACGGGTTGTGTGCAGGTGAGAATGCCATAGTGATTGTAGCAGGTGCTAACATGCTCTTGGGGGAAGAGGAGCTGGAACAGGCACATTCTGCCCTGGCTAAAGCCAAAGTGCTGCTCTGCCAACTGGAGATCAGCTCACACATCTCGCTACAGGCCCTGCGAATGGCCCGACAATGCAATGGTCAGTGTGTGTGTGTGTATGTGTGTGCGGTGTGTACCATACACATTTTAAGTTTATATTTAAATGTAAGTATCTCCAAATAGAACATGTAGTAAACAAGATACAAGATTATGAAAGCTTTCATTCATTTACTGAACCGCTTAATCCTAATTAGGGTCGCGGGGAGGCAGGCGCCCATCTCAGCCGTCTCTGGGCGAGGGCAGAGTACACCCTGGGCCGCTCACCAGGCCATCGCAGGAAAGATTGCTTCTTTCCAGAAATAAATGTGTAGTATTACATTTATTTTTATGCTATTTTTTTCGCATTTATATAACGGAGCACTTGAGGATTCAGGGCCTTGTTCAGGGCCCAACAGTGGCAGGTTGGTGGTACTGAGCCTTGAACTCCCAATTCTGATCAGTTACCCAAAGCCTTAAGCACGTGCGCCACCACTGCTCTATGCCCACTGCCATATTAGCAAATTCATCTGCCAATTAAGCACAAACACGTCATAGAATATTCTAGAAATTATTTTTTGTAATCTTAGATTTTGTTTACTGTAATTTTATAAAGTTTATAAAAATACTTGACAAATTTGACTTCATATAAAATATTTTCATTTAATACTGTGGATGTAACTATAGAATTAATTAGATGTGGTTTATTTTTGCAGTGTGTGTGTATTTGTGGTTGTTGATGTTTTCTGGCTTACCTCTCAAATATTGAAATTTTTCAGAGCACCTCCTAGTGTCATCAGGAAACAAACTGCCAGTTCTACTTGATTGATTCATTTATTTACCCATAATTTTGATGTATGTTTATTATTGTACAGCAGCCACAAAGCAAGTTATTCTTATAT
>JBCNYH010000023.1:45201653-45216045 GCA_039654325.1 Tandanus tandanus
AACATGCAAACTCCACACAGAAACGCCCGAGCTGGGAATCGAACCCAGGACCTTCTTGCTGTGAGGCGGACGTGCTCCTTGGAAACATACTTTCAGTATTTTTAAAAGTATACATTATATTTGTGATTAACATTTATTCATTCATTCATTCATTTTCACAGGGATATGTGAACAAACATGAATTAGATTGAACGGTGGCCATCAGGCATAGCATACTTCAAGTACTTAGACTGATGCTCCCTTGCTTTTTCTCATGCTAAATAATAAGTATGATCCTCTATTTTTCAAAATTTGGATTGGATGAGTAAACACTGCTCTTTCCTTTCCTCTTCCTCATCTTCATTTCTTATTATTTTTCCATCTGGTGATTCCTTCCAGTTTCCTTTTGGCTGATACACAATATGTGGAAGGTGCTTAATACAACCCATTCCCTATGTAGCTATATAGGGCTCATTCTCAGCTTGCGAACATGCAATGACTTGTAGTTACACCCTAATGAAAACATACTGTAGTCTAAACTATATTCCTTTTCTTCTAATAGAGCCCCCGAAATCCTACCCAGTGGATCTGTGGACACCACTGAGAGCTTTAGGAAGTCCCGTCATTGTGAATGCTACTTGTTGTATGAATTCTTCTTAACCAGTAACTTTTAATATAGATTTAGATGCTGCCTAAAAGCAGGGCTCCCAATATTGTATTAATATTAATGTAATATTCATTTCTTTTTCTTAACCACTGTATCCTTAATTAGGGTCGCCGGAAGGCTGGAGCTCATCCCAGCCAACTCCGGGCAAAGGTGTCGGCTGAGATAGGTTTAATAAATGAGTGTGTGAGTGAATGAGTATCTTCACTTATTCTTACAGATCAATGCTTTTTTTTTTTTTCATTAATGTAAAGTGATCGGAGTGGCCATACTATATGCACTGTAACTACTGAATATACCAAAAGCAAAAGTGTCTGAACACTATTGCCGTCTCTTTTTATGAACTGCAACTCAATGCATGAAAAACAATACATTTACAGAATTAAATTACTCTGGGAAGGATAAACATTGTGCTCTGTCTTTCTGTACTACAGACAAACGCTCTTCCAAACCATTTAATTACATTCGTTGATATGAAGCACTGCTGTTTAAAATGGGAACAAAACAGGAGCGATTATTACAGTGCGTTTCCCAGTGAGCAGATATTCTCTCTCTTCTTCCATTACTGCATCAGCATTATGGGTGACCTCTTAACGCTATAATGACCTCATGTGTGTTTAATTGCAGCTCCATTGCTACTAAACACAGCGGATACACCACAGCATTACAAAGGTTACACGTGACATTTACGCAAGTCTAGTTGCCAAATGTGTGTACAAATCTGTAAGTGTGTGTCATATTGGAACATAGTGTCTTCCTGATTTTTTTTTTAAATAGCAGAACAGAAAATAATAAATGGTTCTGTGTCTTAGTGAAACACTATTTATACCTACAAGCTATCTAAAAGCAGAAAAAGAAATTAAGAAATATACATATATTTCACAATATATACACCATTTCTGGCATTAGGAAATAATTCCTCCTTGCAATGTCTTGAAAATCTGAAACAAAACTCAGATCAACTTCTGATACCAAAATTAGCTCTCTTTGGTTTCCTATTCGTTAACCCAAGCCTTATATCCTGTACAGTTCTCAGTTGATGGTTTATGTAGGCTGATGCTCTTTTTAGAGTGTTTGGGGAAAAAATAGCCATCTGGCACTCTAAAAGAGGCGTCTGTAATGATCTGTGCCCACGCTTTCCACCAGTGGGTCAGTGGGTGAGAGAGGGAGGGAGTCTGCAGGGAGGAGTAAGAGTGAACAGGCAGCAGAGGAGGTAGGTAGCGTGGGTTCTGAGCACCTGGAGGGCCATCGGCCGCCAGGACAAGTAGGCTGAGGAAAGTTTTCTGTTCACACAAAGGCCAGGAAGGTCATACTTTATATTATGTCATCCGTTTATTTTTGCCCACTTTGGAACTAAGGTGGCCTGAAGCGAAAACATTCACATGGACTCCATAGATAGTGTGATATTTCCGTCTCTCACTGCACACTGCTCACTGACTGAGCAACTTTATTTGGATGAAAGAGGTGTTATGCCACTTTTTGTGCTAAAACGCTCCCACCTACTTAGCAATAAAACAAGCTGATACTTGTGAAACAGATTTACGATTTTACAGAGGAAGATGCTTTTTGGTGTGTGGAATAACAGAATAATAATATGTGTGATTTTACGACTCATAACTTGCATAGTACATCATTACGTTGCGAGATTTTGGCTTCACTATTGTGCATGCAGAGGCTGGTCATTCTTATGGTGTCTGCCAATCTTACAATCCAGCAATGGGGTCATTTGCTCAACCCTGATCAGTTTATACATTGTATTACGTAACACTGCCTATTATAAATGTACCAAAAGGACATAAATCATTAAACAAGCAAGCAAATAAATAAATAAAATCATGGATCACCTTCCAGCTCAGTACCTGCCACATAATGCAACATGTGATTTAAGATTGCAGTTGAATTGCAAATCCATACAGGCTGACGACAGAAATAGAGCATGGCATCTTCTGTATCAGTTTCAACCCCGTAAAACCGAGTACTGGATTGAATTCTAATAGTATGATCATTGTTTAATGACCAGTAATGCAAATACATTTTTCCTTTTTTCTTTTTCTTTCTTTCTTTCTTTCTTTCTTTCTTTCTTTCTTTTTTTTTTGTGCTGTTCAGAGTCAATCAACAGAATAATTACCAATGAACACTCAAAATAGCCAGTGACACATCACTTAAGCCAAATAAACAAACAAACAAACAAACAAATAAATAAATACAGACATGTATGATTTCTATTTAGGAAATTATTTTTCAGAGGAGCCCTTTACTGGTTACTGATACTGGTTTACAGTTCACTTGAAAGTCACACTGCACCATCTGGTGGTGGTTCAGTTTGGGAGCAAACATGTTGAAATTACGTTTACAGAGATCAGTACACTCACTCACTCACTCACTCATTTGCTGAACCGTTTAATCCTAATACTAGGGTCGTGGGGAGGATGCAGTCTATCTCAGCCGACACTGGACGAAGGTAGGCTACACCCTGAACAGCTCGCCAGACCATCGCAGGGCAACACACACGGACATTCACACTCACATCCACATCTAAGGGCAATTTGAAACATCCAATTAGCCTTACGTGCATGTCTTTGGACTGTTGGAGGACACCAGAGTACCCGGAGGAAACCCATGCAAAGACAGGGAGAACATGGAAACTCCACAAAGAAATATCCGAGCCCAGGACTCGAACCCAGGACCTACTTGCTGTGAGGTGGACGTGCTAACTACTATGCCACTGTGCCACCCTGAATCAATTCAACCATGAAAAGAAATTAAAAGACGTTTAAATGGGGTTCTCCAATGGAATTTTTTACACGGCTGTATTTTTTTATACCTTGCAACTTAGCATTACAGTTTCTGTTACTGAATCTTAACCCAGCTACAGCTTGATAATATGTTCTCACGTTCTGATGTTGTAATTTTAGTTTGTCATCATGATGCCTTAGTGGTCCCCAGACTACAATCTGAGAATCTGAGGACGATTTTTTATATGATATATAATGATTTGGTCTCACACCGCCCTCTAGTGGTAATGTTAGCACATTTTAACTGCACAATCATTTTACATCAATTTCACCCAAATTTCTCAGTTTCACCAAAGTTTTTAGTTTCACCACAGCTTTTTAATAGTACATAAAAACCAGTAAGCACATAAATCTACACTAGAGATTAAACTGACAGATAATCTGGTGAAAATTGGCACATTTGAGTAGCAATAAATCTGTAGGAAAACATTTAACGTCCACACATTTTTGGTTTCTTCCAAACACTGTTGACATTCAATTTTCTTGAATGAGGAAATGACCCTAACATTCTTCAAAAATGTGTTAGGATAAAGGATGCACAATTTATTATTTACATTTACAAACATTCGGCAGCCACCCTTATAAAGAGCAACTTACATTTTAATCTCATTTATACAACTGAGCAGTTGAGATTATGGGCCTTGCACAAGGACCCAACACTGGCAGCTTGGTGAAAGTGGGGCTTGAATCCCAGCCTTCTGATCAATAATCCAGAGCCTTAACAACTGAACATCCACATGCATTATAAGTAGGTTTAAATAGCAGCTTCAGAGATAATATTTCCTTACTAAAATGACAGATGAAGATTTAGCAATAACAGCCATTCTGTTTCCCTCAAATAACCTTTTGGTTCACAGTGTTATCATTGATTTCCTATGGACGCATTCTAAATAACCCTCTGGACCCAAGTGCACCATATACACCAGTCAGCCATAACATTAGCACCACCTGACTGGTCTGCGGCTAGGCAGCTTCATATGACACATTCTATAGAAAGTGGGCACAAAAAAGTTAATTTTCCAAAAAGTCTCATTAAAGTTTCTGTTTTAGATATTATTTTGATAAATTACCCATGTACCTATGACTTATGTCACATAGTACCTGTGTCAGCAAGGCTGTGGTTGTAGTCTTCATGGTTTCTGAGATTTTGTCAAATAAAATGTTTAAATAGTCATCATAAGGGATAAAAATAGTTCCACTTGACAAACCAGTGGATTTTACCAGTTGAGAATGTCATTATCCCTAATTAGGATTAAGCGGTTCAGAAAATTATGTTGAAAGTCATCACATAGAAATACATCCCATTCGACATAAAACAATCGTTTGTCAAATTCTCTTTATTGACGTGCCAAATCAGAGTACACATGTACTGGATCCAAAAAATCAATACTGTTTTGCTTATGTTAATTCCGTCCTTCAGACCTACATAATGCTCACATCATTTCACGCCATTCCAAATTTTATCGTGAACCCCTTATCTAAAACAAACAATGCTGTGCATGCGCTTGATTACCCAAAAAATGATATACCGAGAGTTAATTAAAGTGATATAAACTTTAAGTTAATTCATAATTTTAAAAATCTAAATTGCATTAAAATGTTCTTAATGCCAGGCGGTGGTGGCCCGGTGGTAGGGTGCTGGATTACTGATCCGAAGGTTGGGGGTCGAAACGCCACTGTCACCGAGTTGTCACTGCTGTCCCCCCAGTGCAGCTAACTGGGTTATCAAAGGGCAGCCATGTCTCTCACTGTCTGTGGTGAGAGACATGTAAAAGAACTATTGCTGTCATTCGTAAAGAGTAGGCTGCATTGGGTTGCCGTCAGCGTGTTTCTGCCCTGCGATGGCCTGGTGAGCTGTCCAGGGTGTACTCTGCCCTCGCCCAGAGTCGGCGGAGATGGGCACCAGCCTCCCCGCGACCCTAATTGGGATTAAGCGGTTCAGAAAATAAATGGATGTTCTTAATGCCCTCATGCTATGTACACTAATTAAACACATTTTACATAATGGTTAATTTTATGCAAAAAACGCAAACCTGTTACTTATTTAAGAGCTTACACGTAGCCATTGTCATCAGGGAAACCATACTGATGCCTGACATGGGTTAACACATTCTTAGTAATGCTGTAAAGTCTAACTCAAACACTGTTTTTTCCCATTTAGCAGGAGCCACACCTAGTTCTTATTCTTGTTTAATCAGTTGATCTTGCACTTCAGTCTACTATCAGGTGTGGCTCTTGCTGTGTTGGAATGAAAACCTGCAGATACGCCGACACATGACTTATGTAGTAGGCATTCATAATAAATGATGCCCTGGATGTACAAACACTCGCATTATACACATGCCAAGATACATGTATCAGCCAACATTACTGGAAAAATCCACCCAGAACTGTTCATATATTATTCTTTAAAATAAACATACTAAACAATCATCTTTAATCAGGGTTTTTTTTTTCTTTTAGAATTAATATAATTAAGGCGGCATGGTAGCAAAGTGGTTAGCATGTCCGCCTCACAGCAAGAAGGTCCTGGGTTCAAGTCCTGGGCTCGGGTATTTCTGTGTGGAGTTTGTATGTTCACCCTGTGCTAGTGCGGTTTTCCTTCAGGTACTCCGGTTTCCTCCTACAGTCCAAAGACATGCACATTAGGCTAATTGACTGTTCTGAATTGACCCTAAGTGTGGATGTGAGTGTGAAGGGTTTTGTGTGTGTGTGTGTGTGTGTGATGGCCCTACAATGCACTGGCGAGCTGTTCAGGGTGTACGCTGCCTTCACCCAGTGTCGGCTGAGATAGGCGCCAGCCTCCCCTCATCCCTAGTAGGATTCAATGGTTTGGCAAATGAGTGAGTAATTAAGTAATTATAAATTTGTCATGAAATTCCGAATTCATCATTGACACGTTTGACTATTTTCATTGTAATTAACATTTTCCTAAATTACCCACAATGCCACTGGTGGTTCTCGTGGGAATTATGTTGCAATCGAAGTACTTCAGGGTAGTTTACTGAATTCCATTTTTAAACCATGACAGTACTCATGTGCACTCCATTACAGCAGCTGTTGAAATACGTTCAAAGTTTTAGTATATATAACAAAGGAACATAAGAAAAAACTACAACAGGTTTTTATGGTTTATTTTTACATTTTTGAAACCTGATAATGGTCATGCTCACTCTATTATGGCATCTTTTGAATCTCATTCAAAGTTTAAAAAAACATTTTTTGTTACCTTGAAAAATGTGAAAGGCATATTCCGTAAGTTTCTTTGTAATATTTACGATGGCGTTTTGTTGAATTTCTATCACTTCTTGCACTCCAAGCAGAAGTAAACACTTCTTTTATAAACTCGAGTATACTACTAGTATATACTACACAGAAATACAAGAAAAGCAAAGTAAAACAAAAAAAATTTTTTTTTTTCCATTTTAAAGCATTACAACAGGTCATATCACTGAAATCAGATTGAAAGCAATGGCACTACATTACAAATCTAACCTTAAACACTTTTTCACAACACAAATGTTACAGGAGTAGCCCATGATGAAAACGGAAATGTGTTATTGTTATTTTAATACCTCAGAATTATGGTCAGGACTTGGAATTCTGAATTGAATAAACAATCAGTTGCATTTTTTCCTGTTGGTGGTCCGGTTTTTCCACATTCTCAAGTACAATGGATTGCAGAGTTAAACTTGAAATAATCTCTCCCTAAAGAGAACGCTGTAGCAGCTCTTTAGTTTTGTAGTCTGTCCAGCTCTTTCATCGCCTTATCAGTACACACTGCTGAAATAGATTGAAAAGCCTTTAAAGCTTATTATTTGATGTAATACTATGACTGATGCCATCGGTCTGGTCATCTTATACTTTACAAAATGATTTACAGCCTCTCTGCCATTTCTCAGCACAACTCAACTGTACAGCATTTACTGTATACTCGGTTTCTTTGTTTTATTGCTCAGTAATATAACACTGAATGTAACTACAAAATGGTCGATGAGAAAAGAAGCTATTGCTGTTTTGTTTTTTGAAGCTAACAGTTAAACCTGACACAGTGATAGCAATATCTTCCTGTGATCTTCTCACTGGAATAAAGTACATCATATGACTGCATGTTTGTGGATATCTGACCATTGTCCCCCTGTGTAGATGAACATACTGTTCCAGATTGAGTCTACGGTCTACGGTTATAATGGCCTTCATCTTCTGGGAGGGCTTTAAACTAGATTTTGGAGGGTGGCTTTTGGGATTTGTGTCCATTAATTCATAAGAACTATTTCTGTTACACTATATTGACTTGTAGTTTGAATATTAACATGTTATAGTAGGTGTTAGCACTGTACAGTGTACATACTTCAAACTTGATGTTGTTCATTAGCCCTCTACCGTACGTTGTGACTTATATGCTTATATGATTACTGAAATATCAGTATGCCATTAAATGAGAAGGCCTGGTGTGCGGTCTGTGTTTCAAATGTGTTCAGTAGGGTTAAGGTTAGGGCACTGAGCAGGCCACTCGAGTTTTTCCACTCTTTGGTAAACCATGTCTTCATAGAGCATACTTTGTGCACGAGACACTGACATGCTGGGACATGTTTAAGCTTGACCTTTAACGCTAGTGAAATTACAGCACACAAGACATTTTGTCCAACTATGAGCTTCAAATATTTTGTGGCTCAATTTTTTATATATACATTACAGTAATCACAGAGCCAACACACACACACACACACACACACACACACACACACACACACACACACGCACACAACCATTTACACTTACACTTACACTCATAGTCACTTATCCTAATGTGCATGTCTCTGGACTGTGGGAGGAACCCGAAGGAAACCCATGCAGTCACGGGGGGGTACATACAAACTCCACACAGAGTCGCCCTTGCCGAGTCTGGGCCCTAAACCTAGGACCTTTCTGCTGTGAATCGGATGAGCTATCCATTACACCACAGTGCCACCCTGGAGCACCAAAGTATGATTTCTAATTAAAAAACATTCAAGTTCCTCAGAAAGCTGCTTCCCTACCTCCTCTTGAAACTCTAATTTTGAGTGCGTGCCTGTTTGGCTTCCTCCTCCCATTTATGGTCTTTCCGCTCTCTGTGCCTACTCTGGTCTGATTGGTCACCTTTCTGAAATGGGTCACCTTTCCTTTCAGCGAGCTGAGAAGCAGACCGGGATGAGTGGAGATAATGCTGTGTATGAGGGCAGTAGATGAAGGCCAGCCAATCAGGAGGCCCATCACGCTGTGATGCACTAGTGTGCCCGACAAAAAAAAAAAAAAAAAAAATCTGTGAAAACTTTGTGTTTACAAACAGCCCAGAGGGAGAGCATAAACATGGAGAACATAAACAATTACATGTACTTTTTGTATAATTTATATTTAATTATGTATATGTTGGCACTTTTTTAATAAAATATATTTATTCATTCATGGGCTAACTTTGTTATTTGACACTCTGGCGTAGTCTAACTGTAACAACATTTAAGGGTTGAAAGGATCAGCAAAAGCACAACACCTCCCCTTTAAATATTGCTCAAAGCCCCAACAGTGGCTGGTTGATGGTGCAGGGACTTGAACCAACAGCCTTCTGATTTATGACCCAGAACTTTAACTGTTGAGTCCCCACACACATACTGTACGTTCACCTCTGCAGTGTGAATACTACAATCAAAAAATTCACTCCACAATCATTGAACACGTTAGAAATATTTCTACAGAAATCGGGTGCACTTTTCCTTTAAGAAGCCACTCCATTACATTACCCGCACTGGGAATTTCTCATGAGCCCTTTAAGAAAACAACACGGTTACGTCACCGTGGCAGGAACCAATAGCAATGCAGTAACGGATGAGCTCGAGGAAAGTAGCATGTGTGCGTGTTTATGTGTGTGTGAGTGTGAGTGTGAGTGTGTAGTTCTCCCGTAAGCGCTTATGTGTGTGTGTGTGTGTGTGTGTGTGTGCGCGTGTGTGTGAGTGTGAATGTGTGAATGTGCGTGCGTGCGTGTGCGTGTGCGCGCGTGTGTGCGCGCGCGTGAGGGAGTGATGCATGGAGTGCGTGTGGGAATTAGAGCAAAGCATGGATCATTACATTAAACTTTTTTTTTTTTTCGGAAGTCGTAGATAAGTTTGACTTTTAGACATTCGGGAAGATTGTTGAAAGGATCTGGGGAGTGTTCTACGCACGCAAAAAAACCCACAAGGACTCCGGCTTGTCAGACAAGATCTCCTGCAAAAGTTGAAGATCTTATCTGGGTATGAAGATGTTCTGCTAAACGGAGTTCCCAGCTCATTGGTCCAGGCGGTTTCTGCTGCTGCTCCTGCTGAAGGCCATAAACAGGAAGAGCAGTCCGGTCTGATGTGCTCCAGCGGCTCTGCTCTGCTCTGCTTTCTCTTTGGGCTTTGGTTTGATCTCTCCTGCAAACCCTGGAGCACTGATCATCATCTGACTTCATTCATAGATGATCTATGAGCTGAATGTCTACTCCATGCTCCAAACATGGACGTGTAGACAAGGGGAGTTTGAAAAGAAACTAGAAGAAGAAGAATAAAAAAGAAAAAAGAAAAAAAAAAAAAAAAAAGAAAGAAATCAGACTTGCCAGCATGCTGAAGACTCTTACCAAAAAGCTTAGGAGACATTCCCTTAATGAAATCCACCCTTTCCAGCTGAAGGTAAGGAAAGAAAGAAGGAAAACACCTTTCATTTTATGATCATTTATGAAACTTGAATGCTCAGTGCTAACTTTTTGCAATCAAGGGACCCTTTTACCACTGTAAAACCCCCACAAATGTTACCCCTCATTAACATAATACACCTATATCATTATCTAGGCATATTCACGTTAAACATACACTTTTAGACATAAATGTCCCTTTTCATACTTTTTTCTTGGCTCTGTAGTGGTCCCATATAAGGCTATATGGTTTTTCAATATATACCAGCAAACGTGAATAGTCTATATAATAATCTAATATTCCTTTAACAATAATGCACATAAGATACATAATTAGACCACTGATGGGCTGTTAAAGCTTTACCTGAAGAGTGAATTAAAGGAACCGTGTCACGATTTTTACCCAAATGCATTTGCCCAAAAAAGTCATGGTAATATGCACCCAATGTCCGAAATACAAGTCTGTGTTTGTTAAATAACCTTTTAAATTGCAAATTAAACAAGCAAGTTTTTCGAGCTTGACATGGAGTGGACAGAAATGGATGGCTTTTTGAAATCTTGTTGGGTTTTCAAAGATCGACGTCTCATTGAAACTGCTTACAAATTTGCTGTATGAACCTAATTCATGTCTAGTATCCTTTCTCAACCAAATTTCCGTTCATGCTATAGACGATTCCTTTTTCGGTAAACCCATGACACTACCCCTTTAAGGCCCGGACTGAACAGTTCCAATCCCAGGTAAAAGCTACAACCATTCATGGTATTAAAGCAAAGTACAGTTTATGTGTGTTTATTTCTGAGAAAACATGTTATTAAAGTAGTCATTTGATTTGATATGCCATTATTTATATGCATTATAATTGTGATAGTTGTAGATTTGGATTTCCGACACAAACACAACAACAAACATTCTCAAAAATTTAGGTATGAGACAAGAACATAGCAGTACTTTGTTCTTTAAGAGATCAGAAGTGCACTTTTTTGGCTAGCAGACATGGTACACAGTAAAGTGAAATAAAATAAGAAACAAATTAGTACTATTTCAACCCTAATAGGCCCTGCAGCTGTCTGGAGGGTTACAAGAGAAAAGTAGCCAAAAATGCATAACCTAGTAGTTACTTAGTTATTATTTAGTAATAATTCCATAAGGTACAAAAATGGTTCACCACTGAAGGGTACTTTTCCAGTGACAAGCATTTGTACCCTTTTGGGTACACACTGGTACCTCCATTTTGGAGAGTGAACCTACAGAGTTCTCTAAGAACCACGGGTCATCGGTTACTATCATAAAGCACACACATTTATGGATGGAGTAATAGTTTTAATAGTAATCATTATAATAATAATGCTGTATGCAGTGCTAGTATTTATTTAAGCATTAGGCTACGCACTGTTACAGCCATGGTCTTATTCATGTCTACCAATATCCTAAGCATCCAAAGGAACTCTTTTTTTCTTATTGTACATGCCTGCATACAGAGCTTTGTTCCACATATTTTACCCACAGTATTTATATCAAGCTATTCCAAATTCATCAGTCTTCTTTTGTATAGAGAGCAGGCTCTGTGTGGGTCCTACTTCCTTCGAGAGGTTTTATTTTTTCTTTCCTCCTTCTGTCTTTAATTCTGCAAGCTATTTCTGACGTTGTACAGGGATGGAAATCTTGCTGTCGACCCGCTTTTAGTGACAACGCTGGTGAATAGTGACAAGGGAAATAAAGCTTGAGATGTTTGATGCTTCTTAAGAAAATGGCTGGCTTGTGGTTGATACAGTATATTCTTCCTTTCCCAAAATGAAAGCCATGGCTCAGTTTCACAAAAATAAATAAATAAATAAAAACCAGGCAGTTTTGCAGATTTTTTTCCTTTTTATTTTTTTTAAACTCAGAGCCTGCCACTTCATCTGCGGATTAATTATGCTGTTCCAGATAGACGTGGGTTCGTTATAGCAGTGTGTCTGATATAGCATAAAAAGTAAAACTATCCACACACATGCACTTCATGGCCGATTAGCTATGCGTGCCATCAGGATAGAAAGTGCTAGGATGCAGCTGCTCAGGGCCTCTTCGGCCCATTGTAGGATGTGTTTGCACTCGTCATGCCACCGTGAGGGAGAGAAACATTGGCTAGCATTGTCACGCTCGTGTCTGCTTTGTCCGTAAACGACTTCAGCTGTGTCATGTTTCAGAGTCGTAGCTGTGACTGTACTGTGAATGTGTTTTTAACCACTAACGGGAGGACACATCCCTTTTTTGTGTGTTTTTTTTGGTATGTAAGCAGTTGTCGGCTTGAATACGTGAAAACGTGTCTGTCTCGTTCCTGCAAAGTCGATTACTGCTCTGCTGTTCTGCGCACATGCGCATGATCCACATTCTCCATTGATCAAGATCCCAGGCAATTGCAACTCTTTTTTGGAAATATACATTCAAAATAAATACACATCTACTCCTGTAAGAACCAAACAAATCTCAGGATTGATGCTAGTTCTAATAATAATGACAAATGTACTATTAATAATGCTTTATTTGCTTACTATTACCTTAGGTAATAAGCAATTAATTAGCATGTGTGTGTCTCTGTGTGTTGTTGTAAGAACAGGTTCTGGTTTTAGACATTTTAATGTTTGCCGTGTGTACTGGATACGTCTAGAATCCAGCTGGTATTGGCCTGTAGTACTGAAAATTTTTCTCACCCTGCCTGAACACCCCCAATCTAACTCAGGGAGGGCTTGGTCATTAGGTGATGATTGTTAAATCATAGAAAACATTAAGCATGACAATGCTGTGGCTCTGCAGGACCGTTCCAACCCTCCTGATCCACACTATTTTTAGTCTGTACATGATAAAATTTATTGTGATGTTCATGAAAGAGCCCAGCGTCACTGGATTACTGAATGTACTGTAATTTCTGTATGCCACCGTATACAATAAGCTTGTCAAGTCATATAAAGAGCCAGTCTTTCCCTAGCTTTGTTGGTTTTTAGACTATAAGGAGATATAAATGTGAAAAATGTAAAGAAATGACAGTTATTATTACTGGAAAACAACTCTCTCCCCCCCCTTTTTTTTATTTTTAATTTTTTTACTGAAGCACACATACTCACATACTCTGTGTCACAAACTGCATAGCATTGTTGTAAATAGAAGATTTATTCACCAGAGTATATTCCACATACAAATGGCGCAATCTGTTTGGTTTGCTATCTGTGGATAGTTGACAATTATGAACGAGGTGCGAGGAGGCGAGGTGCATGTAGCTGAATATTCATTTTAGTGACACCCACCGATCCTGAGGTGCATCGTTATTTTAGTACAAACTTCACCAGCACCTACACAATAAAAGCGTACTAAAATGAAATTTTTATGTTTTTTTTTATTTATTTAAAAAAAAAATCATGACGGACACAGATAAGCTCCCAGCGCAGGCAGGTGCAGAGTCTAATAGCAGTGTAATGCCATTTTATTTTGGTAGGTCTATGCAGAAATAAAAAAAACAAACCAACAAGAACGAGATTCTTATTGTTTATATTTACATATTTTAACCATGACAGAGACTGGTCAGGTGAGCTCTGCGCTTTGATCTGAATTAATAATCGCTATGAAGCAGACACACAAGGAAACCGGTTCATTAACTAAAAATTTTAGTATAAACTATAAGGAAATACATATATATATGTATATATATACCACACCATAATTCTATATGAAGAAGGTCCTGGGATCAAGTCCTGGGCTCTGTGAGGGAGTTTCAGTGTGGAGTTTGTATGTTCCCGTGCTTGTGTTTCCTCCTATAGTCCAAAGCATTGCACTGATTGGCTTTTCCAAATTTTCCCTAGGTATAAGTGTAGGTGTAAAAGGTGGTGTGTGTGTGTTTATTGGCCCTGCGTTGGACTGGGGAGTACCTGCCTTCGCCGGTGTCGGCTGAGAAAGGCTCCAACCTCTTTGCAACCCTAACAGTATTAAGCGGTTCGGCAAATGGGTGAATGAGTGAGTGAGTGAGTGAATGAGTGAGTGAGTGAGTAATTCTACATGATATTTCCATGCTAAATTTTTAGACAGGGTGTTGTATGACAGACTCTCCTCATAAACATCCAAAATGTGCGTAATGGTTGATATGGGGCCATTTTCTGTAAGGAGATATTTGTGTAGCATTTTTGGAAGGAGTCTAGAATCAGAAGTAAAAGTGTAACTCGAATTTTCATTCATTCATTCATTCATTTTCTGAACCGCTTATTCCTAATTAGGGTCGCGGGGAGGCTGGCGCCCATCTC
>JBCNYH010000023.1:45259647-45281576 GCA_039654325.1 Tandanus tandanus
TATATATATATAAATAAATAAAACAAAACATTCTAAGTTTGTCAGCATAGTAATGAGCAACCAGGCCTTGAATTATGATGTATCAAATAGAGATTATGGAATTATGATGTATCAAATAGAGATTATGGAATTATGATGTATCAAATAGAGATTATGAAATAATGATAAGTTGACATGCAAACTTCACTTTGAACAATGAGTTTGTCAATATGGTTTACTTATAGATTCCTCTTTTCATGTGATTCTTTTTCACTGATTAGCCAAATGAATGGGAAATGAAATGGCTGGATCCATTTCCACTGGATCTAGAGGTCATGTCTATCAGAATGCTTACTGACTCTTTAAACAGCGAAGGACTGCAGTCTGTCTGATTTCCAAGATGCCATTGTAAATTGGGCTGATGAAACAGGCTGGAGCAATTTGACACCTGATGGTGATTTAAACCATCACATGGAAGTGCAGAGAGCAATTTTCCTCCCACACTTATTTTTATAAAGATACTACTTTCCCAGGCTCTAAGCCTTGTGGAGATATGATGGGCCAATCGGGTTGAATCTTCAAAATACTGAGGCTTGTATCCAGAAAAGTGTACAAAAGATATGTCAATCAATGCTATGTGGGCAAAGGAGGTTATAACCACATATCACAGCAGGCCCAGCAGCTTTTTCCCCTGGCTTTGTGGAGGTTTGCACTCTTAAATTACTTAAAATAAAATCTGAATGTATAATAAATACATAAATGAATAAAATTAGGGAATCATGGGTGATACAGCAATCCCTTTTCAGTGATGGACGGAGTAAATGGTGTGAAAGATTTGTATTTGGGTGTTCTCCCAAACAGATGCTGCATGTAGGTAAGGACACTTGGCAAGAATGTTATGCTAAATACAGTACGTACCATATAAACAAAACATGCTAACAGTAAATTAAGGAATAAAAACAAAGTATGCATTGAACCTTTTATTCGTACAAAAACAAAAGTAATAAAAATACACTTTTCCTTTACATTTTATCTAATGAACAATTAAATAAAGGGCTAAAAAAGTATTACTGGAGAGTCATGGAGTCTGTAGGAAGGTTTAATCTTTTCTTGGACAAAACAGCACACATTCATGCCAACACGCCTCCTTAACACTGAGTCACTCTTCATTAATATCAATAGAGGAAACACATACACATCACACACTCAGCCAAACATGTACGTCAAACTCACACACACACATTTGTGTCATCTTATTCATGACAGCTTTGTCTCAATTCCAGGATACAGAGCAAGCCTCCAGATGGCTGGTGAATACATTCGCCCTCTCTTTGCTAAAGTAACACGGGCCGAACACAGAACCAGCCTGAACACTTGCTGTTCGTAGCTGAATGGCTTAATAACCTCACCCAGGACAGCCTAATATCCCTCCCTGGTTTGTTAGTGTTACACATAGAGAGAATAATATGGTGGACTGAGTGAGAACTGGGCCTATATAACCATATTAAACTGAGTGAGGAGTAGGAGTGAATGAGTCGGGTTCAAAGATCATACAGCAATTCCACCCCGAAACACATTAAATATATTTAGATTGAAATGGCTTTAGTGGGTTTAGTAATGGGGCAGAAGTTGGGGGATGTGTGCAATGCTGATGTCACAGATGGACAACGCTAGTGCATTTTCAATGGTGTTTAATGATCGCAAACATAACTGGCACCACCAGTGCCATTGTGGATAATGTAGGAAGCTATTAAGCAACACATGGATCAATATTTTGAAAAAGAATTGTTTACATAAAACAATTTACTTAATTTCACCAGAAAAATACACCTTAGATGTCAGTGAAGAGCAGAAGTTAAAGAATTCTATGCAAGCCAGTCAGGGTAGGTCTTTCCTTAAGTGTCCAGTATGACTAGCTAGATGTGGGTGAACATAACCTAATGCAAAATGCAGAAGGATTAAGTGCTTGACCTGACTAGTCAACGATGGCTCCATTAAATCTCCAATTTAAAAAAAACAGTGCTGGTAATTCTCTATCCTTCCCCTCTGCTCTTTTGCCCATTTGCACTGTGAACTCAGAACACACATCGTAAGTGCGAAAACAGATGGTAAGCCAAAGAATACACAAAAACGTCCTGCTGAAAATCCATTTTCAAAGTGCACAAGTCTCCATCAACGATCCAGAATTATGAGAGAACTGTGTATTCGGTCAGCTGGATGTGCCCTTTCACCCCAACACCAGGAAAAACTTCGGTCACGCTCTTAGTAGCCATATTTGTCGTTAAGATGAGTCCGTCCATCACCAGATTGACCTGTTCAAACAAAGCAGAGAAATGCAATTGACACAAGGCAGCAGTATGCGCAGACATGTGTCTTAAATGATTGCCTTAATTGTAATCAAAAACAGTGCTCAATGGAAACTTTTTAAAGCGTAACGTTAATCTATCTTTTAGTCATGTTTTTGCAGGCCAAACCAAACAAAAACTTTGACTCGTTCATACTGACGTGCATGTTGATAAATACCAATCAACTCCAGGCATTAAGGGCATAGCTGGTCATACTACAAACCTCCATAACAGTAACTCACCCCGATTATTCAATTTAAATCTTATTAAACATGGTTTAAGTGAATGAGTCTCTGTACCTAAATTTACACAAACTCATTGTAGGATAGGAATATCTATTGACTCATTTTCTGAACCGCTAAATCCTACTAGGGTCATGGGGTGACTCTCGAGTGACAGCCTGAACAGCTCGCCAATACCTTGCAGGGCCAACATACAAACACACAACCATTCACACTCACACCAAGGGACAATCTGGAACAACCAACTATTGTACACTGTACATGACTGTACATGACTTTGGACTGTAGGAGGAAACTGAAGTCTCCGGAGACGCCCTCGCCGAGCCAATGACTCGAACCCAGGAACTTCTTGCTGTAAGACGGACATGCTAGGATAGGAATACCTTCCCAAAATGTTCCTGCAAACAACTGACTGAGCCTTTGTTCATATCCTGTTTAATAAGAGAGGCCCAGTGTACTTTTTTTGAGTTCTCAAACCAAAACTCTGCCGGGCTTCATTTAAAAAAAAACAAAACAAAACAAAACAAAAAAACTTCAAATGTTAACACTTATCCTACTGTGAGCTCAAGAAAGACTGTACGGAGAATACGACAGTGCAGTGGAGGACATTAATTTCTGCATTAGGACAGCATTAATCTCAACAAGATCAAGGCACAATCTTTCATACCAAGTAAAAGGGTTCACGCTGACTTCAGAAACAAGAAACTTTATCTTATCCTAATGCAACAGCTTTGTTGTCAGTGGTTAGAACAAAAATGCATCGTGATTACTTGAATTCCAGTAATTACTTATTGCTGTGCAGCTGTGTTATACATTCACTTCCCTCCGTTCCTCTTTTCCATAGAAGCTTTGGTTCAGGTACTTACTCAATCTAAAAGAATTTCTGGGCTAGGCATGAATCTTGTTCAGAGTTGTCTGATCAAAGAACAGAAACACACTGCTAGAACACTAACCACTGCACGGAGTATGAATTCTGCACTAGCTGCAGAAAAACTTAAGCAGGAGAATGCTCATAAGCAAAAGAAATTAACCTAGCTATAATTAAAGTATGTGTTTGTTTTCCTGATTAGCAAAAACCTTGAAGCAGGCAGCTGCTACAATACCTGCTGGAGGCACCCACACACAGTAATCAGGGTCGTCCTCTGGGTACTGCTTAGACATGGTGCTTGGAGGCTGGAGGAATACACAATTATATCATTAAATGCCTGCATTGTATATTTTTGTACATTTAGCTCCAGAATTAGTGGCACTTTTTTGTAAATCTATTAAAAAAACAAAGTATATGAAAATATATTTCCTTGTGTTTGACTGGACACTCCAAATATCTCCAAAATCTAATCTTTAATTGAAGCAAATTTACTTAAAGAGCATAGAAAATTATACAAAAAGACCGCACATTGTGCCACAATTATTGGCACTTTGGCAGAACTTTTTGTGATCTCCCTACTGACATAAGAGTACACCAAGTATTCTATGATGATCCTTGATGCGATATAATTCTTAAAGGAGACCTAAGCAATTCAGGATTCCAGACTCTCTCTTATACATTCTACCCTTCAGCTCTGAACCAACAGTATTTCTTGGTGTACCAATAATTGTCACAATTAACATATTTTCACACTCCATAATTAGAATTTTTACTTATTTTTACTTAGAAAAAGCTCAAGCTTTTTTTTGAAACCACAAATAAATTTAAGTATAGAAGATGATTTCATGACGCATATTTGAATGTTGTTTTTACTGACGAGCCTTCAGCCATCTCTGGATTTATTTGCACTCTTTGTAAAGGTCATGAGGTCAAAAGGCAAAAAGGTTATGAAAATATTTCCTTATGATTACTTATCATATTTTCACACTCCATAATAAAAATTTGTACTTCTTTTTACTTATAAAAAGCTCAAGCTTTTTTTTGAAACCACAAATAAATTTAAGTATAGAAGTAGTGTGACAATTATTGGTACACCAAGAAACTCTTTTGCATAAAATGTAACTTATGTTCCATTTTAATATTTTATTATAATAAATTAAAGGTTTTCTGTCAGCTGGTACCAAATCATTAACTCAATTCCTTATATTCGCTATAATTAATAGTCGGCCAGGCCAGGCCAGGCCGGGCCAAGGGGGGAAAAAAAAATAAAAAAAATAAAAATTCACAGTGCATTTTGATTTCGTAACGCACATTTGAATGTTATTTTTACTGATGAGCCTTCAGCCATCTCCGGATTTATTTGCACTCTTTGTAAAGATGGGTTAAGAGATTATGAAAATATTTCCTTATCTTATCTTTCCTTAACATATTTTCATACTCCATAATGAGAATTTTTACTTAGAAAAACTTAAGCTTTTTTCGAAACCACAAATAAGTTTAAGTATAGAAGTAGTAATCATAAGGAAATATTTTCATACCCTTTTGACCTTATGACCTTTACAAGGAGCGCGAATAAACCCGGAGATGGCTGAAGGCTCGTCAGTAAAAATAACATTCAATTGTGCGTCATGAAATCAAAATGCACTGTGATATATATATATATATATTTTAATTTTGTGAGTCATCACCTAAAGCAAACATTGCACCAACGCGCATTCATACACTAACAGCACCATGTGTAGGCACAAGCCTTTAGGGAATCTGTAGCGTTGTGTAAAATCCTAAAATATATCTTGCCACAAAAATGTAGGGGGAAAAACAAAATACACCACATACCCTACTGGGACCAATCATCTTCCCACTCTTCTTCAGAGGAGGTTGGTCTTTCCCTGGAAAGTTGAAAAAGTTCAAAAGTTTTGTATTGCTCAACATGAACACATTCCCTTTGTAACACACTTGTACCTTGAGGTGCTGAGGAGGCGTCGTCTTTAACATGAACTGCTTTAGTCTTCTCTTTTTCATGTGAGGAAGGCCTCTTCGCTGTTTGTCTCTCTGAGTCCTGGGTTTTCTCTTTAAAATACAAAATCAACCAGGAGTCACAAATGAATCCATTTACCAAATGCGTGAACAATCATTAGACGAAAGGCTAACAGCGCAGCCTTCTGGTCAAAGCCTGTTAAGCATTTTATTTTATGATACGTAAAAAAGAACCGGAAGGACAAATTATTTTTTTATTCTAAGTCTCTTGAGGCAGGTAAAGCCTTAAATTGTTACTCAGTACCATGTTATACTTGCCTGATTGTTTAACTATGCTAAAAAGTAACTTAAAAATAGGGTGAGTTAATGTAACATAGACATTAACATCGACTTCCAAAAAATTAAACAAGGACCAATTTATGTAGCAGCAAAAAAAGCAGAAAGACTTTAACTCTTCGTCTGTGTAGTGTGAGGCTCTTGGTCACTCGTAAAGACATCATCTGCATTTTCAAGTGTGTAAACGAGTCCATAATATGCCTGCATATGCATTATAGAACATATATTATTTTCATGCTGTACTGTAATGTATTTTGTTTTATCACAGTTTTAATATTGCTTCATATTTATGATATTGGAAAGATGGCCTGACATCTGTTCAAGCTAATTAGCCCATATTCTCGGAAAACATTCATACACACACACACTAGCCTGGAGCTGCTTTTCCCCCACCAAGAAATATTGGAAACAGTTGGAGTGTGTTACATTTAAACATCCATCCATTATCGGTACTTCTTATCCATCAGGGTCGTGGGGAAGCTGGAGGTTATCCCAGCTGACTTCAGGTGAGAGACAGGGTACACCCTGAAGAGACCCCAGCCTCTTGCATATCTAATACAGACACAAAAAAATTCACATTCACACCTATGGGCATGGCTATAGCATGACCTCGCATGGGCATGACCTCATATGCATGTTTATGGACTGTGGGAAGAAACCAGGGTACCCACAGGAAACTCAAGCAAGCACAGGGAGAACATGCATACTCCACACAGATGGCTCCTGTCAACCCTGAATTTTGAACCCAAAACCTTCTCTCTGTGAGGTGAGCCGCCCTTCACGAGGAGATATTATGCCTTTTCCACTTTTTTTGACCCATAAACGTTAACACAGTGTTGAATAGCCGTGTAGACGATGCCAGAGTGTTAAATACCAAGGTTAGCGCATGTTAAATCTTTCCCTTGGGCTGTTTGTGCTGGCTGTATTCACAGATTTTTTTTGGCCACACTACTGCTTCGTGGCATGCTGGGCCATCTCCCGCTGCGCCCCCCACCATGCACAGCAGTTTTTTACCCATCTCGATCTGCCCTACAGCGCACTGAAAGGAAAGGAGAGTATTCACAGCGAGTGGAAAGACCATAAATGGGAGGAGGAAGCCAAACAGGCCATCCAGCATGCACACTCAAAACCAGCGTTTCAGTCGACATGGGGAGGCAGCGTCCTGAATAACTGTGGAGTTTTTTGGATTAGGAATCGTACTTAAAAAGTTTTTGTATATCAGTCATTGGAGTCAAACTAAGGGACTGTATGAATGTGGACCTTAAGCAATGACCAAACATTAAACTGTTTAATATCATTATATTAACATTATACATTTAATATCATCATAATTAACTGTTTAATATTTTTTTGGCTTTTTAAAAAATTTAATTATCCAAGTAATTTATTTTGTCATTGTTTGTACTATTTCCTGACTACTACTTTTACATATTCAAAATAAACATTCATTCATTCATTCATTCATACTTTGGTGCAGAAATGGGAAAAATTGTCTTAAATTCGTATAATATTTGACATTTAAACAATAATGGAAATTTTCCTTTCTCTGGTTGTTGGATAAGTGAAGTAAATCATTTCTAGAAATCTAGCCTATGGAACTTATCTGCCCACCAGACAACTGTGAATAATACTGTGCCTAACAGTTCTGAGAGTGGGCTACTGACGTTTTCACTCCTGTCCTGCTCCTCATATACACTAAACGGTCATACGCTGCATGTAGATACCTGACTGTCACACCCATATATACCTATTTTGAATCCTCGAGTGGTGTGCAGGCAAAAAATCGCATAGGGACTCGTGCGTATCTGACCGGCAACTCAGCCATCAGCTAGCTGCACTGTGAGCCATTATCTTTAACAACTTCCAGAGAAGCAATCAGTGTTTTCTGGAAGGGTAAAGGTATACAGGAAACATCCACAGGGATAAAGAGTTTACGAAATGCCGTGAAGTACAGACTGAGCAAATGAGGTTATTTTATCCAGCATCATCTTTATTTAATGTGTGTGTTCGTTTCTGACCTTTAGGGCTCCGTGAACAGGTTTCTTCAGTGTGTTTAGCAGCACCGGAGACATTGACTTGTTCCATGTCATCATCCTGCGCCGGCTCCATATGAACCTCTGAAGCAGTCGTGCTCTCTTTCCCCTCATCTTTACCCTCTTTGCTCATTACAGGTACTTTTTCCACTCCGTCCTCTTGCTCACCCTCCTCTTCTTCTTCCTCACCTCCAGGCGGTACTTCTTTCATGCTGAAGAGTTCAGGAGGCAGGTTGGGCCTTTTTGGAGGCAACTTCTGTTTGGGTTCATGAGAAGGCTTTCAGTTAAAGATGAGCCAGCAAAGAGGAATGATCAGAGCAGATGTATGGATGGATAATGAAGGCCTCACCCCTATGGTTCCTGTCTTCAGTTTAAATTTGCTGCCACCTTTCATAGCGCCAAACAAAGGCAGGGATAACTTTTTAGGCTTGTCAGGTTCAGATGATTGACTGCCCAGCCTGAGAAAGACGACAGACAAATATATAATTATCTTTCACTTTCATTCATCAGTAAGAGATTTATCCTGATCAAAATTGCAATAGATCAGGAGTCTATCCCGGGCATGAGACATTACGTATACACCTTGTCTAGAATGTCAATACCAGGCACAAGTATAACTACCATCTGTAATTCTTACCGGCTCTGCAACGAGGGCAATTGTGTGGGTCTGGTTAAATCAATCAGCTTCTGCAGTCGCTGCTGTTCCTTCTTCAGCTCAGCCACATGCAGATGCAGCTTCTTCCTTTCTACCACGTCCACAGCAGCCTGACTGCGCACACAGCTCATGAAGGCATCCAAAGGGTCCTCTGTAGCTGAGCTGGAGCCGCCTAGTGAGGAATTCAAATACACAATCCACATAAAATTCAATATACATGCACTTCCTTCAGTATAGTGCAGGAGTAGTGTATGGATACAATGTATATGAGTGAGATTGAGTTTAAAAAAAACAAAAACAAAAAACGAAAGAAAATTAGAAAGAGTAATAAAATAATGGATAAAATGTACAACTTAAGAGGTACAAAAAGTAAGAGGAAGAAAATGAAAAGAAAAAAAATAAATCTAAAATAATACAGAGGAAAAAACAAGAGATAAAAGAGAGTGAGAATCAGAAAGATTATAATTTTGAAAGATTCTTACCTTTCTCAGAAGAAGCAAGTATGTTTTCAGTTTCGGCGAGCTCTTTCTCCACTTCAGCGAGCTTCGCAACCTAAAAAATAACAAACAATACCTATTAACTACTAAGTAGTTCATAACTATCTACATCACAGGTGTCAAACTCAAGGCCCGCGGGCTAAATCCAGCCCGCAAACTCATTTTGTGTGGCCCGCAAGAGCTTTCAAAGGATTTGATTATCGTACATTCTTTGCATCGAACCATTACCATGAAACCTAATTCCTCATCCCTCCACTAGGTGGCGGCAGCCTAGTTCAAGTAAACAGCTAGTCATTCGAGTTGACCCTCGATCACCTTCAAATTTAGTGATGCGGCCCTGAGTGAAAATGAGTTTGACACCCCTGATCTACATTAATCATAGTAGTGAAAACCAGAACCTTTTAGTGCTTTAGCCTGAGAATGACACAGGAAATTAAATCCAGATTATTTACCAGAGAGTCGTAGGTCTCGGGTCTGTCCTGGATCTTGCCAGCTTTCTTCATGCGTTCTTTCCTCTTCCTCTCAACAGTACCCGTCCGGTCCAGGAAGGAGTCATCGTCGCTGTCGTAATAGTCGTCTTCCTCCCAGTTTTTCTTTTTACGCTTGCGGGACACTGCAGACAACAGGCAGGAGCAACAATCTCATCTGATGTACTTTTTCAATATGGCTCTGTGTGTGCACTCAGAAACTATAGTGTGATGATTTTTGGACATGCTATTTGCACATAATGCAAAATCCATAAAGAGGTTGCCCTGCACTGCACTGTATATCTGTGAAACGCTGCTTTTACACAGGCAATGGGAACGAGTTGAACCAGGAGCAAGTTGCGTTCACTTTCTTACGTATTAACACTGTCACTCTCAAATCAGTGGCAAGCCAGGAGCTAGAAGGACAATACGCAAGCAATACGCAAGCAAACTGTATGGGCAGTCAGTACAGTTTTGAAGATTATTTGTATAATTTTTTTTTTTTATTATTTTGATTTTGCTATACTGTATTAATCCCGCAAGGGAAATTATTGCCACTGCATTTAACCCATCCAAAGTGAGCACACACATAAACAGTGAGCGCACACACACTCGGAGCAGTGGGCTGCCACACACATTGGGGACCCCAGAGAGCAGTTGGGGGTTAGGTGCCTTGCTCAAGGGCACTTCAACCATGAAGGTGGAGGAAGGGACGGTGAAGCTTTCAACAACAGACACCGCCACAAAGCAGCGCTACAGAAATCCACCACCACACATTCCTGCACATTCCTGCTGGTTCGGGAATCGAACCGGCGACCTTTCGGTCCCAAAGCCGCTTCTCTAACCTTTAGGCTACGGCTGCCCCCCAAAAATGTAAGTCACTCTGGATAAGGGTGTCAGCCAAATGGTATATATGAAAATATGTATTATCAGCCCATAATACAACCTAATAACAATAAGGATTAGCGCTACCTAGGACGGGATGCTCCCACTGGTGTCAAAAACAAATCGTTTTTACACAGGCAGTTGCATCAGGGTAACTTATTCTGGGTGCAAGATGTTCCGGTGCAAGTGCCCTGTAAAAGCAGCTAAAGAATGGAATAACATATTTGGGAGTGATAAGAAAACATTTTATGCAATACATCCCCAAGAACATTTAACGCTATTTCAGTATATATGAACACAGCTTTCAACAACAGACACCGCCACAAAGCAGCACTACAGAAATCCACCAGTAGCACAAAAAACTCCCTGAGATCAAAGCTTTTCAGAACCCAGACTCCAAAGGAAACCCAATCTCCTCCTGAGTGATACCAGACAATGGACTTCACTATTACTCTTTAACTATTATATACTACAAAGTCAAACAGTACAAAGTATTGAGAATATATTTCCTGCTAACACAGATGTGCTGCTTCTAACCACTAACCTGCCTCTTGCCTCAGCAGACCTCGAGCTTCCAGCATGCGGCATGCCTCCAAACAACACTGTACCGCTGCCTCCTTCTTTCTACCAGAGTGTGTGACCTCAGCGATTAGCTGCCTACCCATAGCGTCATCCACAGGCAACCTGGTGGAAAAAAAGAACACTATTTTTACAGGCTTTTCATCTCGAAACCTGTAATATCATTCCATTGCCACTCATTCATTCCTCAATCGATCCCACAGGGGTCGTGGAGGCTGGAGCCGATCTCAGCCAACTGTGGGCGAAGGCAGCGTACATGCTTAACAGCTCGCCAAGCCATCGCAGGGCCAATACCCACACACACACACGTACACACACACACACATACACCCATTTACACTCACACTTGGTGAAGTTTGGAACAGCCAATTAGCCGAATGTGTATGTCTCTGGACATTGGAGTGGGAATTGGCTACAACTAAAAATTAGGGACAAAATTCAAAGAAATAAAATCAACAGAATAATAGAAAGAAATATATGCTCAAACGTTTATAGATATATTTAATGGTGCTGGACATCAGTCAAATACACCATTAACTTAGTTCCTGTTAGTATCCTGAAAGAATCATTTCCTTTTTTCCCCCATTCTCATAAATTTAGTATAATCTAACAAATGCAGCTTGTCATGTTACGGAGAAACCTTTTCATCCGCCCTGAAATTCCTTGTGTATGTTGTTAGCTCTGCCAGGAGGTAATGTTTTCACCTGTGTTAATTTGTTGGTTAGTTAGTAGTTTGATTGTTTGTATGCAAGATATCTCAAAATGTTATACACAGACTTGGATGAAATAATTTCATAAAGTAGGGTGTGGTACAAGTAATAAATCATTACATTTTCCAGATGATCCGTGGATGTGACCATGTTTAAAAAATTTCAGAATTCCTGAAAAATGCCTATTCTTTAATATGTGCCACAATAAGTAACGCCCACTCGAGGGAGAAACTTCATTTAAACCATGCCAAGTTATAATAATCCACTTGGGTCCAGGGGAGGAACCTTGCACTCTATGACTGTCCTATACTTACTAAAGAAACAATAAAGTTTTACAACGTGCTTCTTAAAATCAACCTGTAATACACTGTGAAGCTGGAACTACAGGTAGACCTGCAATCAGTTTTAAACAGAATTAAACAGTGGTGTGTTATCAGTATCAATACTGTGTCCATTACTTGATTCTGCAGAGCCAGGTACCGTGTTCTTTTTCGTCATATTCAAACTCCAGTTCTTCTCCTGAAATCAGGAAAAAACATTTAATGCATATTTAACAAGGAATTATTTGCCAAACTGCAACGAGACTAACATACAGTGGTCTACCTTCTCGATCATAGAACCCTTGAAGAGCCTTTTTAGGATCTTTCAGGTAGGCTGCTTCCTGGTCCTCTTGAAACTCTGTGGAAAACGGATTCTCCTCATCCTCATCTTCCTCTGGGGTGATGTCCTCTCCTGTTCATTCAACAATAGAAAAGGATTAATGATAATGAATAATAATACACACTCAGAGAACTAGATGTGATCTGGGAGACACTACTGTCAGCATGTGATCAGGCACACCCACACAATTCTGTTCATGCCCACAGATAGACTTTAACTAGTCACTCATCACTATGTGCTATGGGCGATATGTGAAAAAAAAAATCTTATCACAATTATTTTATTTAATTGGGGATTATTGATTTTGATCAATATTGGATTTTATCACAATATATAATTTGATAATGGCATAGGTTTGAGGAGTGTCATGATACCCTGAAGGTAGGGCTGGGCTATATGACCTAAAAATTATTTTATTTCTGAAGGAAAGGTGATATTTTTGCTAAAAAAAAGAAAAAAATACAATACCTACAATATTTAGTTATCAATTAATATCTGATGATGTGTATAAATAATGTACACAATATTAATTACAATACAACATAAATTACAATAAATACATTTTAAAAATGATCATACAACTACCTACTGCCCAGCCCTAATTAGCACTACGGATTGTCCAGTCTATCAGCCATTAAACAGGCTTTAAGATGGAAAAAGTTTATTTTTAGCCTCTTTACACTCCCTTCAAGCTTTCTTCAGCTTGTCCTTCTGGAGAAGCCTTTAGAGACTCTACATAAAACCCTATAGTGGAGTGAACTAACAAATGTACCTGACTTTCTTAAGTATGTGTGTAGCAACCTGCAATTTTCCTCGCTAACACACTGCTACCAGTACACAGCTAAAATAAGGCTTCGTACCACCTAGATTCATTCATCAGTTAAAATTAAACCTTCTTGAGGTATTAAAACAAAATAATCAGATGCATTTAAGATTAGATATTAGTGTTACCCATTCCCCATGAGCATCCACTGTCTTCTGCAGCACTTCTTCCACAAGGAACCCTCTCCTCATTCTTCTCCTCCTTTTCATCATCATCATCCATATCATCATCTGAACCATCTCCCATCATCCTCTTCTCCAGCTCTTCTCGTTGTTTTCTGGCCCGCTCTTTCAACTCTGTAACCGTCAGCTCTGACTCGGCCTCTTCATCTGATTCAGGACCCTGTATAAAGAGCAAACAATGGGTATAAGAAACAGCAAGCATCCCTTCAAGCCATGCAAACTTTAAAACATGACACTGCATACCTGGAGGATAAAAAGCCGAGTGCTTCCTCCAAACTTCACAACATGGCCGACATGCAATCTTATATACGTTTTAGGAGGGATCTTGTTTTTGTTTACAAAGGTGCCATGAGTACTGCCAAGATCAAAGATGTAGAACCCAAACTCCTCGCCAGCAGCACCGCTATCTCCTGCAGTTCCACGATACTGCACCACGGCATGATAGCGTGATATAGAGGGATGTTCCAGAGAGATGTCACACACAGGCAAGCGTCCCACCACAAAGAAGCTCTGCAGAGAGAGAGGCACTGTGTCCAGTATGGCACCATTTTTGAGCAGCTCAAAGGTGTAAGGGACACCTGGCACCCCAGCCCATGGAGGCTCTGTGTATGGAAGAGGGGGGAATTTACCACTGGGGGGCATTTTGACAGGTTTTTTGGGTCTGATCTCTGTGTTTGGTGATGCATGGATCTCCTTCTCTTTTATAACAGGCTTCTCAGTCACATGAAATTGATCTAGACTTTCAGCAACATGTTTAAATGATTGATCATCGTTTACTGTGGGTTTTAGAGAAGGTTCCTTCCCATCTGATGACTCGGGTTTCGGCTGATCTTCAGTGATTACACTGCTGTCAGCCTCAGAGGCGACCTTCTGCACATTTTTGCTTTTCTTCAGTGCTACAGACGGGGCCGCGAAAATGGCCGGTTTCTTGAACGGATCCTCAATGATATTTGTGCGCTCTTCATTAGTTTCACCATTTCCTTCCCTTGATAATTCCACTGTCTCCATCTCTAATCTAGTTTCTGCATTTAAACAGCCGTCCGACTCTGACGCTGCGTGCACGACGTCCGCCATTTTTTTGGTGTGTCGATGAAAGTGTTCCGTGTTTCTTCCCAGATGTAAAGTGTCATAATACCTACATACAATCGCAACAGTCTTTCCTGTAAATTAATAAGTTTATTTTTAAGCAAGAAAGCGAACTAGTATTTATTAAGCAGCTAAGATTAAAATGCATCCATCATATTATGAACTAAAGCCGTATTTTCAACATCAGCGGAACTAATCCTGTCGCTCGACGCAGCCACACGGACGCATTTAAGTGCGTACGCATACATTATCCACAGCTTGCGTTTATTCAGTGTTATTATCAGTAAATAAATAACTTTTGCTCGTTTCCGCGGTGTAACTAATGAATTTTTGCTGCGTTTTATTAATGCTCATATTGTTATATCTTAAATCCAGATGGTTATCGAGGAATCGATCTTGTTAGTTAATTGTTAAACCGCGAATAATTGACGTTGAAGTAAGTAAAATGTATAGATTATACATTATTGAAGGGATCAGAACTAGTTATTTATATGAGACTTTTTAATGTTTGTTGATCTCGTTGCTCAGGCACACCTCGTATACTTACAGAGCATATGACTATTTGGATCATTGTGTTAGAACAGAGAAATCACCTGTCTGTAAACCATGGTACACTCCACTGGGTCCTCAAGTGCCAGAATAGAACATCTGTGGTGTCCAGATGTTTAGTGAAATTAGCTAGGCTTCACATGTTTGGTTTGTTTCTGTCACGAAACTTTGTAAATTCAATCTACTACCAATTGCTTTTCAGATCATTTACTCAGTAAGCATTGGCACCGTTTGAAGGTATCCAGTAAAGATGATGCGCTACTGGGGTGAGCTCCCGGTGGCTTCTGCCCCACCAGGCCGCAGCTCCTTCGATCTCCTGCAGCGGGAATTCCGCCAGGTCGAGATGCAAGACCCTCCTCTGCACCAGCCATCAGCACGTCGTCCTCGGCCCACCACCATGCTGGACATTCCCTCTGAGCCCTGCAGCCTCACAATCCACACGGTACAGCTGTGCCAGCATGCCCGAAGACTCCGCAGCCTAATCACCGCAGTACAGCTGGGCCAGCAACCCCCAGGCACTGGGTCTGAGACTCAGGGACTTCTCAAACCAGAAGATGTGGATTCACTACCACCACGTCCCGTCACACCTGCAGCACCGGATGATCTGCTGCCTCTGGACACCAAAGCTACTCGTGAGCTGTTCCAGCTGCAGCACAGCGACCCAGAGAGCGACTTTTATAAGTAAATACAGTTTAGGGTCAGCCATATGTGTGGTCTGTCTAGGATCCATCATGTTATGGTTCTGTGTTTTTTCTCTTTCTTTCCCCATACAGGGGTGAAGGAGAGCCTGTGACGGAGTTAAGCTGGCCCTCATGCCGCCAGCTCCTATACCAGTCAGTTGCCACGGTGTTGGCGCATGCAGGTTTTGAGTCAGCCATGGAGAGTGTGCTGGAGACCCTGACTGACCTGGTGCATGAGCATTACCTACGTTTGACTTGGCTGCTGCGCGTGGCCGTGGACCGTGAGGCTCGACTTGGCTCCACTCCTTTTCCTGATGTGGTGGAGCAGGTCTTCCATGAGGTGGGCATCGGCAGCGTGCTGGCTCTGCAACGCTTTTGGCAGGTCCGCATTAAAGACTACCACAGCTACATGCTTCAGGTAAGCCACACCAACCACACTGGCTTTAAGGTGGGGCTGTATTGTTACCTCATATTTTTTCAAAATCAGAATTGTTTGGATGTTTTTCACTGAATAACAGTATTGGGAGATAGTTGTGTTTCAAGGTATATTACATTGGTGCTAAATACTGCCAGTTATGTTAACAGTTATCAAGGCATGATAGTTGGCACCCAATAAATCTAATTAAAATATACTGTATAATCTGTTGGCTATAATTTATCAGACGATAATGTAATCTAAGTGATCATTTATTTTAATTGCTCTGTTTTGGTGTGTAGGTCAGCAAAGAGCTCTCAGAAGAGTACGAGAGATTGGTGAACCCAGATAAAGCTCTGGAGGATCCTAATCCACTTAAAGTGAAGGAGGAACCTGCTAACGATCTTGCCTTCACTCTGAATGAGGCCGCTGATGGTGAGATGACTTCAGCAGAACAAGGAATGTCCACTGGAGTACTGGGAATGTCGAGCGACAGACTGGCTGGAGGACTGGAGGATGGACACTCACCTCACACCACAGGTACTTTTACATTAAATTTACTGCATTTAGCAGACGCCCTTATTCAGAGAGACTTACTTCTCTATCTCACTTATACAACTACGCAGTACTGGGGGTTGAACACCCAACCTTCTGATCCGAAACCCATAGCCTTACCCACTGAGCTACCACTGCCCAGGTACTAAAGTTGAAGCTTAGAATTTAGGTTTCAGTTCTTAATGTGTAATGTAAACACTGTTTAGTCCGCAGGTGTCAAACTCAAATCTCAACTCAAACGTCAAATCTGGCCCGCCAATTCATTTTATGTGGCCCACGAGAGCTTTTGAAGTATATGATTATTATACCTTATTTGCATCAACTATTACCATGAAACGTAATTCATCCATCCGCTAGGAGGAGCCAACCTATTTCAAGTAAACAGCTAGCCATTCAGGAAAGATTGCAAGTTAGCTTCTCAGTGTCAAGCAATGTCAGAAAATAAAAGCGAATAAAGGAAAAGAGGACAAATATGTAAACAAATAATATGGCCATGCAGATTTCATGGGTACCTTTTTTGAATGGATGTTGAGTGATTATTTGGCCCTCTATGACCTTGAAATTTAGGGATTTGGCCCCCAGGGAAAATCAGTTTTACACCCCTGGTTTAGTCCTTTCAGGCTGTAATCAAACATTGGCAGTTTCCAAAGCTGAAAGTTTTTCATTACAACTTATTTTTTGTGAGCCCTGGTGTTTATGGGTTTTAAAGTATATGTCACACCACCCGGTACATTACAAATAGATTTTTTTTTAATTAATGTTTTTTGCGCATTGTTTTCATGTCAATTTTCAGTCATTTAAATATTATTTTGCTTAAGATTGAAAAGTTTAATTATCCGTAAGCAAAAAATTTAAATGCAATTTTTTAAATAATCCTCATTCAGTGAAAATAATCCTGTCACTATGGGCCTACAGAGGAAAATTTCTAAGCAGCTCATATAGACGTCATCCCACATGGATATTCTACCAACATGTCCTATAGAATAATGCCAGTATTTAAAACTATTGTTACATAATATGGACAAAATACTACAAGAAAGCTTTATTGCTGTGTATTTTGTGTGAAGTATGCCTTACTGTATATAAAATCTAATAGATGGATCCCTATTGTGACGTGGTTGGTGTTGATTCTTACAAAAATGCACTTAAATGAGCTAACTGGTGTGTGATTTTATGTATATATGTATATACACTCCCCTGCCAAAAAAAAGTTGCACACACTAATATTTTCATGAAATGCCTTGAGCACACCATGTAATCTCCATGGCATTGTTGCTCCAGTTCGTCAGGTCTAGGCTCAGCAACATTAATATCGCAATAAAATGAAGTCAGCTGATGACCTGAATGTCATTCATTTTCACATATGTATTGGCACCCCAGAGTCCTGACCTTAATCCTATTGAAAGTTTTCAGGATGTGCTGGAGAAGACTTTATGGAGTGTTTAAATTTTTCCCTCATCAATACAAGATGTTGGTGAGAAATGAACCTGACACTGGATGGAAATAAATGTCATGTTGCTTAAGTTTGTTGAAACAATGGCATGACGATTACGCTAAATGCACATGAAAATATTAGTGTATGACTTTTTTTTTTGGGCAGGGCATAGAATAGATAGTAGATATAGAAGACTTATTTGGTATTTTTTCCTGATTTGATATTACTTTATGTATCAGGCGCAGCAGGAAATGGTTCCCCCTTGTGGCAGCTGCAGCAGGTAAAGATGGAGCCGCAGGAGAGTGAGGAGGGCCAGGTTTCAGGCCATGGCGTTCTCACAAGTGATGTATTTGAGGAGGGCCCCATGTCCACCATGAGCGACGCTGGAACAGCTCCATCTCCTGGTGCCTCGGATGCCAGCTATGGTTCTCACTCTCCAGACTCACTGATTGGCACCTCCCCCTTTAACCAGCGGCCGAAGAAACGTATGCGCAAAGTATAATCGCGTATTTAAAGACTTTGTTTTTGTAGTATTTCTTTTAAAGGCCAATGAAAATAAATGGAGGTTATGTTAAGATGGCTGTGTTTGGGTGACTTAAAGAGAGTATTTTCTAACAAATGGTGCCTGTGATACAACCAATGTGTATCTGCTTACTCTATCACATGGGTATATTGTTGGATGTATGAAAAACAAGCATCTGTTTTTTGTAATTGAGCGACAGGGGAATCACCTCATGGGGAATAATTATAGGTGGTGTTTGCTTCGGAATGTACAGGTACATCAATCATGGGATAATGGCAAATTAATTATAGCACACATAAATCTGCATATTAAATCGACAGGCTATTATATTTCCTCTTCCAGCACAGAACATTTCCAACAGTCACGGTGGAAGCAGGCTATTGTGTGCGAGCCATCTGCACAAGGAATACCGCTGAGGATAAACATCCATCCACATACAGTACGCTCGCATCCCATGCTAACATCAGTGATCAATTAGAACAGGAAATTACATATGCAGTTACAAAAAAAATAAAATCTGATGTTATTATCGGAACTCTCAAGGGCTGCTGCTTGAATGTGGCTCATGGAAACGTTTGCAAGCTGTAGATCAGTACACTGACACATTATTTCTTATATCAGTCCACTTCCAAACATTCCAAACTGACAAGCTACCTTTCTAATGCACTGTCCTTCTTGATTGGTCACCTCTGTTCAATCCTGATGGGAGTGTTCTTTTCCAGGATGAGTAAACCCCCACCCCCCACTTCCAGGGCTCTAGGGCTGATTGAAATGGTTGAAATCATATGCTACGGCCTTCACACTTGCCACATCTTAACTCCGTTAAAACTTGAATGCCTGTGGCAGATTATGGAGCAATATTTTATACAGGGAACTCCACCGCCATGATCAAAGCACCAAGTGAAAAAATATTTCTTTGGGAAGGAGGCTATTCATCTGTCAGAACCTTTGCTTAAGTGTATTGAATATCTTACCAAGACAGCTAATGCTTGTTTTTTTTCTCCATTGGTCACCTTTTCAGAATTTAATTTTATGGAAAACCAGAAATTATTTTACTCAAAGAAAACGAGTATAAATACATTTTATACATAAATGTATTTTCTGACTCTGTTTTTTTAAATAGAAAAAATTATTAAGCAATTATTTTGTATATTGTTGCTAACAACTTTTCTTTAATAAATCACCATAATCAGTTCTCTCTCTCTCTCTCGCTCTTGCTCTCGCTCTGTGTGTGTGTGTGTGCGCGCATGCCAACACTTTTGTATTCTGATTGCAGTGGAATAATTTTTTATTTAAACAGGCCCTTTTATATAATTTTTCATTTTAGATGTATTACATGGTAGTGTTTTATCCAGGGATACAATTGCACTGCAAACATCATATGTGTATATATATATATATATATAGTATGTACACACTGCCTGGGCAAAAAAAAAAAAAGTTGCATACTAATATTTTCAAGGAGTGCATTTAGTCTTGCTCAGAGCACATAATCCTCATGCCATTGTTTTACCAAACGTAAGCACCATAACATTAATTTTCATCCAGTGTTGGGTTCATTTTTCACTGACATTTTGAATTGATGACAGAAAAACTGAACCGCTCCATAAAGTCTTCTCCAGCACATCCCCGTCAGGACTCTGGGGTGCCAATACATATGTGAAAATGACTCCTCGTGCTCCCTGAACCACTCTTTCATTATTTGATTCCCCATTTTATATCCGCGCCATCAGGGAAGAAAAAGTCCATTAATGTGATAAGCTGCTCATTCAGTACATTCAGGTCATCAGCTGACATCATTTTATTACCGTATTATTGTTGCTAAGCCTCGACCTGACCATCTGGAGCAACGATGTCATGCAGATTACATGCTGAGATCAAGGCTATTTACATTCCATGAAAATATTAGTGTGCAACCTTTTTTTTTGGCTGGGCAGTGTATATTACACTTGATCTTTTATAAGATATAGTGTCAATGGGAGGCTTGAACCCATCTTGCCAAACCCTCACAGGGCCAACACACACATTCACATTTCATTCCTACATAGGGACAATCAAGAACATCCAATTAGCCAAATGTGCTGTTTTTGGGCTGTCGGTGGAAACTGGAACACCCGGAGGAAACCCATGCAAACTCCACACAGAAACACCCTCACAGGACACGGGGCCCCTTGTTGTCTTCTGGCTTTTACTTTGCTGCTGTGAAGCTGTGAAAATGTCAACAAGAGCATATCACTCCCCTGCATTGTGTTTTTCCTTTTTAGGACAGACAGTGATGCCATTCTGAATAAGCAAGTGATCGGCCTTTACTGTGAAATTTTGACAAATTGTGTTTGAGTAACCCCAGTGTGGAATATCAGCCTCAATACTATTATAGTAACAGCAGGCGGCAATGTTGAGCCACTGTGCTTCACTGCAGGTGTTCAGTATTCTTCTTGCTTGTGGCTGGTATTGAACCTCCTGCTTTGGGAACAAGCAGCGATTCTGTTTAAACAGGTGGACCGATCCATTCATGACTGAACTGTCCGTCTTCATTCTAAAGCCAAAATTGCTTTACACCTTTTTTGTTTTCCGATAAAAGGAAGACAAGCTCAGAGATTTGTGGGATAATTATCCTCAAGTGGCCTCACAAATACCTGACTGTTTCTGATGACACCCTCCCCACAAAAGTAAGGAAATAAGACCAATTTTCAGTCTTGTAAATGACAACACCTGGAGACAAATATTTCGCTCTCTGTGCCAACTCACTCTGTGGTTCAATCAGGAAAACAAGGCTTGTTATTCTCCTTTGGTTTTCATTCAGTCCACCTGGCTTTTGTGGTAACTAGGTAATTTATTTTCCAGCTAACATTAAGTTTATGTCACTCTGCATCTGCTGAGTCCAGTGTTATTCATGGATCTCATTTGCAGTCTGCATTTGGCAATATTTAATAAGATAGCAATGGGAATTACTAAATGGATTTATCACATGGTTTGATGTGTGTCTTTTTATCAAATCTGCATTATTTGCAGTGCAGATTCTTTTCTGCACAGTGCAGCTGGATTTTAATTTGGAGGTTTTAATAGTTACTGTAATGAAACAAAACACATTTTATGTATTAGGTTTTACAGTTGTCACCTCAGCAATGCAAGTAACATCCTTCCATCCATTGTCTATGCCACTTAGTGGTATAGTGAGCTGCACCTTCCCTTCCTCCACCTTCATGGCTGAAGTGCACTTGAGCAAGGCACCTAACCCTCAACTGCTCTCAAGGCACTGCAATGTGTGGCAGCCGACTTCTCAAAGTGTGTGTTTTCTCACTGTGTGTGTGTGTGTGTGTGTGTGTGTGTGTGTGTGTGTGTGTGTGTGTGTGTGTGTGTGTGTGTGCTCCCTCTTTATATGTTCCACACACAGACACCCCCCTCCCCTTCACCATCCCCACACCATACAAAAAAAACATATACACAA
>JBCNYH010000023.1:45318289-45329207 GCA_039654325.1 Tandanus tandanus
CCCTCGCCCAGAGTCGGCTGAGATGGGCGCCAGCCTCCCCGCGACCCTAATTAGGATTAAGCCGTTCAGAAAATGAATGAATGATGAATGAATGTCCTGGTGTTTGTTCTCGAACAACACAAACACTGGACAATGATTACAAGTTCAACTCATTAATTAATGACACACGGTGCTACAGTTATAAAAAAAAAGCTAGCTAATATCCATACTGTTTTTGTCACCTTTTATCTTTTACCTGGACATACATTGAGAGAACTAAACATAATCTAATCATTTTCAAGGTACACTACATCCACATTTGATATACATGTCCACCACCTCTGTAAAACTATCTTCCTTCACCTCAGCAACATTGTTAAACTTCGCCCATTCCTCTCCCTCTATGATGCTGAGAGGCTGGTCCATGCCTTTGTCTCCTCCAGGCTGGATTACTGTAATGCACTCTTGGTGGAGATTCCTGGCAGGAGCCTTCAGAAGCTCCAAAACATTCAGAACAGCGCTGACAGGATCCTGATGTGCGTGCGTAAATACGAACGCATCACTCCCATCCTCAGGACACTTCACTGGCTCCCCATCCACCTCCATATTGAGTACAAACTTTGCCTTCTCAGTCATCAGTGCATCCATGGAAACGCCCCGCAATATCTCAGAGAACTCCTCACACTGCAAACCATAACAAGACTCCTTCGCTCCACAAACACATTTCGCCTTTGCACTAAACTCCACACAATGGGGGATCGAGCCTTTTCCTCTGCTGCTCCTCGGCTCTGGAACGCCCTGCCAGAGTACCTGAGGGCGCCTCAAACTATGGACTGCTTTAAAAGACAGTTGAAGACAGTTCTATTCAAAAAGGCCCTTCTAACTGTGACTGCTTTGTTTGTTTGTTTTAATCTGCTTTATGCGGCATTTTTAAACTTAGCTTGTGTTTTTATCCTTTGTTTTTAACTTTTGTCTTATTTTAGCTTGCGTTTTATTCTCATCTTACTGCAAAGTGTAGCACTTTGAGATTTGCTTCAATTTGTAAAGTGCATTGTTATTAAAATTAATTATTATTATTATTATTATTATTATTTCCATGTGAAAGACGCACTATATGAATAAATGTTTATGCTCACTGGACTGTTGCTTGGTGAACATTCCATTCAGAATTTGGGGAGTCATTCGTTGCTGTAGAAGCCTTCATTCTTCTGGAGGATCATACTTTACATTACATTAGAGGTCTTTACATTAGATTTGAATACAGGGACTGGTGTTTCCAGTTAATCCCAAAAGTTGTTCAGTAGGGGTTTAGTCAGGGCTGCCTCCTGGCCACTCACATTCTTATATGCCAACCTTGGCAAACCATGTCGTCATGGACCATACTCTGTGCAAAAGTTTCTAAATTTCAACAGAGAAAAATCTTAAATTCTAGACAATTATGTGCTTCCAACTTTGTGTTTAGAGAAGGCCCAAGTATGGGTGTGATGGTCAAATTTCCACATGATTTTGACTTCGTAGTGCACAGTTGTAGCCCATTGATAAAGATACAGTTCAACAGACTTTTTCGGAGAACATATGGAGTCATGGAGGAGCTTTCAGAAAAAAGTACCAAATAGTAATTTTGGTTGACACTAACATGGTACCCGCAAGCAGACACGTTCTGTACCTTTGTATAAAGGTATCGTTGATATAAAACCTTAAAAATACTTTAATATGCATAGTTAGACCTCAATCTGATTAACCACAGAATATCCTAGATTTCCTGGATTAAAGATACAGTCACAGATACAGCACTGCCCAAAAGCGGCGCTCCCGATATATGTCTCTACGGATAAGTGTCCAAGCCTGGATTTGCTTTACAGTGTCTTCTCTCTCCTTTCACTAGCAGAGTTCCGTATTCATTTGTATCACTTTTTTGTTAGTTTAAGAATCCATTTCACAAACTCATGTTCTGTCAAGCTTCCACTTTCCGTGTTTTCTCCATGAACATTATTTTCCTGCAAGTCTAAATGATTTAGATTGTATGTTTTTTTTATTCTGTGCCAGACTGAGTCGTGGTGTATGTGTCTATGTGAGTCTATTTTTTTGCTTCTCGTTTTGTTATTAATAATAAATCTCTGCTTTTCTTGTTTATTTTTTAGATCTGTTGTCATGCAAGACAGCTATACATAACATCAACATCAGCATCAAACTCAGTGACACAGTAGCAGTTAATGGGACGGATACGGGACAACCATCCATGCCATATTCCATGACTATGGGGCTTTGTTTGGGAGCTCCGCTTTTAATTGTGCATAACATCAATGATGATACCACCCCAGTGACAAAAAAGATACAGCTGAGGATGCAGAGAACATCCTGCTCAAGTCTCATTGCTCCCATAGCAACAACCAACAAAGCAAAGGACATGTAATGAATAGCATTTGACTATCATCTGCATTCTTTGAAAATCTAATATCATTCCCTTGCTTCTCCTGGGTTCCATTGGAAGCAGAAGATCTTGGTAATTTGATTGGTCTGAAAATAGAGGTGTATTCAAATGTACAGTAAAAGTCTTATATTTAAATACATTTTAATGAATTTCTTCCTAGGCTGTTTAAAAAAAAGCTGATGGTGTTACTTTAAAGAAGAGCAAAATCAGCAACCCAAACCATTATCTTAGCACAAACCCTCACATTTATAAATAGTGTCTGCTCCACAAACTACTCTGTGTCAGTTGAAGGTGATTTCCTCCACTACCCTGACTGTCGCCCTCACTGTGGCACCACATACAGTGTGATACCAGTTTCCAAAAAACAATGTAATGTTGCATCAGAAAATCAGATTTCTGTCTCAATGGCCACATCTACGGCTCTCCTGTTTTGTTATTTATTTATTTGTTGCACAATATCATCTTTTTTGTTTTAATAAGAAGGAATGAGAACACTATCAAGGGAAAATGAAATTAACATGATGAAAAGAAAGACAATCGTACATCAGCAGCATGTATAACAGGTGCCTTGAGGAGATATCTTTAGTGATAAGCAAGGACAGGAATAAATCCAAGGCAGGAAACATCTAAGAACTCGGAGGCATGTTGGATGATAAAATGTTGCTAAAGTTTACTTTTCCGCACTTAGCTTCCACTCAAAGTCCAGTTCTCCCTAATGAGTCAGGCCATTTATCAGCTTAAAGAAAAGGCTAGTTAAGAGCTCGGAGAGAAAAAAAAAGTCTGTCTTTGTCACTCCCTTACCGCCATCCTCCCCACCCCCATCCCCACAGACCTCTCAGGGGGCTACATTTAAAAACTTTTGGTTGGAGCTGGATGCAGTGTATTAAAAGATAGATTGGACTCAGCAGTTTCCCTTGGTACAACCCCAGATTGCACTCAGACAGTTTGAAAATAGCTTATGTCAAATGGAAGAAGACTAAATTTGTTACTAAGTGAGAGGAAGATGCTGATGCAGGAGTGGAGGAGCTACAGTATACAATTAACTTGCCAAGGAAGAAAAATAATAAAGAGACCGGCCATGGTTTTATTCAATGTTTGACCATTTGTAACTTACTCATAGTTTAGTTTTTTATTAATAATTAGGTTTATTAATGCTTTTCACTTTCTCTGATGGCACCTGCACCGCACGGTGGGGAAGTGGGTAGCAAATCCCCATCACAGCAAGAATGTCCTGGGTTCGAATCCCAGGCTCAGGTGTTTCTGTGTGAAGTTTGCATGTTCCTCCCCGTGCTTGCGTTGGTTTCCTCCAGGTATTCCGATTTCTTCCCTCAGTCCAAAGACATGCACATTAGGTTAATTAAGAAGCGCTCTAAAGTAAAGAAGAGGCACCCTTACATAAAGAAAAAGCACTATAAAGCAAAGAAGTAAGAAGAATCACTTTGATATAAAGAAGAAAAAAAGAGGCACTGTGACACGAAGAAGAGGCACTACGAGGAAAAAGAGTAGTAAGGATGTAAAGATGAGGCACTCTGGAGTAAAGACGTAAAGAAAAGTCACTCTGGATTAATGACGTAAAGAATGCATACAATATGTTTTCATGTTAAAAAAAAAAAAAATGACCCAGAATGTATCTTGTGCCAGACGGAAAAAAAAAAATCTGATCTCATTTTTTTTTTCAAATCCACAGACACACTACTCATTTATAACTGGGATATGAAATCAATCCAAGCTTTAAAGCTTCACTCTTTAAGGGCTACATGAGATTTATCAAAACTGGGATTGCAAACCGCATTTATTTCTACGCCAGTAATAACATTATAGTATACAGTGATGAACCTAACTTTCATTAGTAATTGTTTCCGTTCAAACATGAATAAATAGAAACATTTGGTAAATTAATATAAATGTACTAGTTTTAGTGGGTTGACATGAAAAGTTGTAAAATGTTTATGTTGACGGGTGGCGCAGTGGCGCAGAGGTTAGAACATCTGCCTCACAGCAGGAAGGCCTGGGTTCGGGTGTTTCTGTGTGGACTTTGCATGTTCTGCTTGCGTAGGTTTCCTCCGGGTACTCCGGTTTCCTCCCACAGTCCAAAAACATGCACAGTAGGCTAATTAGCTGCTCCAAATTGCCCCTGGGTGTGAGTGTGAATGGTTTTGTGTGTTGGCCCTGCGATTGTGTGTGTGTGTGTTGGTCCTGGCCAACCCTATTTAGGAATAAGCGACTTAGAAAATGAATGAATGAATGTTTATGTTGACAGTGATCTTAGCAAGTTAAATGGACAGGATAGCATTATAATTCTTGTCATGAAGGTATTTTAAGTATTAAATAAACCAACAAAAAAATCTCCATTTGATTTTTCTGTACAGAGAACCATCAGCGTGTTTGCTTAAAGCGTTCTGTCAGTTCAGATGCACCACCGACTGAGTTGTGCCAGCTAGTAATTATCATACGTGCTTGGAATATCAACCTGGATGGACTCAGATAAAAGAAGCCACGGCCTGCACTCATTAACATGCAATAATGGCTTTGTTTTAGGCTTTATTATTACAGAAATCATTCAACGAGCAGCATGACACAGCAAAGAAGAGGACATTCCCACAGGTGGCTAATCAATAGTAAAGTATTCTAAAGAGAACAGTTTTAAAACCTCATTTGTCAGTCTTATGTAGAAACCAGCAGAGATCCAAGCACAGAAATCATCACATGATAGGGTTCAACTGTGAATCATGAAGCACTTTGTATTGTGTCAATCAGATGGTAAGAATGATCAGGTGCTGATAAATGCGGTGCCTAAAAAACATTGTCATTTAAATGTCATGCCCCTAAATCTTTTCACTGTAGAGGACATGCCCATGGACTGTACAACATGCAGAGAAGTAATATTTCCCACCACAAGCTGAGAGAGAGAGAATGAGCCCTCTGCGCCATCCACAATGGCACACCGCCACCAATGCCTTGGGGGTTGAAAAGTGACTAGTCACTTTCCAAAAAACATCAGTATCCTAGCCTAACAAGAAGCCTATCTCAAAATGAAAGTAACACCAAAAAACAAACAAACAAACAAACAAACAAAAAAACCATAGTTCTTTAAAAAATAGAATATTATGCCGTACTCTACTACATTCTGCCATTCGTTCTGTTTAGAGATGAATATGTTTCTGCAACTGAAAGAAATTAAGCATTGATCAAAAAATGTATGTTATTTTCTGAACCACATTATCCTTTTGTTATGGTTACAGGGAGGTTGAAACCCATCCAACTCTGGGCGAAGGTGGGGTACACCCTGAAAAGCTCCCCAAACCATTGCAGGGACAACACGGACATGCAACCATTTACACTCATGCGCACACCTAGAATATCAAATAGCCTAATGTGCATTACTATGGACTGTAGGAGGAAACCGGAGTACCTGAAGGAAACCTACGCAAGCACTTGGAGAACATCCAAACTCCACACAGAAACGCCCTTGCCAAGCATGGGGCTGTAACACGGCCTTTCATGCTGTGAGGTGGACATGATAACCACTGCCACCATACCACCCCTAAAGTAATCAATTAATAAATGTGAAATTTTTTTCACTTACTGTAAATAATTTAGGTTAAAACTGAGAAATTGTATTGAGTCAATTAATTATTATATATTTCTCTCTCTATCACAGACACATGCACACATTACATCTGACATGAAGTTACTGAAAATTTACAGAATTTTCACTGCCATCTGTCTATGTGATGATGGCCATTTTCTTGTAATGACAGTTCTGTGCTCTCGCACAGCTCAAGATGCTGTTGTTTACTAATCTCATCGGACCCAGTGCAGGGGTCATTGAGACTTGCATACATTCAGGAGTAAGCAAAAAGGGTTCAGAAAGACAATGGGCCGTTTACAAGTTGTTATTTTTTCAAAAGATAATATTGAATTTCATGTTTATTTATTATGCCTGGTAAGTGAATGGGTCCCTTTAGGTGTATGCTAAATGATGACCAGTGTACAGTTGACTTGCAGTCAAAGAAACAGAGACATAGAAAGGTTAAGATGTCGAAGCAGTCTCCACTTTTATGTATTTATTAATGATGACTCATTGATTCTTGCTGATGAAATGTAGAGGAATGTGCCCCATTAGTACCAACTGAATGGGTTCTGCCACTCAGATTACCTGCACAAAAAGTTCTTCGCAAGACTAAATGCAAACTCCCCATTATTTCTCCTGAGATCCACTAGTCCCTTCACAGATCCATATTCTGTACCTACTACCCTGAGACCTACAAACCTTTGTTCCTTTGTTTCTGTCTGGATCCTTCTTATACTGCATGATGCCTACAAGTTTTACTTAAATCCAGAGGAATAAAAACACAAATATATCATAGCACCTATCTATCCATTGTCTGTAACATGACTAAAAAAATCCTACTTTAAGCAAATCCATTGGCAAAAGCGGGTCTTTTTAAATTTTTTGATATTAAATGGTGGAATGTGGTGCAATCTAGCGGAATCTTGAATGTTATTTAGAATATAAATATTTCCAAATATTAATGTTTCCTTACAGTAACACAAAAGCTGTTAACTGACAATTAACGCGAAACCTTTTTTAATTGTCTTATGAAATATGTAAAGGCCAAATTGTTAGCTGATATGTTTGTTTATTTAATGGGTTTAAAAAATAAATTTCTGACAAACTGTAAAGAAGGTCTCTTAAATCTCTTGTCATCCGTGTTATTATGAACAGCAGCATAAGATTCAAGATTCTTTGTCATTATGTTCACACATAATGAAATTTTGTATGAGACTCTCTGCTTTAAAAAGGTACAAGCAGGGCAGTAAACTGCAATTAACACCAAGAGCAGAATATAAACACAAGCAATTATATACACAACTTTTAAATAGAAATATAAGATAGAAATATCTAAACACCTGTGAATAAAAACTGGACACTGGTATGTACATTGAAGGCACTATGAAATGAAATAAATAAACAGCAGCAGCAGAGTGGATATAATATCTATAATGCAAATGTAAATAAAGTAAAGTGCAGCATTGCAAGGGTGTACTCACATGTAAGCGATATAGGGCGAAATAGTACAACTTTTTTTCCCGGTTGTTTTTGGTTTTGGCTGGCCGAAAAAATGCGCGGTCTCATCGAAAACCTTCAATATAGATTATCATTGAGGATCCATGACCCTGCACTGGCTGTGTGTCATGTATTGTATTGAACCTGCCCTTAAAACGTAAATGAAACAAAACCAAGTGCTTTCTTTCTTAATAACTTTTTATGCTTTTTTTCTCTGCCTCCATTTGATTGTCTTGAGTCCAGTGGGTCCGGTTGAATTAGTTGTGTATTCCAGCATGAGCTGCTCAGCTTTGGTTTATGGGACAGCCGCTATTTCAGCCTGCACTATTGATTTGAAGTGGACGTGAGATAGTGGAGCACGGAGCTGCGTGTATAAACCTGCAACTTCCTCTACGATGCGTTCATTCCATGTCAGATTGGAGCATAATTACCTGTGAGAGGTTTTTAATAATTAAACCTAGGGATTTATTATTTATTTTGGATGTGCATAACAGACTAGATTCTAGTTTCTGGCTTGCGCTGATAAGGGAAAATCCCGTATTATATCAGAGGAGAGATTAAGTGGGAAATCTAAGTTGAACTAGTTATTTCAGGAAAAGTAAATAAAAAAATACAGCCTATATATATTTCCCATATGTCCCCTCTAATACATCCCAAAGAATCAGATCTTAGCACAAATGGAACAGATCTGAGAGTTCCTCTGTCTGTTGTGAAAAGCAGCTTGAGCAGTAAGTACACTGACACCGGAACAACCATTTATATTTAGAAATAATATTAGCTATATTTTTATAATACGTATGTGAGATGGCAAGAGGCAAAATAGAAAATATGCAGATTTATTTTTTTGGAAAATGAAAGTGTAAATAGAGGTGCACAGGATTCCGCCGCTTCTTTATAGAAGGGGCAAATTCGCGTGACCTGTGCATCATTTCACAGGTTTTTCTTTGTAAAAAAGCGGCGGATTCGCGTGATGTGTCATAATTTCATGGGTTTTTCTTTGTCAAAAGGGGAGGATTCGCGGGACGTGCAAAAATCAGTCACTTGAGCCATTCAAAAACTAGCAAAAAGGACCGAACTGCTTTCGAAGCTCGTATTCGAGCCACTCTGAATTCGCACCAAATTTTGAGTAGGTCCAAAACGTTTACCAAGACCGCGAAAATGGACCATTTACCTCAAATTAGACTGACTACCTCCGAAAATATATTAAATTACAATTCAATTTGCTGGTACATTCGGCCGTGATTGCTTACATGTGAGCTAGGCTTAAGCCAGTCATAGTTTGTGGATTCAATGTCCTTTTACAGAGAACTGATGTCTATGTGAGAGTCAGCAGAGGGCGGTTGGGGGGGGGGGGTGAGCAAGTGAGTATGTGGCTGTAGAGTAAGATTGCATGTGTGTGACTGCGAGGGAGTGGAGGGTGAAGGGGAGATGGCTTTCACAGCTCTGGGGAAGAAGCTGCTTTTGAGTCTGGTATATAAATGGTATTTAACTAAGTACAGTTTAATATCCATTACATCTACTATGTCAAAATTTAGGCCTATGAAAAATATAAACTCACCAGTAAAAAAAATGCAGCTATAAAAAACGTAACTATAAGGTGATTTAGATTCCCATATCTTCCCTGGATTCACCGTCTTTCTTTACATTCGACATACAGCCCACTACACATCAGCTTTTAGGCATGATGAGAGCACTGGATTAGCAAAAAAACTTCAAAAACAAGTAGACATGTTAACCGGACTGTATTCTCGCAGCACAGTGGTTTGTTTCTCCCACTCTAACATGGGGGGCAGGTTCCCGCTGCCAGTCACGTGATTGAGACCCGGATTATCGACTGTGAGTTACTATAAATACTTGAGATGACGGAGGGAGTACGCTCATGAGATTTTACTTCTTTGATCTAGTTCAAGTTGTCAATATAAACAAACCACAGTAATTTAAAAAAAAATCTGAAATCTGAAGCCAAATGGCAGTGAAATGCCTAAAAATTCTACTTTATCCGACACTTTCTTTTAAATCTGACAAAAGTTGGAAAATCTGACTGATTACAGACACTGTCCATCATTTACAACCTGTCTCCTTTCCTAGGAGTTACAGCTACAGTTTAAAGTTTTACATTCACCTATTTCTTATAAACCACTAAATACAGTGCACAAATTCAGACCAAATTCAGTAAGCCCAAGGACATGATGGTCAGGCTCAGTGTTAGCCCAAGGACATGATGGTCAGGCTTAGTGTTAGCTCAGGGACATGATGGTCAGGCTCAGTGTTAGTCCAAGGACATGATGGTCAGGCTCAGTGTTAGTCCAAGGACATGATGGTCAGGCTCAATGTTAGTGAAAGGACATGATGGTCAGGCTCAGTGTTAGTCCAAGGACATGATGATCAGGCTCAGTGTTAGTCCAAGGACATGATGGTCAGGCTCAATGTTAGTGAAAGGACATGATGGTCAGGCTCAGTGTTAGCCCAAGGACATAATGATCAGGCTCAGTGTTAGCCCATAGACATGATGGTCAGGCTCAATGTTAGCCCATAGACATGATGGTCAGGCTCAGTGTTAACACATAGACATGTTCGTTTAGCTCAATGCTATCATGAGGCAGTGAAAAATTATTGCACAACTGATCAACAAAATCTTGGTCTGGAATTATTGGTGCAGTATTTTACAGTTATTTTACTAAAGTGCACACTGTCAAGATAATAATATGCACCTGGGGTGCACATCACACAGACTACTTGTCACACACTTGTGTGCTTTAACTTTGCACATGAACAGACTTCCCCTGCAGCAAATAATATTTGCCAAATCTGCCAAGGTACAGGTCCACCTGCCTCTTAAAGGGAATGCAAGCTTTAGGTTTGTTAAATAAACTTTGACACAATAGTTTCTGTTTGATTGATTGATTGATTGATTGATTGATTTAATTTTATTCTGAAAATGTATAATAAATAATCTATTCATACAGGTATCTTTTATTGTGTGTAACTACCTGAGTTTCCAGATTCACTGCTAGATGGCAGCGGTGGCTTGATTTCCCTTCTTTAAAAACAGTTTTCTACAACAATGGCCAGTGAACAACAAAGTAATAGTAATTATCCTCATTTTTTGATCTTCTATTAAATTCCATATAAGGACTGCACTTTCATGCAAAAAAATTCAAGCTTATTTATCCTCATACTTATGAGATTGACTTTTATTTTGTGGACAGTACTGGCTCAGTGGCTGATCTGTGCTGTGCTTATAAATGACTATACTGTGTCTCTGTGTGGCAAGTACACTTGCAGTAAAGCAAGTATTATGTATTTTTGCCCACGTTCTTTTGTGTCTGCTTCTGCTTCCATCTTTGTTTTATTAGCATAATTTATTAGGCTGCTGTTAATTATAGAGATGTTTACAGGTTATCTATGCCAATGTGTTATATCATGATGGTTAATAT
>JBCNYH010000023.1:45401892-45430260 GCA_039654325.1 Tandanus tandanus
CTCTCTCTCTCTCTCTCTCTCTCTCTCTCTCTCTCTCTCTCTCTCTCTCTCTCTCTCTCTCTCTCTCTCTCTTTCCAGACTGTCAATCCCATTGATGCAAGCCAGTTGAGGTCTTATATGTAGAAGAGGGTAAATAACATTTCCCTCAAAGCCCTGTGCAGTTGTGAAGAAAATGTCAACCTTCAGGCTTTCAGGATGCTGGCTGTTGTATGAAAGGTGAAAACTTGCTGGTGGCTGAGAACTGGCCAAAATTAGGGCAATAATAGAAGAAAAATATGTAGCTGATAATGTAGTAAACAATTATTTGACAAAGGCATGGATGTCTTTGAAGAGTGACTATCCTATTCGGTGGCATCATCTGAGCCTGAGGCAAATAATTTTTTTTAGTCTATAATACACATGAACTTAAGCAAAATAAATAAATAAATAAATAAAAATAAACCACACACTAAAACCAGATATTTATTTAGTTATTTATTTATTTATTCCATCCATTTTCTGAACCGCTTAATCCTAATTAGGGTCGCGGGGAGGATGGCACCCATCTCAGCCGACTCTGGGCGAGGGCAGAGTACACCCTGGACACCTCACCAGGCCATCGCTGGGCTTTATTTATTTATTTATTTATAAAATCATGTCAAACCCCTGAGCTCTGTGCACATGCAAGAGCAGGTGCGTAAAACCTGTGTAGCAGTATCTCTTCTTAAGTTAAGTTCTCTTCTTAAGTTTTAGTATACATTACATGTAAACTTAAATGAGATTTTTATAGTTTATGATTTTATACTTTAACCATTACAGTGCGCCATTACAGTAACATTACAATGCGCCTTGAGTTTTAGTGGTAAAATGAGATTTTTCAATGTATTTTTCCATTTTGAAGTGGGATAATGATGACCCCATCTGCTGATTCAAGCATTATCCATTAAAAAAAAAAAATTGTTCTTGTGTAGTATATACTAATTACCATTCTCAGAAAAATTCAGGAAACCCAGATTTATCATGAAGGCTGATATTATGCTTAGCCTAAGCCTTAATTTTTCAGTCATGGCTGGTTTGATTTTTCCCAGATGTTATTTACATGGCCACTCCCTGTGTGATGTCTGTGAAATGTACCGATGCGCTTATACTGTTATTCCTCAAAAGTGCCTGTATCTCTTCCTCTTGCTTTTTACACTTAGGATTCAACTTCCTGCTACAAAGGGTCGCCTCAGGTGGATACCATGGAGAATTACCCTTCACAAAAACTGCTTATGGTTATGATTCAACTTCCTGCAGCAGTGATTTGCTTTTCCAGCATACTCTAGAGATTTGCACCACATAGGAACTGATCTTAAAGCCCCGATTTACAATATGCTCATTTCTGGATTTTTTTAATGCATGTAATATGTTAGCCTTGACTACATTCTATAAATATTACACTGTAAATAATACTATTCTACTATATACTGTCAGCCAGAAGTGCATGAGTTCCCTTTTGAGCCTCAAGATTTCTTGCAAATGTCATATCTACATCTATGTATATCTGTTCATTATATAGTACACGTGAACAACACGATCTGATGCCAACCTGAAAAAAATACATATTATTATTTATTCATTCATTTTCTAAGCCGCTTAATCCTAATTAAGGTCGCGGAGAGAGTGGGGCCCATCTCAGCCGACTGTGGGCGAGGGCGTGGTGCACTCTTGACAGCTCACCAGGCTATCACAGGACCAACACGCACACAACTATTTACACTCTCACTCACACCTAGGGGCAATTTGGAACAACCAATTTGCCTACTGTGCATGTTTTTGGACTTTTGGAGGAAACTGGAGTTCCTGCAAGCACGGGGAGTACATGCAAACTCCACACAGAAACACCCAAGCCTGGGAATCGAACCCCGGCCTTCTTGCTGTGAGGCGGACGTGCTAACCACTGCGTCAATGTGCCACTCTAGATATTATTATTAATCCAAAATCTTTTCTCATTTTTGATTGGTGGAAAGCCATCAAATAATTATTGGTATTCTCCTACGAGCAAGCTTATCCATCACTGACATTGGATAAGTTGAATAAGTCCAGGTTAAAATATTTTGAATGAATAATAAAACATTTATAAAATGTGGCTTTTGTAACAGGTCTCAATCTGAATAATTCTCCATATTATAACTCACCTCGGTCAGTAATTACTTATTCACTTGGGATAATGCTTGAATCAAAACAGCATTCAAACAATCACAGTTTGCCACACTTACTGATTCAGAAATCCTAGAAATTCAATAAAAATCCATCCTCAAAAATATTAACAAAGTTAGGCAACATACATTTGACATCTTTGAAAAAAAAAAGAAAACAAAACAAAACACTGAATGAGTTTCAAAAGATGCCAGTGACAACAAACTGTTATAAGTTGTGAACTAAGTACATTTTTGTTTCAACTTAAAATGTGTCAAAATGCTGTCTTTTTATTTTATTTTTTTTTTAGCAGAAATATGAGATATAGAAAAATAAGAATTAAAAGAAGTGTTTAGGAAATGTTACCTTTATGCAAGAAGCCAGAGCGATTCCACTATAGCAAAGCGAATGTTGTGTCCATCAGGGCTACTACTGACTGTTTCTTAAGAGCAGAATCAACAACAAGCTGTTTACTATCATAGAAAGTGAAGAATTCACTGAATCCAGTGCATTGCTAAATAATTTTTAAAAGCATTAAGTAAGTCTGAAGGAATTTGGCTAACACTCCATAAAAATCCCCTGATCCAGGAAGTTGAAGTCTGCTCGAAGTCTGACCTACATGCACGGATACATGTGTTATACATGTTTTCCTCTTAAATTACTTGCCATTTCCCACAATTATTTCACACACTTTTAGTCAATCACTTTTCTTGTGACGTATGTTCTATACATTATCATACATACTGTATCTCATCCATAACCATACCTATCGCATCTGATAATGCTTCTCTAAGGATACAGAATGGTGACACTGCTATTAATCTGTTTAATGATAACAGAATAACACACTATTTTTCCACAATACAGAACTGATGCAAGAGTTCATGAAAATAAATGTTTTGGCACACCCTTTGACAATGAGTTCTCTCTAGATCAAGAGGCCTCCAACCTGCACATATTAGATTCTACAATACTGCTAGTATGAGATGAGATTTAAAGAATTAGGAGAGGACTTTATACCTACTGCACTACTGGAGCGAGTGATGTTTGTAATCTCCAGGTGAGGGGAAAAAACTCTATTTAAGCGGACCACAATTCTTCATTATCTTTTTTTGATGAAACCGAATGTATGTTTTTAAGTGGAAATAATATGTAAATTAGACACAGCACAAATTTACTCGCCTAAATATTTTGAGTCTCAACATGTAGATAATACTTTTTACACAGCGTGAGTTCAGTACAAGGAAATTCTAGACCGTGGCTTTAATGTACTGACTAAGCAATAGTGTGGTCAATATATTAGGGCCAAGGTCTAGAATTTCATGTACTGACCAAACTAACAAGGATTATTTTGTTATATGGCATTTTAATAACAGCACCCAAAATAAAAGCCTTCTCATTATCAAAATATTGAGGCTAATGGAGTTTCATAGATACAACAACACAGTGAACCCCTTACAGTTATATTTACAATAATAATTTATTCTGTACACACTGGATACAGGAGATAGTCACAGATGCCATTTAAACACATGGAGATTTTGTATTTTATTATTTGATTAAACATTCTCTTTTACAGGTATTCAGAGTAGACCACCATGTGAAATGAGGAATAATACAATTTGTCTTCAAACGCTGTCTGAAACTAACTGAATCGGCCAACTGTGAGTTCTTAAAAGCTTCAATAATACAAAAGTAATGCAAAAATTAGTTTTACACTTGATAGATTTGGCGCTCAAGCCTTAATTCATTACACAGAAGAAAGGACTGCTAATGTGCAGAAAAATGAAAGTTTGCTGATCTAAAGACAATAAAGATGTGTTCAAAATGGAAGAATGTAATCTGCATACCAAAGCACAAGAAAAAAATTCAGCGAAGTAAGAGAACTGATACAAATTAAACTGGAAGCAGTGCATAAAGCTCAGGGGGAGCGATGTGTCAGGGTGGTGGTACCCCTATCTATCTGCCACATGAGTGCAGAAAAATCTTTGGTGGACACGTTATTTACTCACCATTTAATATGTGATCTGTCAACATATTGCATCACTTTTCAAATATTTAACCATGTTCCAGCTGCTCTTTAATGTAAAGGAGCAGCAAAAAAGGAAGAGCCGATGATTCTGGCTCTCTAATCAACTATCTTTTCCAAGACTAATCTGGCTATTATCATTTGTTATGATTAATGATGTTCATCAGAACACTTGGAACCAATCCTGATTTCTAATAAAAGTGCTAACTGATAAAGTACTGATAAACATCAGCTGCAATTAACAGCTGCAAACTCTCGGTTGGTCTCTCACCTCCTTTATGATGCTGCATAAACAGAGGAAGCTTTTTCATTCCCCTACCAGAGGCATTTTTTGATGTTATTCAGCAGGAGTTCTGGAGAAAAATGAACCTAAAGAAAAATATCTTCCTGGGGAATAGTGGTAACAGGGAGATGTAGGTGGTAGATTGTCTTTCTGGTGACATTAGCCTGCCTGGTGCCCGAAGGCCACATGATGCAAAAAACCCTGTCTTGTTAACAGTCATGTCATCCCACTATGTTAGAAAGCCATTGCATTGCTTTCACTTACATTGAACTTATAGTTCAAACCTGACCAGTGAAGACTAAAATGGATTTTTTTTTTGCTCCAAGAGCATGCACAAAGAAGCAGCCTCATCAATTTCATCTGGAATGAAACATCCCTTAAGGCTGAATATTCTAGTTAGCTAAAAATATGAGCGCAATGCTAGCAGGGATACATTTTAAGCATATAAAGTGTGAATGTTAGGTAGAGTTTTAAATAGTAGGATTTTTAGAACATGGATGTCTGAATTCCACGTATCCTGTCCTTAAACACTGGGGTTTAACTACCATGTAATTTTGAAGCAGGCACAATGAGTAATTATTTGTCAACCTTTTTTTAAAAAAGAAATAATGAGTTGATATATATGTATTACATTTGTTTTAATGGGTATTAAACCCAAACAGGCTATGCTTAGTAGAACCTTAAAAAAAAAAAAGTTATTATTTTTTACATAGAAGGCGACATTGTACTGCAAAAAGTGGGACGTGACAGACATACATAGAAGCTGTAAATGCTGAAGTGTTGTGCATTCAATGCACTGAGGTATATACTATGCATTTATGTATACAAGCAGACGTTTCTCTGATATATGTATATGTAATGTAGTATTATGTGTACATGTGAATAGTTTTATTTAATTCAGAACTTCACTAATTTATATCAGATTTGTTAGTTTAATATCTGTATTCTCTTTGCCGTTATCGGAACTGACACCTCCAGATCCTATTCTCGCGATTCTTGTGAGTGAAACATGCCATCTTTTTAAACAGGCTACTGCAAACTATTAAACACATTTTAGCAGATTGCAACTTCAACAATGTAAGTAAAAACCACCTAATGATAAAAATATAGATATTTTCAGTGTAACAGGAGCGTTTTAAAGACTTTCCTTTTACTTTTTTTTCATCAAACAAATAATAAATGACTCTATTATTCATTTCAAATGTTTTTGCCTTCCTGATTGTGCATTCATTTCTATATCCAATCATCAATTTTTAATAACCAATTAATTTTATTCAGGATCACAATGAATTATAAGTTTGCTCAGGGAGCCCAGGGGTGAGATTTACCCTGGTGTGGTGCATCATTACAAGCACCACACAAACGTTCTCACACATCAATTTTTCATGTTGGGGAACTTAGAGTACACTCAGCTTTGGTAAAAATAAATAAATAAATAGAAACATAAGATTGCATTTCAGAGTAAACGCCTTTCCATATATGGTAAACGACTCTGGAATGTGTCATTTTATTTGGCCTTATAGGGAAACATCCATTTAGTTAATTAAAAATATGGTTGATGTGGATGCATTAAGGCACCCAAGTCTTAGAAAAACAATACTATGTACAAGCACTATGTATTGATAATATTGTACTGATATTGATAATACACGATAGTGTGTGTGTATATATATCACTGTCTTATTTTCTCTCACTGCTGCTATCTTTTATTTGGTGCACTGCTGAATTTGATATACTGTGCTGTCAGCAGTTATTGGTGTTTTCATTTGTTCATTCATCTTAAACAACCACTTTATCCTAATTAGGATTGTGGTGGACCCTGAGCCTATTTCTAGATCTCTGAAAGCTTGAAGTGGAAAAATACCAAGATCAATTAAGAGTAGCTAATGAAAATTCAGAGGAGCCAAGCCAATATGTTTTTATGCAGGAAATTCACATGGCCAGGAGCTGGGAGATAGGAGGGTGGTGTTACCAGCAGTGTACTTGTACACCCACAATCTGACTTATTATCCTAACAGAGGGCATGTTGGAGGAATGTGGATTGTGTGTTTACACCAAATAAAATAGACCGAATGAATAATGCATCACCATCCACTCAGCAAGCAAAGCAATGTTCACTACGCTTAACTAGTACCCCTCCAAACATAGCACCCAGTGCCTTTTTTGCACAACATGTTCTCTATCTCTATCATTAAAATGTGTGGGGACGAACAGTTGTTGAAACAACAAGGCTCTTTTCATGTTTCAGAAATGTTTTCAGCTCAAAACCCCAAGAGAGAAATTTGGTGTCACCTTAGAACCCAAACATTCAGAATACATCATAAACCTCATTTGTCCCATATTCTGTTGTTGACCTGGACCCGATGTTCACGATTTAAGAAAATCATGCGGTGAAATCGTGACATAACTTTTGACTGTCAAAAATTTTGCCATGATTTTTACGATGTATTATGATTTGATGCCAATTGTGATAGAACCTGGGCATCATAGTAGAGCGTAGTAGAGCTTAACAGAGCATAACAGACCCTGTGAACCATCGTACGGGATCATGATGAACTTGGAAACACGATTTCTTCAAGTTTCATCCTTTGGATTCACCCTGCCTCCTGTTTTACTCCAATCATGATCCAGGCGTGCTCATTAATTGTGGAGCTCCATGCTTTTTTGAATTTCGGAGATTGTGGACATCGTGGCCACCATGTAAACCCAGAGTAATCCACATTAGGAACATGCTTATAAGTTTAAGATGGAATGTTGGAATGCCTATCATGGCTCACAAGATACCATCAGTGATTGCACCAACACTGACGGATAATGTTATCTAGCTTGCAACACACTAGTCACCAACACATGAAACAAAAAATTCAATTAAAAGTTGCTTAGCCAGAAGCATGAGATAAGATTTCAGGATGCAGAAAGAGAGAAAAAGCCCTGAAAAATGTACACTACATCAAAACATAATAGATCAAAAAACAAAAGATGCTCTTCATCTATTTGAACAATAGAAACATTAATTCACATACTGTTGAATCGTTCTGTATTTTACTTTGCTGATTGGCAGCCCAATAACTTGGGTTCATTTTGTCTTGCATGCCCAAATTTCAAAAAGGGTTCTCTATGGTGATTAGAGAATTGCATGTATCTCAGTGTAATGGACCTCTGTGGGTCTGGTATCCTTAGAATGTATGAATAGTATAAAAAGGCTAAGAATGATGTACATCATATGCTGTGATCCTTTAACAGCACAACCAAATTAAATTTCTATGCAAGATTTTAGAGTGATATGATAGATAGTGCTCTCTACCACCATCATTAAAACACCACCGCAGGGAATGTCTTTGGGAAGAATGGTGTTCATTTCTCCAGAACAGATCCAGAGACATGTAGAATCTTTTCCAATGTGTATATAAGCTCTTCTGGCAGCTCGTGGCCACTCAGCATCTTTCTATGACACTTTATGTTGTTTTTTCCCCCCAGCTTGCACAATGTTTCTGTCATCATCTGCCGTTGTTTTTGTGGCTGATCTATTAGAAGCGTACTTTTTATGATTGATACTGATCGGACAGTATTTAAGAGACATGTATTTAAAATGCCTATAAGATGATTTTGTATTTTTTATTTGATAGGATTGATGAAAATGGCTTGATATCTTGTATTAAAAAAACCCACCCTTTTTATTATTATTTTTGTTTGTTATGTAAATATACTATGAAATACGTTCTTGGGATAGTGGTGTAGTGATTAGCACTCTTACCTCACAGCAAGAAGGTCCTGGGTTTGCAACAGCAAGAGCTTTTGTGTGGAGTTTGCATGTTCTCCCCATGCTTGCATGGGCTTCCTTTGTGTTCTCTGTTTCCTCCCACATTCCAAAGACATTAGGCAAATTGGGTATTCTGGACTGTCTAAGTGTGAATGTTAGTGTGAATAGTTGTGTGTGTTTTGGCGCTGCGATGGTCTGTTCAGGTTGTATCCCCTTTCACATGAAGTCAGCTGGGATTGGCTCCAGCCACCCGTGACCCTAATGAAGGATAAAGCGGCTCAGAAAATGAGAAAAGATCAATGAAGTACTTTCTGTGAGCCATCTACGTGATGTCATCTGAAAAATACAGACTCTGAATGTAATTTGTGTAAGTAATTCAGTAATTTAGCAGTTCAAATTATCCAAATTAAATGATTTAAAAAACATCACATTGTATTCTAAAATCTCAAATATATATATTTTTAAAATTCACAACTAAAATGTTCAGTTTCTAAATGTATGATATTTGGCAGATAGCCTGATCCGTAACAGTTTACAGATATGCCTTAAAGGCACTAATGCATCCTGATACTGTTTTACCAGGTCACACACTGTAAGTACTACCAGCTTGTTTGGTAAAAGGTTTCAGAGCATCTGAATCACCGCTGCCAGATACTACAATAACTTCTTCCCCCAGGCAGTCAGGACTCAGCAGCTCAGTGCCTGTTACTGCACCAAGAGCCTGAAAACGGACTAACTTTCTTCTGGACGGGTTACAGTGAACTGAAAATAGGTATGAGCCAATTTATACCTATTGTTGTGTAATTTATTATACGCTATTCATTTTTATTTTCGGTGATCACATTTCACTGACACTTTATACTGGCTCAAGTCACTTTCCACTCTTCATTCCATAATGTACATTACCACTGCACTATTTATTTCTTATTCTGCACTGCCTGTCTCTCTTTATGACTTTGCACGGTCTTATGCTTTATGTTTTGTCCTTTGTTTTCTTGTTTTGTCTTTTATGTAGCTCCACAGATCTTAGAGAAACATTATTTCAACCTTATTGTATACTTATATATGGACAGGCTGACAATAAATATCTCTTGAATCTTGAGCATTGAGCTTAAATTATTTTCTAGACAAGGTGCATTCATTATATGTTCTGTCCTATCCTACAGTAGTATAAGCATAGGAAAGAATTTGCGGAGGAATAAGGGATTTCTCAAATGTATTTTTTTGGATTTGGACAAATTTTTGAAAATTGTCTTTAGGTTGGAACTCCATGGTTCATTTGTATTGTGGGTGTGTTTGCAATTAGAGCACCACAAACAAGCATGTCTTGTGCCACCCTGCTAATTAACATGCTTTGCACCCCAAAAATTATTTTTCTTGGAAGATTGACAGATGGTCTCAAAGGAAAAGTAATCAAACAAACAAACAAAACAGTAAATTAAGTAACCTAGGGCCTACCATTTTGCAAAATCTTTGTGCACAAAATTAACATATGCAATTAATCATTTGAGCCACAGTTTGAATGGAATTCTGATTAATGTGATTGTAATCGTGCAGTAATAAGCCCCACCTCCAAACAAGCCTGAACTCAGCCTACTAGCCTAATGTGTATGTCTTTAGACTGTGGGAGGAAACCCACACAAAGACAGATAACATACAAACTTCACACAAAAATGTCCTTGCTCAGTCTGGCACTCATACCTAGGACCTTCTTGTTTTGAGTACTAACCACTGAGCCACCCATGTATCTATCCATCTATCTGTACTGTACTCCCCAAAAAACAGACAGACAAGCAAACAAACAAGCCAACACCATTAAAAGCGCACCTTCCTTGGTGGAGGAAACAATATATACCGTAGCTTCTTCTGGCACTAGCAGTAAGATATAACCCCAGGTAACCTCACGAATGTATGAAATTAGGTGCGATTGCGATTGATTATTTTCTGCTGAACACTGAATGGGTATATCTCAGTATATTAGTTTCTGAAATAGCTTTTCGTAATCATAAACGATTTATGGGTACTTACCATAACCATCATTATAAACCTTCAAATCTATATAGCCATTATACAATAAGCTTTTTCATAAGCCCTGATTTTTATGTTTTTGTTTTTTTTAAACTCTACAACATTGGGACTTTTTCAGTAAAATTACTCATTACATCATGTAGCGGCTGTTGGGAGTTTATTTGAAGGTTATCAGTTATTTGAATTCAAAGGCATGAAAGGAGCTTTGCATCACCAATGCTTCAATCAGAGCTGGGCTGAAAGCATAGATGTGTGCTGCATCCTCACAGCTTTATGACTTTTAAAAGATTCATTCACACACGAGACAACATGTACTATAAATTCACTTTGATGTAAAGGAGTGATTCACAACAAAATCAAAAGACAGCCCCAACATTCAAATATCACAACCAATAATTACAAAAATACGCTCTGCTGCGTGTCACACTGCAAATGCTGACGATAATGTAGGCAAATAGCAAACAGGTGATGCGATGGTAACAGTTCTGTATTCACAGAATGGTAGCCTCTAGTGGCCATATGTGTGAATGTCCGATGCAGCGGTGACAGAAAGTTCGCTTGTACAGGAGGTTTTTTAGGATAATCTCTGTGGTAGTCATTCTGATTAACTTTGTGATAAGCAGACATGATCTGAACAGTTTATTCAGTAAAGAGCCCAAGGCTTTAAATGTAATACAGCTATCTGATTCATTGGTCCTGCTGCTTAAATTTATTTGAATGCAAGTTGAATTAGACTATTCTTTCTGTTAATTTGTTCATTTTCCCAGTGATCTGGAAGCCATCTGAGTAAAGTCACTTCTCTGAAGAACTTGCAAAATGCACTGTGATATAAAAATATACTATCATTTTAAATTATACATTAATATACTGTATGATGCAGTTTTTAAAGCAGCCATGATATTTAGATTTGTGAATGAACACAGCAAGTGAGTAAATAATGAGCATTTTTGTTTTCATCTGAAAATGTATATCCTTACTGAAAATTCCAGCTTGATAACTACCAACTGCTAGAGCACAAGCGGACGTGATCAAGCTGGAACACCATCCATCACAGTTGGTAAATGTTCCAGCTTCATAATTATTTAGTTACGCTGATACTTGGCCAAAATCGTTATTTGTCTAACTGCATTTCTAGGATGCTGTGTCAGAAGCTAGTGTTAGTACTTAGTGTTATACTTCTGTGAAACTCTGCAATAGTGCTTTTAAAGTTAAAGTAAATTTGTAAAAAAAAAAATTTGGGTTTTTAACAAAAAACAAAACAAAACAAAAAACATTTTTTGTCACACCACTTTGCATTTAACAGATGTAATATTCAGATAACATCGCATTTTATTTCAATCCAGGCAGAGGTATTCAAAAACACAGTCCAAGGTAAATATCAAAAGGCAGGCACAGGTCAAGGGATCAGAAAAGATAAGGCTAAACAGGTCATACGCCACAGCAGCAAAACAGCGCGCAAAGGCTTGGCAATGACTAGCACAGAAACACACAAGCCGAGCGCTTAAATAGTGTAAGATGTAATCATTTGTGATTGCAGACAGGTGTGCTGGTGGTCATGTGATATGTGAGTCAGTAATCAGTTGACTGTGATCGGTGAAAGGAATGCTGGGAAGTGTAGTACAAGCCTTGAGTGTAAGCTGACTATGTGACTTTTTTATGTGTAATATTTTATTTCGTGAGTAAAGCAAACAGAAACAATGCAAAATTAACATTATATAACATTTAGCTTTATAAAGCTAAATATAATTTTTTTTTAAATATTTGTTTTAATTGATATTTGAAACTGGTGTCATATCATTTAGCCTCTAATATTGTTGTTTTTATCAGTCTTTTGCTCATCACTGCTTTGTTGTTTGGTATTAAGCACAGGGTTGAAGAACGTTGCTGAAAATCCAACAATCCAAGCAGGCAATAGCACTGATGCCTATAGGGTGATTTTCGGACAGGATAACTGTTTATCCTAATCAAGTCAAAGCTAATTACACAGCTTAATTCTTCATGTGTGGCATTTGTGGTGATCAGTTGCTCATTCACACCCAGTTGGTGAGAATACACACAACTCTGTTGTTGTACACAGATGTGACTGAGTGAACAGATGGTCACAATATGACTTAATTGAATAAAAAGTGTATAGCCAAAGGGACATATCTTGCCAAGCTTTGGTCAGGCTTCAGAAAATTAATACTTAAAAAAAAAAATAATACAACAAAATTAGAATGTCTACCCCATGTATACCTTTTCAGGTGTTTTTGTTTTTTCAGAATGTTTGGAGAAAATTAGTATTTTATTAATGGATAAATGTGAATCTGGAATAAGAAATGAAACTTGTATTTACAGTGAGCTATGTGTTATTTAGTTGATGATTTTAGTGGCTAAATGGTTTGGAGTGCATGAATGTGACCTTGTATTTGTCTTTTCCTAGTAATCCAGTTGAATTTTTATTGATGTGAAAAAAATAATTACATCTTATGGAAACTGTTGACTCCAACATATTGTACATAAAATTGATACAAAGTAACAAAGGATAAAATAAAAAAAAATATTAAAAATGAATTTTTGCAGGAGGCACGGTGGCATAGTGGTTAGCACATCCGCCTCACAGCAAGAAGGTCCTGGGTTCAATTCCCAGCTTGGGTGTTTCTTAGTGGAGTTTGCATTTTCTCCCCGTACTTGCGTGGGTTTCCTCCAGGTACTCCGGTTTCCTCCCACAGTCCAAAAACATGCACAGTAGGCTAATTAGCTGTTCCAAATCGCCTCTAGGTGTGAGTGTGAATGGTTGTCTGTGTGTTGGCCCTGCGATGGCCTGGCGAGCTGTCCAGGGTGTTCTCCGCCCTTGCCCAGAGTTGGCTGAGATGGGCACCAGCCTCCCCGCGACCCTATTTAGAATTAAGCGGCTTAGAGAATGAATGAATACATTTTTGCATAATTGCCATCAAGTTTCTGAGATTTGCTTCCTGAAATTTTGTATACTCTTCCTTCAGCTTCAAGATGATCTTGTAATGCACTTTTCAAATACCACCCTACAACATTTCACTGTGGTTCAAATCTAGGCTTAGTCTAGGAAAATTCATAATTCCATCCCTTCTATTCCTTGTTGGATTTGCTGGTGTGCATTATCATTTTGAAAGGGTAACATCCACTTTTAATATAATACGTGAAGAGTTAATTCAACACTGGAAATTTTACTGTGTACATAGTACCTGAGGCAGCAAAACAACCATAAAACCATAACATGTTCATCACCCTGCTTCACAGTTGGTAAGAGGTTCTTCAACTATTTATACATGTACTGTCCCTGTTTCCAAACATCACTGTCTTTGGTCTGCAAATCACACATTATTCTAAAAAGGTCAGTCTTTGCCTACAGTATGTGGCCACTTGCAAACTGTAGTCTTGCTCTCATGTTTTTATTTATTTAAAAAAAAAATATATATATATATTTTTTTGCACAGTAATGACTTTTCCTGTACGGAGCCCCTAAAGGGACATGGGTAAAAAAAAAAATAAAGTTTAGGTTTCTAGTGAAAGGTTCTGGTTCTAGTGCGCACGAGAAACTATCGCATGCGCACGAGAAAGTTTCACGTGCGCACGAGAAAAGGGACATGGTAAAACAAAAAAAAAGGATAGGTCTCTCATGCGCACGAGAAACTTTCTCGTGCACACGAGAAAAGTTGTAGTGCGCACGAGAAACTATCGCGTGCGCACGAGAAACCTTAGGTAACTGGTGCGCACGTGATATTTTCGCGTGCGCACGCGAAACTTTCTCGTGCGCACGCGAAAGTTTCGCGTGCGCATGAGAAACCTATCCTTTTTTTTTTTTTCCCATGCCTCTTTTCTCGTGCGCACTCGATAGTTTCTCGTGCGCACGCGATGCAAACCCATCTTTTTTTTGTTTTTTTCATGTCCCTTTAGGGGCTCCGTATTCCTGGTATGCCTTCCACACAGTTAAATTTCAATCTCCTTCTGAATGTAGGCATATGCACATTCACATTAACAGTTGAAAGGATTAGCTGCAGATACTGAGATTTTCATGGTTCTTTAAGTCTTCTTTTCATATCAAATGGCCTTCAAAAATTCTCAATTTTTTTTTCAAAAGTTCTGTTGCTGAAGTTACTCGGACAACCATTTCTGGACAAATTGGTAGATAATTTTCCCTACAGTGGAAAAATCTCTTTCAAATAATTCATATAATTTTTGAGTAACTAATTAGACTCATAGGCGTCCACAACAGTTTTCTGGAGGCCTTGGAGAGCTCTTTAGATCTTGGCATGATCACATCACACACTTCAAAGGCAAAGAGACACTAGACTCTAAATGAGAGGTTAAATAAGAATGGGAGGAGGTTTAATTAATGGCACCTTAACTGAATTTCTAATTTTTGGACATGAAGCTGTGATACATGTGAAGGTGTACTCACTTTTTCCAAGTGACTGGTCTGCTTTATTTTTTATATATGTTTTGGAAATCTAATATAAAATCTTAATTTTATAGTATATCGCCGTTACCTGTAGACATTGTATCAAACAAGGTAAAATGTTTGCTTGTTCAAATATGTTAAAAAAATGTATAAAAACAAAAAAACATAAAAATAATAATTTCCCTGTAATGTACTTGTCTTGGTGGCACTGTGGCATTATGATTAGCATAACCAAACTGCCCCTAAATGTGAGTGCGAATGGTTGTGTGTGGTCTGGCTTGTTCAGGATGTACCCCGCCTTCAGCCAGTGTCGGCTGACAATCATACCGTGTTTTGGTATTTGATATAAAAAATGTAGTGTGACAAACTCTTTGGTTTTGGTCTTATTGGGAGATATTATAATCTAAATTGGGATAGAAACCATGCTTGTGTGGGTCTAATATGATGTTTAAGCCACTATAAGTATATTACTAAAAGATATAGACCTCTATGAATGTTAAGGCCATTAATTCAGATAGACAGGGTGAAGCTTAAGCTCAGTGTGCAGCTATTAAACTGATGATGGAAAAGGATATGAACTCTTCTGGCTCCACAGATGGCTTAATAAACTATAGGCTCTGCTCTCTGAAATATTCCAACATATTATCGCATATTTCTGACACCGATTAAAGAAGCAACAGAAAGAAATTTCCCCAAAGTCATCTTTCCCAAGTCAGTCACCTAAGTCAGTGTTTCCATTTCTGATTCTTTAAGCAGAGGCCATTACTGAATGCTTTACAACATGCCATGATACTGAGACAGTCCACAGGGATTGAATGATATGAATTGGTCTGAAACAGTGTGCACACTCGAGTCAGCAGAAATTGTAGAATTCATACTTTAAGTATGTGATATATGAGACTAGACGATCCCCAGGAGGTCCTCTTGTTTAAGAATTCATTCAGAGTCACTTTCCAAAACATGCACCACTGGGATTTCTATTCTGTACACTGCCCAAACACCAATATTGCTCATGTGATTCTTTCTTTCTTTCTTTCTTTCTTTCTTTCTTTCTTTCTTTCTTTCTTTCTTTCTTTCTTTCTTTTGTTCTTTCTAGCTTATTAATATAGATAATGCAGTGTGCACTTCAAGATAATGGATTGCTGGGATAAATGGATTGTGGGACACTTGAAGATAGATAATAGACTCTGGGGTCTCCGTGTGGAAGCAAGATTGAAGGATGAACAGTGACAGTAGGAGTAGTACTGAATTTGTGGTGATTGAACTGTATAGATCTGGATAGACTGAAAGAGGTTAGGGGTATGGAAGCAATTCAGATAAAAACTGTTCAGGGACAATTAAGGCATCATCATGCTTGTTATATGAAACAATTTCATATAACTGGATCCAAATATACACCGTGATTTCTTTCATTATTATGTTAAATCAATTAATTAATTCATAGGCTTATGGGCTTAATACCTCTTATCCACCTGTTTTGCATCTTGTTTTGATTCTGCATCTCTTTATAATAACAGTAACAAAACTGCATGACTGGTGGAATGATTGTGCACATACCTTGGCACTGCAACACCGATTCATAGAAAGTGGAAATGTCCAAGATCAGCTGTCAAGAAACAGAACATACAAAATTCTAAATAAATTAAACCAATGTAGTACATTTTTCTCTCTCTCTCTCTCTCTCTCTCTCTCTCTCTTAATTACTGATTTTTCACTGGAGCAGTGGTGGCCCGGTGGTAGGGTGCTGGATTACTGATCTCAAGGTCGGGAGTTCAAGCCCCACTATCAACGGGATGTCACTGCTGTCCCCCCTGTGCAGCTAACTGGGTTATCAAAGGCCAGTTATGTCTCTCACTGTCTATGGTGAGAGGCATGTAAAAAAAAAAACATTACTGATTTTCGTCAGGACACATAGCCGTCAGTGTGTTTCTGCCCTGCGATGGCCTGGCAAGCTGTCCAGGGTGTACAGAGTTGGCTGAGATGGGCACCAATCTCCCCGCGGCCCTAATTAGGATTAAGTGGTTCAGAAAATGAATGAATGATTTTTTACTGCATGCGTCGCACGTATCTGTGCTGATAGCCACTCTCACCTCAACATGGCGATGATTACTAATATAATTACGTCCGGTGCAGGGGTCATTGACGCTCATGTACAGGAGTAAGCAAATGGTTTCAGAAAGATATTGTGTGATATTGTAATTTAATTTAGCTTTCAAGAGGTAACACTGTATTTCATATTTATTTAACATGCCTTGGAAATGAATGGACACCTATAACAGCCTCCACTGTTTTGGGAAGGTTTTTCATTACGTTACTCAGGTTTTACCCATTCATTCAGTCACATGAGCATTAATGAGATGTGAAGTGATATGTGCAGCGATATCAGACCTTGCAGGGAATCTGCATTTCAGTTCATACCAAAGGTGTTCAGTAGGATCGAGGTCAGGGCTCTATGCAGATCACTTAACCACACTGAATTTACTGAGACATAGCGAAGAAAGAATTGTTGGCTAAATTCTTCAAAGACGTACAAAAGGAAAATGGGGACAAGTATGAACGAGATATTTTTTAGCCTTAAGGATTTTATGCCACTCGGTACCCAACACAAGACGAAGTCAAGCTCCTCCATAACGGTAAATTTGGTAACTCTAGCTGGCTGTTGCTCTTTTCATCATTTTCAACACCATCCAAGTCTACTCTTTAGGATAGTAAAATTCACCCTCTGAATGCTTGTTGTCACTCATGTTAAAAAACTACTAGCAGTAAACTTAATGTGTTACTTGAGTAAGAAAAGATTGACTTTATGCGAAGATGGTGATTTGATCGAGTGCTGTTATTGACTGGTCTGTACTGGGAAATCCAGGACTTCTCAACAGCCTATCACATGCACATAATGTCTTTGATGTATAATGCAAGTAAGCAATGATATTCTTTACACAGATACATAAAGATAAGCTTACTTTTTCTACCAAATTTTAAGTAAAAAACAATTTATTAAATGTCTCTGTCCTATACAGAACTTGCTTTTCCTGGTAGTTTAGCTTTACTTTTCAGTTTTTGATGGGTCTATAGTAGTTTACAGCAGCTTTTAGGCACCTTAAATAGGAATAAACTAGGGATTGCTTTTAATCCCTTGTGCAGGGATAAAGAGTTAGTAAGGACATACACTTCTGAAGTCGTGGCAAAATATGTATGCATGCTGGGTAACGTCATGCCTTTTTAGACTTCCAGTGCTCTTGCCATCTCAGATATGAATGTGAATTTTAGTTGAATGTATGCACTTTGAAAGAATTCATATTGCTTTCCCATATTGAAAAGCAGCTATAGGCCTTTTGTAAACAGGGATCTTAAGAGTGCTGTGTCTGCATATTCTGCTGAGGATGTTTTTGTTGCTTGACTTCAATGTATTTTGTGATCTTTTCCCTTCTGCATTCTCAAACTCCTTCTGAACTATGGCACTTATTTCACCCGTTCAGTCAGAACACAAGAAAGTGAGAGAGTGACCTGCCTTTCATTGAGTGAAACATCAAACATCAATCATTGGTTCCCTTCATACAGTAGTGGATTTTTCAAGTCAGGGCTTATTGATGGCCAATAAATTACTTTCACATTGTTGTCAAGCCATTTTGTTACAACATTGGATGTATGTTTGGGATTACATCCGTAAGTTCCGTAAGGTCAGTTTGTTTGTTTTTTTACTTTCTGGCTGACGTCTTAAGGTGATGCTTCAGTATTTTTAGATAATCCTTCTTCAAAATGATTCCATCTACATTTTTATATGCGCCAGTGCCCTTTCCAGAAAAACCTCACAACATGACGGTGTCAACCTCAGAGAGAGTGCACCATTACGGCACATGCTTTGCCTTTCACAATCCAGAAGACTTGTAACAAATTTAAAAGAATACTTTGGGCCTCAACCCATGGTAACTTTATACAGGAAGAAGATTTTTGAGGACGAAAAGATGACAGCTAGATAGAGCTGTGCTCTACCAGTGGAATAATGGAAAAGCTCATAAAAAAGATCTCCAATGTTAATCACAATTAGTTCTAAAATATATCATCACCTCTTGTGTTGTTTTAGCTGTATATTACAGTAATTTTCCTCTGCAGAGATCAGGAAGATCAAGTCAATTAAAGTCTTAATAGAAGATGTTAGGAAACTTTAAAATGATATCATCAGTAGTGGTTTGGAGGGAATAAATGAACAATTCAACATTAGTGTCTATTTGGGGCAGAAAAAATACACAATTTATACACACAAAGACAATACCTTCAGGCATCCCCTTGGGAAGTGCATCCATGACCATGTTTACACATGCTTGCTCATAGGGATCTAAATCTACATTCACATTTCTCTAAAGCTGCTTTGGGAGAATGTCCATTGGCAAAAATTCTATGCAAAAATTAATTAATTCATTCATTCATTCATTTGCTGAACTGTTTAATCCTACTATGGTCTCAGGGAGGCTGGAGCCTATATTAACTAAATATGGGTGAAAGCGGGGTCCACCCTGAACAGCTTGCCAGTCCATCACAGGGCCAACACACTCAACTATTCACACTTACACCTAGGACAATTTGGAACAGCCTATTATGTGTAATAGCAGCCTCATGTGCATGGTTTTGGACTGTGGGAGGAAACCGGAGTACCTGAAAAAAAATAATAATAATAATAAAATCAAATAAATAAATAAAACATTTGGAAATACATGCCCACAGAATTGTCCTCACTGACTCCAGGACTCAGGCCCAGGACCTTTTTGCTGTGAGGCAGGCATGCTAACCACTATGCCACATGCCGCCTACTGCTAAATCTATTTAAGTGATAATTGCATTTCCTATTTGTCCAATTGTAAGACTGTTGAAAAAAGAGTAAGTGGAAATGAATGACTTATTGTCAGTCAGGAGGGCAGTAGATCAAACTAGTTTTGGTGTATTACATTTTGAATGAAATTAAAGTATTCGATTCCAGGCATGCAATATCCACAGACCAAAGCAATCTATGTTGTGATGATCAATAAGCTAGTTCATTGGAGATGCAAAAGGATTTTGCTGGTTCAGTTTTGTGGTTGTTTCCCCTCTGCCACAGGACCTATGGGGATAAAGCTTTCACTTCAGAGCATGACTGATGCTTGTACCTTATAAACATTGCAAAGTGATATTAAACGTATCACTTATGATAGTTATGATTTAAGCACTGAATACTTAAAAAAAAATCCTTTAAGCATGAATTAGCCCATAAACCTGAATGGTGCTTTTATCTCCTAGATCACCGTGAGCACCTGGTGGGATATTGAGGAGTGAGTGCAGACTGATGACTGAAAAAAAGAAATCCATGGAATAACAGTGATGGCTGCTTATGACAAGAAAAAGCAGTGCTTGTAGCAGTAAAGCTTCCCATTGCACTTACTATGAGGATTTTGCAGTGTGTGAAAGGGAAAATTATCTTAACAGTCTTAGAGAGAGAGAGAGAGAGAGAGAGAGAGAGAGAGAGAGAGAGAGAGAGTAAAAGACACGTATCTCTCTGCATCCATTCGTTTTTCCCCTTTAACTAGCTGGAGGGTAATGTTCATATTCTGATCTCTCAGTATCTGACATTTCACACAGTGGTGTCCAAAGCAGTGTGGCTATGTATTTACTGAAATCTCAAGTTTCTGCAGAATCTAGAGAATGAAAAACAAATCACAAAGGACAAAAATAAACAGTTGGAATTATCTCACAGAATCTTGAAAATCTTAACAATATATGGTATACCAGAACTTTTCCCTCAGCACTTTTGAGTTTACCTATGGTCACAAGCTTTGGGTAGTGACCCAAAGAACAAGATCGCAGATACAAGCAGCTGAAATGAGCTTCCTTCCCAGGGTGGTGGGGCTCTTCCTCAAAGATAGGGTGAGAAGCTCGGTCTTCCAGGAGGAGCTCAGAGCAGAACCGCTGCTCCACTGCGTTGATTGCTTAGGCTGCTGCCCTGCGACCCCATCAAACTGAAGATGATGATGATGATGACCTTTGAGTTTACTGTTGCTTTACCACAATAACACAAAGGATTCAGGTACATTATAGCTATAAATTTAATTTATTTACCTTTTTATTTATTTTAATTTTTGTCAAAATTATATATGTTGATTTTCTCCTATTGTTTAAAAACATTTATCCATTTTCTAAGCTGCTTAATCCTAATTAGGGTCGCGGGGAGGTTGGTGCCCATCTCAGCCAACTCTGGGCGAGGGCGGGGTACACCCTGAACAGCTCACCAGTTTATCTAGCTATAGTAAATTGCCTGAATTGGTATGAATGAGTGTGTCTAATGAGCTTGAAATGGACTAATATCACATCTGAAGTGAGATCTTCCTCCTTGCATGCACCCCTCTTTTGTATAAAGAAGTTACTGAAGATAAAAAATACTGAAGCAAATTTGGCCAGTTCTTTTGTAAAATCATTACACAGAAATGCACTCAATTAATTAGCTCAGATCACGCGTGCAGCAGCTACTTGACTGTGGGTCACAAAAATTCCAACTCATAGCTAAATTCTAAGAACTTAAAGTTCTGGGTAGCATTTGCTTTGTATCAGATTGTATATAGACCCCTTACTAAAGTGTATTTAGTAGGAAAACATTGAGTTGTAAAATAGGAGGGGGGAGGTAGAGGGAGGTAAACTGTCAGTATTGGAGAAAGAGAGATGAAAATTTATAGGAAGTTACCTAGGAAGAAGGACAAGTGTCAGATTATGTCGTTTCTTTCATCTGAGGATCAAGAAGCATTATTCTGATTGGATACATTTTGAATCAAAACAACAGACAGTTTGTCACAATCACTTGGTGTCAACGTTGTCCAAAAAGAAAAAAATAAATTTGAACTAGTTTAAAAAAACACAGTTATAGAGCACATTTCACTGACATTACTGTGTAGTTTATAACAAAGGTGTGCTTACACCATACTGATTCTGATCCTGATTTGAGCTGATCATTTTCCGATGTTATTCCAATGTGAGTTTTTCCCGAAATGTACAAATGTTATCCAATTGTTTCCCAGTGTGATTCTGATGTTATTCTGATGTTGCATCTGATTTTATAACAATCTATACAAATGTCACTTTGATTTGTGCCAATGTTGTTCTGATGTGTCTCAGATATTGAATAAAAAAATGCGTGAATTTACTGGAAATGTGACTGGAATGTCTACCACTGTTACACCGATCACTACTGATGTATTTTCCTGTTTTCCTGATGTACTCCGGAAAAAAAAAAAAACAACTACAACAAAAAAACAAAAGAGAATTTTTCAAAACTCCCAAAATAATGTCCTCCGATGTTCTCCGATGTATACCTATGTTTTCATCGGAATATGATCAGGACAGCTATGATCCGGATCATGATCAGTACTGTATAAGCACACCTTTAAACTCAAAACTCTGTTAGCTACACAGTGCTCACCTCTGTTCTGAGCCTGTAGAGCTCACGTGATCTTCTTTTGTAATGGCAGAAATATGTAAAAAAGAACTATCAAAATCTTAATTTGATTTCCTTTTATATGATCTTTTGTAGTATATACTAAAACAATTATTCTCCTCAGGCTTGGTGGATGTCATAGTGATTGAATCGTGATACCCACCTCATCTTCAGCAAATAAGTGTTAATTAAGTAATTTCAGATGCACTTACCAAGGAGTGGGATGTAGTAAATTGAAAATAAACAGTCAATTGTCAAAGTTGATGTGTTGGAAGCAGGAAAAATGGGCAACCATAAGGATCTGAATGCCTTTGACAAGGGCCACAATGTGATGACTAAACGACCGAGTCTCTTCATCTCCAAAACAGTAGGTGTTGTGGGATGTTACTGGTGTGCAGTGCTAAATACCTACCAAAGGTGGTACAAGGAAGGCCAACCAGTAAACTGGCAAGAGTGTTATGGATGCTTAATGGTCATTGATGCCTGAAGGGAGCAAAGGCTACTGTAACAAACACTGGTAAACCCGACTTTGATAGAAAGGTGTTAGAACACACAGTACACTGCAGTTTGCTGCGTATGGGACTGCCTAGCTGCAAAGTCAGGTGATCTTAATGTTAAGGCTGGTGAGTGTATATTAAAATTCATCCGATGCATTATGTTCAAAATTTTAACATGAGCAACCCAGATCCATTGTGCCGCTGCGCAACTCTTATTGTAACTTCCCTACGTTTTCTTACATCATCGTACTGCTGTGTTCCCTACACCTGCATCAAACTTAAAACACAGGTGCTTGCCTGAAAAGTAAGCAAGCTTTTTCTACCTGACTCTGCGCCACTTTTCATTTGAACCTCTAACACGGCCCGATTTAACCCAGCGCTTTTCAAAGTACAAGGAAGATATGTATGCTTTTCTCTGTCCAAACAGCTGAGTCACTAGCTGTCTTCAAAAAAGTTTTAGCTTGATTTGGATTTGCATTTTATACATGATTTATATGAATTATTTGTATTGATTTGCATTGATAATTATATTTTTGACTTGTATATGTTCACTTGCATATGTTCCCCTGGATCAGTGTCTCTGTGAACGTCTGTACATATAAACCCACAGAGTCACAGTCTCAGATGTTGTCCCAGTTTTACAAAGGCATTATTTTTTGCAAAAGTTTGTATTAGTTTGCTAAGTCTGCACTCTCACAGTCAGACTCTTTTTATATTCTTCCGCCTACCATATTTGAAATTATGTTCTATAAGACAAAGAACATTCGAGTCAAGCTCCTCACATTCCAAAATAATTGACCTATGCAATGTACATGTGACTGAAGAATAGAGAAAACTGGAGAACCTAGATTGACCAACGGAGATCACACCAAAGATCTGACATCCATCTTTTTATTGCAGTGTTGAAAACTTGGCTGAAATCAAATGATTACATGTGTAAACAGGACTCTAAATTGGGTGTAGTCCATTGATGTGACATTCAGTATTTATTTTATATATATTTATTTTATTCCCACATAATGTTGCTGAGCCCCGACCCGTCCAAATGAAGAAACAATGCCATGGTGATTACTTGTAATCAGGTCTAAAGGCAATTTATTAAAATATTAGAGTGTGAGAATACTTGGCCCGAAAGAGTTTGTGTGTGTATTTCTGGTTATAAAATGCCTGAATCAATGTACTTCTATGCATTTGTTGAACTTTTTCTAAAGTTAAAAGTGTGATTTTACACAATGTACCGGATACATAATTCCTTGTATGTGTGAAAGGAAGTGAGGGATTACACATTCATTGAGAATTCCTAATTCAGTGTGCTTTACAGGAAAATGTATTTGGTCGTATAACACAACATTTATAACTAGTATTTATAACTAGTCTCCCTACAGAGATAGTCCTATCTTCCCTGGTTCTGTCCATCCTTGGAGTAGAGTGAGTGGCCTGGAGGTTTGTGTTATGTAGGTTACTGGCCATTTGATAAGTTGCATAAAACCACAAAGGGCAGTTTATGATCATCCCAGAGAGGCGGAAAGAAGAGATTACTGTATGTAAACAAGGCATTTCCTACCAACCATGTTATGAATGGATCGGACAGGACATACTTTAGGGGCAAAGTTCCAAACAACAGACACACACAAGGAAATCATTTTGTGTAGAAAGCCAGTTAAAAAACAGGAAATACAGACTTCCTAATAATTTCTGAAACCTTGCTTGCTAAGGATGATTTCCACACACAGCAAATTTCAGTTTTTAATAACTACAGTATGTGATTGCAAAAAGAATGATCAATTCAGTTTGTAATGAGATACCGAATGGCTCTGATGCCCCTGTACTGCACTTCAAATGGAATCTTTAAATTCAATATATTCACTGTTCATTTTTTGGGGCTAACAAGACTTTAAAATACTACATTACTTACAAAACTGCAACATATAATAAAGTATAATATATATAATATACAAATTTATTTACACTGGAAAAGTGTTTTGCCAGGCCATCAAATGCATATTATTATTATTATTATTATTATTGTTGTTGTTGTTGTTGTTGTTGTTATTTACATAGGGCATGGCTTGCATTATAAGGTGGCACAGTGGCGTAGTTGTTAGAATGTCCTTCTCACAGCAAGAGGGTCCGGGGTGTGAGTCTTTGGCTTGGTGAGGGCATTTCTGTGTAGAGTTTAAATGTTCTCCATGTGTCTGTGTGGGTTTCCTCCGGTTATCTGCAGGTAACCTGGTTTCTTTACACAGATCAAAGCTAATAAGGCTAATTGGCTGTTTCAAATTGCCCTTAGGTGTGAGCGTATGTGGTTGTGTGTGTGTTGGCCCTGCTATGAACTGGCATGCTGTTCAGTGTGTGCCCCGCCTTTCCTCAGAGTTGGATGAAATAGGCTCTAGCCTCCCCTTGATTATACCAGGATTAAGTTGTTCAGCAAACGATTGACTGAGTATATTACTGTTGGAAATAAAAAGAAAGAAAATCTCTTTTGCTACTGGTGTAGTAGTGCTTGCTTTGAGTATACATTCAAATCCTCATGCAAATCATCCACTCACCTTGTACTTATGCAAAGATTCTCCTTCAAAATAATTTCCTTGATAACCATTTTGGCATGCCAAAAAATTCATGCAGTGAGATAATTACAATTCGGCAAGATGACGTTGGCAATCAGAGTAACACCAGCTGCACCTGCTCACTTCACATCCACAGTACGACATGGAGAAATAATTCTTTGACATGCTTAAGACCCCTTTTCTTTTACTGATGATTGAGTTAAAGCTTGCTTTGATTTTATGTCACAAGTCAGTTTGCTGTTTTCTCTTTCCAGTGCCTGCTTTATATATCCATGTTTGATATTTCTGGAGAGTCAGCATGAAAAAAGGCACACGTCAGGGGCTCATACATTGATTTGGAGAAAATGCCATATTTACTTCTTCTTCTTTTCTTTTTTTAATCTCTTAGGTGCTAAGATGTGTTAAGGAAACATGATGGAATTTTAGGGGCACAAAAAGTGTAGAAAAGTGGCAAGTAATTCATCGAGACAAGCAATCAAAATGCAATGGAAGGTTCTGAAATGTTGCACAAATATGATTTGAGTAACAAGATGAGGCATTTACTTATTTATCTATTTATACGCTGCACAAATAGAAGTCTTCCAAAGACTCTGCAGGAGCAGGAGATAAACTGTACAGCTTGAAATTCTGTTCTACTCACTGTTCTGGTGCGAGTTCAGCAGGAGAGCATTAAAGTGTGGAATAGCAGGGGTTTTGAAAATAAAGCACGTATCTTTCCCATCAATATTCTTGCCTTTTCTCATCCCCCATGCTGGAATGAGCTTATTCACTGCATGTCATTTTTCAAGCTTTAAATGGTTTATACAGGGTTGCTAGAAGTGTGTGTATGGGTGTTCGGAGGGTGCTAATAGACTTGAAAAGGCTTTGTTAAGAGAAACCATATTTCATAAATGTCTTAAATGTTACATGCAGTGAAACCGAAAAGATTGCCTTGCTCGCACATCCACATGATTGTGTTTGTGTTTGTTAGCAGGCAAACAGAAATCTAAGCACCGGATAATTTTTCCTATCATGTTAATAACAAATAGAATTATTTTCTAGGTGTATATTTTAACAGTGTAATTTACGCTAAATTTATGTCACAGCACGAGTATCTGGTGTAAAATGATGAATTAGTATTATTATTCTTTTTTTATTTAACACTTATTCAGCATTGCCCAAGCTTTTCTAATCCAAGCTTTTATTAATCATCCCCAGCACAGGATTTGTGATGTCATGATATTAGATGATTACATAACATAACATATGTGTGAAAGCTTGCAAAAACACTTGACATTTTCTCATATAGGTGTGATGATATCACAGTAAGGAAGCTGGTTAAAAAAAACCTGACAGATTGATTGACTTTACAGCCTCATGTGTTATAGCAACATAACAAAAAAGTCTTATTATGAGAGAGAGAGAAAAAAAAAAAACACCTGCCATCATTTTACTCAACCATCTCATTGGAAGAAGAGATAGACAATTATTTAACACATCAAACACTCTTAATTTGTGAGAACCAGATAAGTGGACAGGTGCTGTACTGCAGAGCAAGATCACATAAAAGCAACATGGGGAAAAAAATGCTAAGCTCTTATCTTGAGGTACTTGAGCCTTCCTGATTAAAAGTTGTAATTAAAAATCTCCTCAGAGATGAAGTAGTAACATAAAACACATCGGATTTTAATTTTAATGTTGTAAAATGATTCTCAAGATCAGACACTAGAGGTACTTAATGGAGTGTATATGATTGTGGCAGCAGGGCCATAGTTCGAAGCCGGCTGTAAATGGAAGGAGGAATCACAGAGAAACAGGAAATGAGTAAGTACACCTGTGCATAGTGAATAGGGTGCTAATTTATATCCTGCATGTCTCACCTGAAAGATAGTTGGTGCTTAGCAGAAGATGGCAGCTTAGGAGCCAGTTTGTAAAGGGTGCCTTTATTTCCTGTTCTATTTCTGTTCTATTATAATTATATTTGGAATTGCAAGGAGAGCTGCTGAAAATCATCAAGCTAAATCAGTCCATCAATCAATCAATCAATCAATCAATCAATCAATCAGTCAGTCAGTGCAGTGGTGAGGATACACCCCTCTTTGTAATTGCAGCCTTCTTAATCCACATATTCTGACCAATCAGATTTGAGGATTTGAGATTTGAGGAGTGTTGTGGTAGACATATTATTTATGTAAGAGATTTTTTCAAGACTGTTCCGGTGGACGGTATAGTAGCATAGTGGTTATCACTTTTGGGTCTTGGGTTTTCCCCGTTCTTGCATGGTTTTCTTCCAGGTACTCCAGTTTTCTCCCACAGTCCAAAGACATGCACATTGTGAAACTGTTCATGGTGTACCTAGCCTTCGTGCAGATTTGAATAGAATTGGCTCCAGTTCGAGCGAACAACAGATAAAGTGGTTCACAACCACTTACACACCTAGGGGCAGTTTGGAACAGCAAATTAGCCTACTGTACATTTCTTTGGACTGTGGGAGGAAACTGGAGAAGGACCCAGGACCTTATGGGACAGATGTGTCACCACTACGCCACAGTGCCTCTCTGTTTCATGTCAGTATCTCAAATTCCAAATTATAACCACACATCTGATATAAAACTATAGAAATAAGGATGAAGAGTCTCATGTATAGAAATTGCATATCCATAAAAACTGCTATGAAACACATGTCTGTTATATAACATGCAAATATATCAGGGTATATACTTGGTCATTAGCCAAGTGTGTGACCTGAAGGCGAGGTCTGTACAAAAAAGGACCAAAGGTTGAGGTTTCTCTGTACAGACAGTGAAATGAGGTTAATAATCGGTTTATTAGATGGCATTTTAAAATCGTTGCCTTTTAAAAATTTTATCATAGGTGCTGTTACTTTCCCACTTCTGGACAAGGAGTTTTAATCCGTGTCTGTGAGGGATTTAATAATGTCACAATGCCACTTCTGATCTGCCGGAGAATTGCTTCCCATAGTAGGTGGGAAGTCCAATCAGGAAGTGGGTATAAGCCCTATCCTTTTTGCCAAAGTGTGCAGTGTTAAGCCTTTCAGTTGCCATCAAGGCATCAGCATTGGTCTTGTTTGTTATGTATTATTTTTCTGTTTTTTCCTATGTTCCAGGGGCAGTGGTGGCCTGGTGGTAGGGTGCTGGATTACTGATCCCAAGGTCGGGGGTTCAAGCCCCACTATCAGCG
>JBCNYH010000023.1:45495679-45512217 GCA_039654325.1 Tandanus tandanus
ATAATATGATATAATATAATATAATTTAATAAATTATATGACAAATTATATCATATCATGTCATGGAGCAGATAGTGTTAAGGGCTTTGACCTTCTGATCTGTAACTTCAATACAATACAGTATGATACAGTACAATAATTTATTCTATTCTATTCTATCAGAAATAAGAAATACTATATAATAGCAACAGTAAATAATTATCAGTGTTCAAGGTCTATAGTGCCCAACAGATGCATATCCACTTAGGATTAAGAAAAGAAGAAAGGGGTTATATCCACTTGCACATCCAAAAGCATGCAGTAAAATGGGAAAAAAAAAAAATAATAAACACATGTTAGAATTTAAGCCATGACATTAAGATTGATTTTTGAGACACATGAAATACTTCAGCAACTTTAATATACATAATTTCAATGTGGTATATTTTAGACGGAAGACAATGAGGAATGTTCTGTAAAAGTTTAGGATTTGTTGAAAGTTGTCAATTGTTGAGTACACCGGTCCCACACCAGTCTAAAGACATGCACATCAGGCTAATTGGCTGTTCCAAATGGCCCTAGGTGTTAGTGTGAATGGTTGTGTGTATGTTGGCCCTGTGATGGACTGGTGAGCTGTTCAAGGTGTAGCCCACTTTCACCCAGAGTTGGCTGAGATAGACTCCAGCCTCTCCACACCCTAGTAGGAATAATCTGTTTGGCAAATGAATGAAATCATAGTTAAATTTGGTGTGGAAAATGGCAAGGATTATTTTTTTTCTGGAATTAATAAGTGGAAATAGGCTTTAAGGAAAAACAATAAGCTTTAAGAAAGATTCAGCTAGGTGAAATTAAATTGTCCACTTTAATAGTAATGACAATAGTTAAACAATAAACTGGCCTATGGTGGATATGCTGTTCGAAGACATATCAAGTCTACAGATACACAAAGTCTACTGTCTGAGCTGGAGTTGTAAGGATCACATGCTTTATACGGTTTTAGGTGGCTCCTGTCTGAACAAAGGCTTACAATCTGACAATCTGAAATAGCTGTTATTCAGAGTCAGTGAACCCTTTGGTCATGACCGAGATTTGTTACTCTCCTTTCCAACAGGTCAGTTTTTAAATCAGTGAGCCTTTAGGTCATGACAAAGATTTGCTCCTGCCTTGTTAAGCAGATTACTTTAGCTAGTGAGTTCGATGGGTCCTGTTTTAGCTCATTCAGTACAAACTGGATATTTTCAGTGTTTCACTGTAGACAGTGTTGGGCAGGGTAGGACACGGATATAGGAATTATGTTAAGTTGTTTTACATTACTCTTTAGTCTGTTTGTGGTCTGTCTTAAATGCATGCATGATCAAGCAACATATTTACACAAATCATGCAAGTGAAGAAATCTGAATGTATAATTTCAGGATCAGGATAATTTTTGTTGGCCAGGTATACCTGAAAATACTCCCATGACCCCAGTTTGCAGTAGCTCTCACACAGTATATAGATTTATGTCAAGCAACGACCAAAAGTAAATCTGTATTAGGGGATAATGATTTTACACAGTTATTTGCTGAACTGCTTATTCCAATTAGGGTTGCAGGTAGACTGGAGCCTATCTCAGTCAACACTGTGTGAAGGCAGGGTGAACCATGTAAATTCATATTCACACCTATTGCAGTTTGGAACAGTCAGTTATCATAATGTGCATATCTTTGGACTGTGGGAGGAAACCGGAGCACCCAGAGGAAACCGGAGCACCCAGAGGAAACCCACGCAGGCATGAGGAGAACATGCAAACTCCACACAGAAATGCCCAAGCCTGGGACTTACAGTAAACTTAGGACCTTCTTGCTGTGAGGTGGACCGCTAATCACTATGCCACTGTGCTACCCCAGGATAATTATTTGAATTTGAGAAGTACAATAAATATACTAGAGGCACAGTGGCTCTGTGTTGCATCACAGCATGAAAGTTCTGGGTTTAGATGTTAGCTTAGAGCATTTTTAAGCAGAGTTTAGATGTTTACATGTTTTCCCCATGCTCGCCTAGGTTTTTCTCATTCATAGATTTTCTTCCTCAGTCCAAAGACATGCACATTTGGTCAACTAACTACTCTAAATCCACCATGGCTGTAAATGAGAGTTTAAATAGTTGCTTGTCCCTGTAATGGACTGGTGACCTGTTCAGGGTGTGCCCTGCCTTTTGCCTGAAGTCAGCTGGGATAGGCTCCAGCTTTCCCTGTGACCCTGTTGGACGGATGGATGTTACATGCAAGTGGAGAATGGGGGACTGTCGGGATGTACCTATTTAGCAACTACAGCATGGAAAGCAGTGAGCAATTCATACCAAAGTTCAGTATGGTTGAGGTCAAGTCTCTATGAATGCTATTTGTGTTCTACAGCAACCTTGGCAAACTATATCTGGATACTTATAGACCTTACATTGTGCATAGGGGTATTGTCATTCTGAACATGTTCTGAACAGGTTCTGAGGTCATTCATTTCATTTTTCAAACTGCCTTATCCTTTATTAGGGTCATGGAGCGACTGGAGCTCATCCCAGCTGACATCGGGCAAAGGTGGGGTACACCCGGAACAGCTTGAAGGACTATTGCAGGACCAACACAAACACACAACCATTCAAAATACATTCACACCTAGGGGCACTCGAGAATAGCCTATTGCTAGTGTCTGTTGACTAAAGGGGAAAAAACTGAGTACTTGGAAGAAACCCACACATACACATGCAAACTACCCACAGATACACCCTCACTGGACATGGGGCTCAAACCCAGGACCTTCTTACTGTGAGATGAATGTGCTAATCACGATGCTACTCTGTCCCCTCTCCCAAGTTAAAATAAAACAAACCTGTAATTCAACAGCATACAAATAAATTCTAGCAAATCAATTTATAAATTTCATAATAAATAAATTTAAGCTTTGTAGCAACAGTTTGGCAAAGGCATACAATTGTATGTTATGCTCAGATTTCTTAGGTGTTATGGAGAATTTGTACAGTGGTAACTTTTACCCCTTACAGCCACAGGGTACCCAGTTCTGTCTTGAGTTTGAGTCAATCTGTGTACTTCATGTTCTGCCACTGTTGTGGCTTTCCTCCCAACTCCCAAAATATGCAAGTTAGAGGACAGGCTGCATTAAACTGGTCAAATCACTTCATTCACGGCATGTACATTATTGCATGCACATAATTTACATAATACTTCATATCTAATAGTTTTAAAAATTCCTGCAGATATCTTTCTTTTTCGTCCATTCTCACTTACACCTAGGGCCAATTTTGAGTAGCCAATCAGCCATATCCTTGGACTGTGGAAGGAAGAACATGCAAACTCCACACAGAAACGCCTTTGCCAAGCCCGGGACTCGAACACATGACCTTCTTGCTGTGAGCCAGACATGCTAACCACACTACTGTGTTGCCCCGCTCATAGATATTCATTTCTAATTAATCGGCTTTTGTGGTCCAACAGGAAGACTCAGTGTTTGCAGATACTAGAAATCTTATTAAAAATGCATGAGAGACGATTGCTTTCAAAATTGTTTCTTATGTCTGCAGTTTTCCCATGAAATGTCCTAGCCAAGCAAAGCATGTCTTCTCTGAAGTTGGATTGTTTTGTGGATTACGTCTGAGATTGTACAAATGGTAAATCTCTATGCATATGAATATGATGGATGTGCAAGTAATATTTCTTACCCAAAAGCAGACACACAATAAAACATACAAATTTTCTTTTCTGAGCTCTTTTTCGTTAAAAGTGATCTCCAAGAGAACTCACCATATATTTATTTGAAATGCATTTAGTTTCTATGAGAATAGTAGTTTCCTTAATATGAGGCTTGAAATTGGCTTATCTTCAGAGGGATGCTGCTGTTGAATTGCAGGGTGGTGAAACTACACTCCTGGGCAAAAAAAATGAGCTAACATTGAAATTACGTATTTGTAGCTATAGCGGCAAAAGTATGTAACAGCCAGGAATAAACCATTACTAGTTAATGCTGATGGTTTATCTGAACACCAGCTAATTTATATGAAATAATTAGCTTTATAACTAATAAACACCCCAGCCTACACTGACGGCAATGCAGTAATGGTTCTTTTACATGCCTCTCACCACAGACAGTGAGAGACATGGCCAGAATTTGATAACCAAGTTAGCTGCACTTGGGGGACAGCAGTGAGAACCCGTTGATAGTGGGACTTGAACCTCCGACCTTGGGATCAGTAATCCAGCACCCTCCCACTGGGCCAATTCACATACTTATTCAATATGTTTATATGTTATAGTTAATAATTAGTAAAATTTTGGAAACTACAGACATGGCTCATTTTTTTTGCCCAGGAGTGTACTGGTAAAAGCAGTACATACAATGTATTTATTTATTCATTTATTGTGTTCTAATTATACCAGTCAGCCATAACAATAAAAATATTATGACCACTGACAGGTGAAGTTAATAACATTGATTATCTCTTACCAGTGGCACCTGAAAAAGGAGTGGGATATATTAGGCCCAGAAATTGATGTGTTGAAAGCAGGAAAAATGGCAAGTGTATGGATCTGAGTAACCATGACAAGGGCTGCATTGAGTTAGCTAAAAGACTGGGTTTATTCAACTGCACATCGGGAGTGAAGGAAATTACATCTCCTCTGATCCCACAGCTGCTCAACCTGCTGAAACTGGTAATACTGGCTATGATTAAAATGTGTCAGAACACACAATGTATTGCAGCTTGATCTGTATGAGGCTGGCTAGCAGCATATCGGTAAGGTGGTGCAAATGTTATATCTTATTGGTATATATGTAAAACATTACGGGACATAAAATAATGTGCTTTAGCTTAATTTAGGATCATAACATGTGTACCAAAACAAATTTTATCGGGTTTTATTGTGTTATATCTGTTGAAACTCTTGCTCCTGAAGCATAGATAAATATTAAAAATATCAGTTTCCACATATACCCTTAATGAATGCAATATTCCAAATGTGATTTTTAATTGGGAATTTTTTAATTCAAATTGGTCTGGACCGAGACTTGACCTGTGATTTTGAGTGTATGAGGGTAATTTTTCACTGGGGTTTTACTAATAAACCCATTCATATGTACAGATCCTTGATTTTGCTGAAACAAATTACTGGTGCCAGCCTTGTATTGCCACTTATTAATGACTTCCAAACCTGCATTGGGGTACAAGAGCAGATCAATCACAGTAAGTGAAGTCATGTGGGACTAGAAACCACCATTATTGACTCTGAGTTGTCCTTCAGCTGTGACATTCAGTGAAAAGGTCTCTGGTCAATAACAGAGGGGAAAGGTCAGCTGATGAAATAGCTTCATAAATCCTTGACTGTTCAGTTGATGACTAGACGCTAGCATTTCACCAAGGTCTTTCCTGTGGTTGAGTGCAGGATGAATAGCAGGGTTAAGAGCCAGCTGAAGTTCAGGTTTTTAAGCAGCAGGGGTTTTTTTTGTTTGTTTTTTTGATCTCGGCTGCAGTCTCCACCTCACTTTCTTATTCTTGTCTTTTATCATCAGGTTTTAAATGAAGATTCGATGAATGAAGACAAGCTGCCAACTCATAAAAAAAATCTAACATGATATTAGTATTCAACAGGGGAAGAGATGACTTACCTACCCTGTCTTCGCCTAGGGCTTAAGGAGCTGGTTTTGTTTGGATAACTATTTGTTGGTCCACCGTTTCAACATTAAATACTTATCTTAATGGACCTCTGCTGTAGGTGGGACATGGTTTTTCACCAAGCTTACTGAGCAAAAAGCCCATTTTCCAGTAATTATTCTAACTGAATTAAAATTACTACTATCCCAGAGTGGGTTTTCAGTGACCAGGCCACATTTGGACATACCCAAATTGGGCCTGTACCTACTGGGCCTGTACCTATTTTGCCCTCTATAACACAGGTTCTTATAGGATTTACTCAGGAAAGAATTCTTTACAACATAATTGGAGAAAATACATATGATTGACAGAAGTTTCACACTGATTAAAACACAGTCTAGAAGGTTATGGATTAAATCTGGCTTTGTTCCCAGCAATTTTTTTCTTTTACACCAATGTCACAATAAAGCTAAAAATAGTCCTTTTTCACAGCACAGAACTCCTCACTAACAGCACATGCATACAAAAGGTTTTCACAGTGGTTTCAAAAACATACTGGTGAATAAAAATAAATCACTTTTACAAGGAATACCATAGAAGCATAAAATCAGGGGCATGGGTCTGAGAATGACAGTCGTGCAATTGGTAATTTTGCCCATCAAACACAATAGATATATATATAAATTCTGAGCAGTGGTGGCCCAGTGGTAGGGTGCTGGATTACTGATCACAAGGTCGGGGGTTCGAGCCCCACTACCAACGGGATCTCACTGCTGCTGTGATATAATGATAACCCCCCCATTGCAGCTAACTGGGTTATCAAAGGCCAGCCATGTCTCTGTCACTGTCTATAGTGAGAGGCATGTAAAAGAACCTTTGCTGATTTTCATCAAGAGTAGGCTGCATTGCCATCAGCGTTTCTGCCCTGTGATGGCCTGGCGAGCTGTCCAGGGTGTACTCTGCCCTCGCTCAGAGTCGGCTGAGATGGGCGCCATCCTCCCCGCGACCCTAATTAGGATTAAGAGGTTGAGAAAATTAATGAATGTGATGCCGCTAAGATCTCTTGAATAGTGACATCATTCATTCATTCATTCATTCATTCGCCGAACCACTTAATCCTACTAGGCTACCGGGAAGGCTGGAGTCTATTTCAGCTGACTCTGGGGAAGGCGAGGTACATGATGAACAGCTTGCCAGTCCATTATAAGGGCAACACACACACAATCATTCATACTCACACTTACAACTATGGGCAATTTGAAACAGCCAATTAGCTTAATGTGCATGTTTTTGGACCGTGGGAGGAAACCAAAGTATTTGGAGGAAACTCACACAAGCGTGGGGAGAACATGCAGACTTCACAAGAAATGCTCTCGCCGAGCCTGGGACTCAAACCCAGGACCTTCTTGCTGTGAGCTAGACGTGCTAACCACTAGAAGATTTTTTATGCCACCATAGTGACATCATTGCAGATTTAAACTTTTTCAACGATGGACTGAAACCTCCGTGTGCAATACTAATCAAAATCCTTTAGGCATTTAATTTTTACTCCATATTTATTCTTTATATTTACAGTTCATGTTAATGAGTTCTTTCAAATTTGCCATATTAACATTTACATCTGCTAACACTGACTGTGTATTGAGATGGACAGTGTGGTACCATTGCTGTCCATTTTATAGAAGTGAAGCCAGAATCACTCTGCCATTTAAATAATTTTCTTCATCATAGAGACTTTCTCCCATTCAAGTCTGCAGAGCAGAGCTGAAACCTCACCCCTTTGCTAGGCACACCACTTTCTCTAACTTGAGATTACTCAGACCTGCCTGACCCCTCTCTGACACTGCTGCTGGATGCTCCTCTTACAGGCAGCCTCATTCAGCAGTTGGTTAATATAAGTCTGCAAAGGATAACCAACAGAGGTGGTACCATATTTGTTCTGCCATAGGAGGAAGTCACTTGCAAGACCTTCTCCTACATCATAACCCAGTGCAAATTATAAGAAAGAACAGATACAGACAAGGGATTTTATAGCACTGGCTCAAGTTGACACAAGAATTCTAGCAAGCAAAAATAAGTGAAATACAAAATAGCAAAATAGTATAAGTATGAAATAATTTAATAGAAGGTACGGTGGCATAGTGCTACTCCTGTTTCCTTCCATTAACCTAATTGACTATTCCAAACTGTACTTTGCCTTCACCCAGGGTCAGCTGAGATAGGCTCCAGCCTTCCTGCAACCCTACTAGAATTAAGCAGTTTGGCAAATGAATGAGAAAATATTTTTTTTCAGGATGTCCAAAATTTTACTGAATTCAGTAACTAATTGTACTGATAATTGAATTGTGCAGGTGATCCTGCTTTTAATGCTCTCTCTCTTTTTTTCTCTCTCTCTCTCTCTCTCTCTCTCTCTCTCTCTCTCTCTCTCTCTCACACACACACACACACACACACACACACACATTCCTCCCTTGTATTTTATCATTACGGATTTGCTGTCTTCCTGCTTTTCAGTTTTGATTTTTCACATAGAATTTTCCCCCTTTTTTTCAGCGAGCAGGGAACCTCTGCCCAATTATTTTTAAGTATTGACTAAGAAAAAATATGTAATTCGGTGTGGCCATGTTTTTTTTTAGTATAATCTTTTTTAGTGTATGTATTTGTCAAGGGCATATATCATATTTGATTTAGTGTTTAGAGCTTCTCTGAGTGTAAGCATGTAAGATTTAAATTGTAAAGTAACACATTTTCTGCATTTTCATATTAATTTAGGTCTCAGCTCCATACTTCGTGTGCGATTTACAGCCATCTGGCGTATATCTGATATACAGCCATCAGGTGGTCATACACAATTAATGGGTGTTATATATCCGACATACAAAAACATATCAAAGCCATAATGCTAAAAAAAAAATATATAGAAAAAATCCCTACCTACCCTACCTATTTTTTGAGACATGTTTCCTGAAACACAGTGTTTTTTGCAAAGTGGTGATGATCTTGTATAATTTAAAATTAGAATAATAAAAATGCAACACTTCCATACAATCCAGTGGATGTGGGTAAAATAAAAGGTAATTTCACTTAATCTTATCATATACATGGCTACGTGCCTCACCAGCTATCAGCTCATGTTAGACTGGATTACATGGAATAACTGTAAATTATCTTGTTAGTGACACCTGCCAAGAAGTGGAATGTATTAGGCAGAGTGACTGTTCAAAGTGAATAGTCAGTTCTCAAAGTTGATGTGCTAGAAGAAGGAAAAATAAGCAAGCACATCAACTTTGAGAACTGACTGTTCACTTTCTGCCTAGATTCCACTCCGTTGCAGGTGCCACTATTACAAGATAATCAACAGTTAATATGTAATCCTGTTTTACATGATCTAATTGACTTTGACATCATGAAAACAGCAGGTCTTTAGGAGTTGTTCCTGACATGCAGAGGTAGGCAGTGAACTAGTGTACTAACAACAGTGTCATGGACAGGGAGTGAAGGCTAGTATGTCTGGTCTGATCCTACGAAAGAGCTACCGTACAAACTGCAGCTGAAACTGTTCATGCTAAATAGGATGAAAAGGCATCAGAGCACACAACGCAGTGAAATTTGTTGTGTATGGGGCTATCAGTCAGGTGGTGTTAATGTTATGGCTGATGATTGTATACTTATTCTTGACTTCAGGTATAATGATCTCAAGCCCTGATATCAGGCCAGTCTATCAAACCCAACCACAAATGAGTGAGATTTTAAGGTTTTGTTTGTGGAAGAAAATGCACTTTGAAGACTGGAACATTCCATTCATTACTAGCTTTGTACAATATGCAAAATGCTAAATGTTAAACATGGGCATGATTGGTACATCTGTAGTATAAAAGCTAACTCACACGTAAGCGATCTTGTCCAAAGGTACAAGTGAATTTTATTTTGAAGGGAATTGAATAAATTTGAACTGGAATTTGCATATTTTCAGAAATGGTTGAATCCTAGGTAAATGATCCGTATTTGGGGTCTTGGTGAAAAATTTGGACCTGCGATACTTAGTGAAGAGCTTTTCCCTGCACGACTCTTACCAAAACATCACTTCCTTGAACATTATCCTCAAATGATTGAATGTTTTGGGCCTTTAGTAGGGCAATGGACAATGAGTTTTGAAGCAAAACATAGTTTCTTTAAGGAAGTTGCCCGGCATACAAATTGTTTCAAGAATATACCACTCACACTAGCAACCAAACATAATTGCATATCATATCAATGCATCCCAGATTAAATCCTCATTGGAAGTTGCAATGTTTCCACACTTCCTGTCGATGCATTCAACAAGGAAGTAGTGGCAAGCCTAAGGCAAAAACACCCCTTGATAAATGAGGGACATCTGGCCAAAAATGTAACTTACAAAGGAATCTCTTACAGAATTGGCATGTTGATTCCTCATGGTGCAACTTGGGGTCTGCCCGAGTTTGCCGAAATTCTCCAAATGTGCATCATCAAGAACAGCTTGAGCTTTGTTGTAAGAATATTGTGCGCGTGGTATCATGAGCACTTCCGAGCATATGAGGTGACTGTGTCACCTAATAGAGAGGTTGCCCTAGTAGATGTTGAAGACCTGACCAATGCTTATCCACTGTGCGAGTACACTGTAGGTGTGAGACGGATGGTTATCTTGAAAAGGCATATCATTGTTTTAGGTGGGTCTATAATGTACATTTCTTTTCTCATTAATTTTCAGAAGTAGGTGCTGAATAATTGTAATACAAGTTAACCATCTGAAAAATTTGTGAATTATACTAAAAAAGTTTGTGAATTATTTTGTAAACAAGCTTAGGAGCCTTAAGTTAAACAGTTGGAGTGGCCTTATGGGAAAGCTCAGATTAACTAATGATGAAAATAACCATTAGCTGAAGTTCTGATTTAAAGTTGCAGTAACAGTTAGGTACTTTTTCTTTATTCTGTTTCCTGTATTTGTTCCCTGGAATAGGTTAAGTGAAAGACGTCAAGTCCCGTCCGCCTGTGAAACGTTTTTGGTAGAGATAATGCCAGAAAACTTACCCTCATGTCAAGGATGCCTGGATCTGTGGATCAACTTGTCCTTGAGATAAAGAATGCTTTTGGACTTAGAGAGCAGTTCAGGCTCCAATACAAGGATGCAGACTTTGGAAATGAATATGTCAATCTTTTGTCAACCAGTGAACTACGAGATTTTTTCATGTGATGGAACTAGCTCCAGCATTCCAGGGACCCTACCATCATGTAGCACCAGCATGCCAATAAGTCCACCCAGTACATCACACAGTTCTGAGACCCTAGGAAGTTTGTCTGAAAATGCCCTCAGCTCTCCATCCCTTGACCAAGTTAGTTTGTCTTCTGATCATTCATGTTTTCAGTGCAGACACCATCTTTTTAGATCCAGTTCCAGAGTCAAGAACCTGCACTTGGCCTCCAATCTTCACTGTTCCCCGCTTTTCATATTTAGCTGAAATTCAGCTCCAAACAGCAAATGCAGAATTCAAAGCAAATGGCACTCTTCTTATCCCTCCACCAAAGCTAAGAATGGACATCCTTGAAGGTATGGCTGAAGAAATCTTCAAATACACAGCATATCCCAGTGACTCCCAAATTGAAGAGGACTGAAGGTGAACTGAAGTTCTGGTGCATACTCATCCATGTGTGAGGCAAAGAGGAACATGTGCTGGCCATGAGGGATGGAAACGGTATATAAAGACGAAGGTTGCCAATTTTCGCACAAAACTCTCCAAGATTGGACACCCTGAGGTCAGCGTAAACTCCCTCAAGAACAAGTGTAAAGGTCAAGAAAAGGCAGCTGTGAACATCAAAAAACCAAGGAAAGCAGAGGTCAACTTCCTCCCATCCCTCCCTGGAGGTGAAACAAGAGAGAGTCTTGAAGATGAATGGGTAGCTCTATTGACAGAGGTGAAAGAGAAACAATGAAGCTTTGGTCAAGGCGAAAATGCAGAGGACCTTCTCTTACAGACGTCAGGAGGTCGTCCAGGACGCACCTGTGATCTTTGAATTTGTAAACAGGTGTCCTGCCTTGTTTACAGTAAGTGAAGTGAGCATTGATATTGTTTTGCATGATGTTCTATGTACACATATTTTTTCCCTGTTTTTTCTGTACTCTAAACTACTCCAAACTCCTTACGGACTTATTTTCCACAGTATTATGTCACTATTATTGTTATTATTATTATTATTATTATGTCATGTATTTTATTTCAACTCTTCTCTTACAGATAAATGCAGAATTCATGCGTTTAACAACTTTGCCGCTTCAAGCCAAGTTCCTCGGAAAACTTGACCAATACACAGCTGACTTAATCAAGGTCTTTAGCAGCAAAGGGGGAGCTGCTGGAAAGAAGATCAGATTGATAATGGCTCCAATAGCCAAGACAAGTGCATTAAACTGTTGCAAGTAAAAACCTCCTTTCAGTCTAACACTTGGTTAAAAAGGGTTCTCGTTCTTAAACCTAGAATTGTTTTATGAAATTTCAATTTTGTATACAAATCAGTATAAAACTCTGTGTTTTCACAGCTGTAGTTTGATTCATGTGGTCCAGACCAAGGGAAAAAAAAGTTGTTGCAGTATAGTCCTGGTGTGGCTCATGCTCACACTGACAGACATGTTTTCAAACAAACCAAGAGGAGTAAGCACTTTAATGCTTCTGATTTGTTTATTTTCCTTGTGTAACAAAGAGTTTACAAAGAAAAGGATTATAAACATAAGTATTTGACAGCTAATCAACTGCATGTTATGAGTAGTGACTAACAGGAAGAGACAGTATAAAAAGGGTGGGCTTGTATAGTAAGGATTTGGGGCTAATTACTGTGCGATCAGTGCCACACACTTTTTGTTTTCCTTTTTTTTTTTTTTTTTTTTGATTAATATATTTATTAGACAAATATGGCACACAAAGAGTAAGGTACAACTCAAATTACACAGAGAATTTAAGGAGAAGAAAACCAACAGGCCATATTTACATTTTTTTATATATGTAAAAAAACAAAAATAACACTCTTGAATAAACATAAAACTAAAAACAATGGCAATACAAATCTAAAAAAAAAAAAACCAGATAAATATGTGAATAAAATAACAATAATTAAAAGGAAAAAAGAAAAATAAAGGTAAAAGAAAATTAATAAAAGAAAAAAAAGAAAAAAAGAAAAGGGGTGGCTAGGTGGGTGGGACATGCAAAAAGGTTACAGAGAGTTGTAGTGCAACAAAAAGGGTTGCCACTTTTCAAAGAATTTTGCTACGTTACCTCTTACTGAATGAGTGATCTGTTCAAGCTTCAAGTAAGACATAGTGTCTCTGAGCCAATGAGCACTGGAGGGAGCACAAGGTGACTTCCAGAGGATGAGAATTTGTCGTCTTGCCAATAAGGAAATAAAAGATAAAACATCCAACTGATTGGCAGAAAGTTTTTTATATTCTTCTAGAAGACTGAATATGGCAATATGAGTGGAGGGTGTTAGACTGATTGAAAGTATTTTTGATATGATATTGCAGTACCTCTGCCAGAAACTGTAAACCAATGAGCAGGAGTAAAACATATGGGTAAGATTACAATGGGAGATGTGACATTTGTCGCAGTGGTCGGGGCTATTAGAGTAAATTTGTGATAGTCGAGCTTTGGAAAAATGAATCCTATAATAAACTTTGAACTGTATAAGTGCAAGACGGGCGCAGATTGAGCTGGTGTGAATTTTTGTAATGGCCACTTCCCACCATTCATCATTCAAAACAATCCCTAACTCACCGTCCCAAGCAGTTTTATTTTTAGACATTGGAGGGCAATCTAAAGAGAGGAGTTTACTATAAACCTTTGAAATGAATGATTTCTGAAGAAAATCTGAATTTAAAAATTCTTCCCATAAATGGTCTAAGGGCAGAGACTTAAAAGTAGAGGAAAGAAATTTAACACAGCGTCTAATCTGAAGATATCTAAAATAAATGGTTCCTCAACACTGGAGCTAAAGTAGATATTGAGGTAAATTTGTAGTGTTTCCTAAATTGGAACCAAATTTTGAGTGTTGACGTCACCACGTGATTATTCGTAAAACCAGAGGGATTGGTTGGAACAGGAGAGGTAATTAAAGCCTGCAAAGAGGAGGCTGCACTACATGCCTGTGCCTCTAATCTGCACCAAAGCAAAGCTGGAAAATTAAGCCATAAAGAAATCTTTTGAATATTAGCCGACCAGTAGTACAGTTGGAAATTAGGCAGAGATAGTCCACCACTGAATTTGCAACACTGAAGAACAGATTTATGAATACTTGGGGTCTTACCATGCCACAGGAAAGATATGTTTTGATCAATAGTTTTCAAAAAGCTATTAGGTAAGAATAAAGGGAGACATTGAAACAAGAACAGGAATTTAGGAAGGATATTCATTTTAACAGTGTTAATTCTACCAATCAATGAAAGTGGCCGACTCTACCATCTTTGAAAGTCCAACTTCATTTTAGAAATTGCAGCTGATTGGCAGAAAGGAGAGATGATAATGTCCTGGTGATATTGATCCCCAGATATTTAAAACCAGAATGACTTTGAAAGGAAGATCTGATCGTGTTAGTAGTAAAGCCTTGGAGTTGACCGGAAAACATTCACTTTTAGAGATGTTAACTCTGTAACCTGAAAAAAATGCTAAACCTCTGTACAGTAGAAAGAATTAGCGGAATTGAGTCCTTTGGATTGGGGACGTATAAAAGCAAATTGTCCGCATAAAGAGAAAGTTTAAACTCCATGCCCGAACGGAAAATCCCAGTGAAGGTGGGAGAGGATCTTAAATGAATTGCCAATGGTTCCATTGCCAGAGCAAACAATAAAGGGGAGAGGGGGCAACCCTGTCTAGTACCACGAGAGAGTAAAATAACTGGGCTGAATGCCATTAGTAGTAACTCTGGCAGATGGAGAAGTGTAAAGAAGACGTATCCAAGAAATAAATGTATTGCCTATGCAGAATTTAGCAAGTATTTTGAATAGATAGTCCCATTCAACCCTATCAAATGCCTTTATAGCATCCATTGATAACACAATCTCTGGGGTTGTGTAACTTGGGTTAGAGTGAATAACATTCAGAAGAATTCGAACATTATAAAATATATGCCGTCCCTTAATAAAACCTGTTTGCTCTTCTGCAATTAGGGATGGAAGAATTCTCTCCACACGTGTAGCCAGGACCGTAGCAAGAATCTTTGCGTCTACATTTATTAACCCTCCTGTTATGTTCATTTGTCAGGAACAGCAATGCTGTTCCCGGGTCAATTTGACCCAGTGCATGTTTAATTATCCAAAAGATGTCCGAAACCAAAAAAATCCTAACAAGCATTGTTAATATTTCATTACTAATTCCATTACTAACTATTCTATCAATATTTAGTGCAATGGTGTTCCTTACCTCTAACAGGTAATGGTTCAATTAGGATCATTCACTCGTTTTTCATAAAAAAAATACATGTCCAAACTTTTTTTTAATGTTTCACCACTTTATTACTTTTGAAAGACCAACATATAAAACATAACATTGAAACATAACATTTAAATTTAGTTTTACATACCTGCACTGTTTGTGAACCACTAATGAACAAAATAACAAGCAATCGCAATATGAACAAGGTGTGTGTGTGTGTGTGTGTGTCTGTCTGTACATCTACTCAGCACACGAGTGACATGTCATCACACTGTGCTTTGTGCAAATGAATTTTGCACATGTCGCACAGGTCATGCTTGTCTTGACATCAGATGGCCTGCAGACCTGGCACCTCTTCCTCTTTCTTTTCCCCTCAGCAGCAACCTAGAAACAAGAGGACCATGGTTACTTTACTATGCTGTCTTTTTGCTGATCCCAAGACACACACAACGCACTCTCATACACTTACACGCACACTTACTTACCTCACGCACTGGTGTACTTGGTGCAGTCCTCTCCTGGATCTCCCTCACTGTGGCTGCAGCTGCTGGGGTCCTTGGCAGGTGCTGCCTCCATTGGATGTGCGGTGTCACAAGCGCCCTCCCCAGCTCCTCAAGAAAGATGTGCCTCTTGTACAGCTTTGACACATTCCAGTCAGGAAAGCTCTCAGTCCAAATGACAAATGCATTGTAGGCCGATACATGTTATAAAAGATGACCAATGGCCAGCGCGCAGTCATTCGTTTGGTGCTGTAGGACCCTGTTACTTTGTCCAAGTTTTCTACCCCCCCTTTGGTGGCATTGTAATCCAGGATCATGCTTGGTTTCTGGTCCTCTCTTGTGCTGATTTCAGCATTTTTGTGCAAAGTGCTCATGAGCACAAAATTTTTTTCCCTTTTTGGGGCAGTAAGACATTAGGGCTGTGGTGTCTGTGAAGGCAAACATGGAAGATTGAGGGGCCCTGTTGATTTCCAGCAGCTCAGCTGGGAGTTCAGCCCTGTTCTTTCGGACAGTTCCGACCATTGTGAGCTTTCTCTTTAGACGCTCCTGACCCAAGTTGTAGTTTGTGAAAAAATTGTCACAGGTTATGTTGTGCCCCCTGAGACCCTGTGCCATGTCGAGCATGACCCTTGTGCCCTGATTCTTCTCTGGGGCTCCTCCAACCGGCTTTCCAGTGTAAACCTGCATGTTCAATGCATAGCTGGTGTTTGCATCACATGCTGCCCAGATTTTTATCTCATATTTAGCTGGTTTGGAAGGCATATATTGCCTAAATGGGCAGCGACCTCTGAATGCCACCCGCCTTTCATCCACTGTGATATTAGGGCCTGGGTTATAGAGTAGTGGAAGTTCCTCTACCCACATTGTCCTAATAGCTGCCAGCTTGTCTCTCTCCCGTCTACCAGCCCTTGTCTCTCGATTATCAAATCGGATTACTCTGGAGAAAATGTGAAAAGTCTCCAGAGACATTGTGGCTCGAAATATCGGCCTCCCT
>JBCNYH010000023.1:45534766-45546176 GCA_039654325.1 Tandanus tandanus
ATATATATAGGGCTCTTTATTTGCACTTGGACCCATTTGCACATGTAATATTAAAAATCTAAATTAAAAAAAATAGTTCTATGCAATTGCATGTCCAACTTAATAACTGTTTAAAGTGTAAGTCAAAATAATAGTAAACACAATCTCAGTATATTACAAAGTGCCGCTGCTTTCTTTTTTGACTTTATTCATACTAAAATTGATGATTATCCGGCATGAAGTCGAACATATCTGGTCAAGTTCAGTTACAGGCTTCACAAATAAATATTACAAATTCATACTGCTGTTTTATTACAAAAAATAATAATAATTTTGGAGTGTGAAAAGGATGTTTAATGTGTGGTTTTGCTAATTTTGTTATATTTTTACACAAAAAAAAATCGCCTTTTTAATGAGATGGGCCACTGAACGTAAAGTCTGTCAAGATCCATATATTTGATTTCTTGGTCTATATGATGTACATACCGGCAAATATCTGTACTTAGTTTTAGTAAACTTGGAAAGAAGGTAGCATTGCTTGCACTCAATAAAATAATTGTCATAAAAAATCCATACAGGTAGTTCTATCATCATGAATAAAACACAGCTGAAATGTCTGTCAAACCAATTACGTTAAATTCATTAATAAATTGGTTCACACATCAGTGAAAAAAACCCTGAAGCCAAGACCGAGTCTCATGAATATTTATTACTTCTGTACATGCTCAGTGGACACTTTTCCGATTTGCTTGTAAATTGATGTGATTGATGATTGTGTTGATTGATGTGTCCATCAATGTTATGTGACATTAATTTAAAGTGGCTTTAGAATTTACTCTGTGGATAATATTATATTTTAATGAACATTATTGTTTTCTTTAGAGTCCTAACTTGTAAATTGAGAATTTTGATTGTTTTTATGGTTTTAAAAATTTTAATAAATGTCCCCCAGAATGTACCCAAGACCAAATAATGAGCCATATATATATATGTGTGTGTGTGTATTAGCTATGAGTTGAAACCAAAAGTAGTCAAAACATTCCAAACATACTTTCCAAAAGATTCATAGATATTATGTTTGACTTTTTTTTAAACACCTTTTACTGATTTAATTAAAACTACCCCAAAATCTACAAGTTTTTCCTAACCTTTATGACATTTCTTATGCAAGATATGTCATTATATATGAGCTTACCTGGCACACAGAGGATCTTGTCAGAATGGATTACCTCTTTTAAAGTATTTCCAAGTTTGTTTAAGCTGCATGTAAATTATGTTATCCGAAAATATGTTATCCAAGCTGCACGTCTGTGAAGTGCTATGTCCCAGTAATAAGCAGAAGATGTAATTCACATTGCCCTTTTAGGCAGCAACATAAGAACATCACTGTGACAACTAAGTGGTAACAACCTCCCAGTTACACTGCAACTGAAGACATCAAGCAGTTCATTACCCATTTCCAGCCAAAAAGCTTTGTAAAAGTCAGCATGAATACCATCTATCCTTGGCGTTTGTCAAGCTGCATGTTTTGGAGTGCACTGTGCAATTCTTCTAGGGTCAGTTCCCTCGCAAGAATTGCGGTAGGTATGTTGGAGACCTGGGGAAGAAAGCAATAAAGACAGGGTCCTGCTCCTGTGAGATTTAAGTTCTATACAGTTTCTCATCGAAATCAACTGTTCTCTTATGCATGCCCTTAGGGTTCGACAAAAGGGTGACGCCTTCTGAGATTATGGCATGTATAAACCTTTATTGACTTTTTTCACAAAGTAAAAAAAAATAATAATAAACTGTCAGTGCATCCATGCATTCTATGCTTGGAAAGTTGGACCTAACCAGAGCTCATTGTGCAGTGAAGCCTAGCAGCTTTAAAATTCCATTAATTCATTTTTTTCACATTTTTATGCACTAAGCTATGTCTCTCAGAACATTGAGAGTATACTGCTGACACAGTTGGGTTTTTTTTCTGAACCTTGGCAAAGTCCTACTACTGTTGTAGGAATTTAAAGAAGGAATATTTGTTCCTAAAAATTATTTTAGAAGTATTTAAACATCTCCCTGATATGCATCATGGAGTGAGCTAGGGTTAAAATGCTAGTAAACCTTTTAATGCTTCATGTTTCTTACATTTAAGATATGCAGAACTAAACAATGGTCAAAGAAACCTACCAGTATCATCCAGCGATTAGTAAATAAGCTAAACTGATGCTTAAAATAATAATATATAGATTTACCACTGCTAAAAGTGGAGCTCCCGTATGATTTCCCCATACTTGCCAAGTTACATACTTTTTCGTGGGAACTCTCAAACCCCATACAGGTATCCTACATATATCAAGATTCATTCATTGTATAACTTGTTTATAAAAGGAAATAAAAGACCTTAGTCTTTATTTAGTACATCATTTAGAAACCGTAGCTTTAAAGAACATGTCAATAGCACAAGAATATAATTAGTTGTTTATTTATTAATAAATTAATAAATTTATAGTCATTAACGATGACATCACATCACGTGACCTGATTATTATACGCCTTTTGTTCTTTATATTATTTTCTCCCAGAAAAATTTTTCTTACTTTTTCCTTTTTCGAGATATAGAATCTGCTGAGTAGAGATGCTTTCAAAATTTTAAATGATCACATTTTATTCTGTTTGTATATTTGTATTTAGTGCCCTTGTCTCTCTTTTTAAATAAATATTTTTCCTTCCAATATTTCAAACTTGTATGAGGTATATGTAGTTACGTTATAGACGTGTTGCTACATCTGACATCACATATGCACGCAACACCCTCAAGACTGCACATGCACATATTGTGTGTACATGTACACCGGAGGGACAGACGGACGTAAGCTATAGGTTTTTCTTGATGTTCCAAAAGCAACTCAATGGTTAGACACTTTTTTACTTATCAATGGTGCTCTGCTGAAATCTGTTCAGTCTGGCCATTGTGTGGCAATGTTTTGCGTGGCCCTTAGTTCACTGGTTTGACTAGCCTTGTACATGAAGGCATGTGGAAGGCAAGTGCAGATTTTCATGCAATTTATTCCACAGTGGGGGTTTTGGACAAGGAGGACTCCATTAGGTTTTGAAGATGATCCGGATAAAATTCTAGCTTCAGGAATTTTTAAACTTATTAAAGTTTTAAGATAGTGTGATTTTTTGGAAGTGTTGTATTACACTGAGCCCAGAAGGGGGTGCTGTGAACTTTCTGTTATTTGCAAAATGTTGTGTGGATTTTCATGAAATTTCAACCAGAGGTGGGACTTTGGGCAAGAAAGACATCATTAGAGCCAAGTACATTTAATGACGCAATTAAGAATTAGCTTGTAAATAAAAAATTTAATGTGTATATTCATCATCTGGAACTAGGAATTATGCTTTTTTTGGTTTTGCTACATAAAAACTTCAGTGTGTAACTCTCCTCGTCATTGAAACTTCCTTAACTCATCGATAACCTTCAGGGTGAATTGTTCTACATCTAGAAAAAAAGTATTCATCCAGACATTCCTCACATTTTCCTTTATAAATATTTCATGAATTACACCCTAACGTAGTCTAAACTACACCCTGCACTCAGAGGATTGACTCTCACTTCCTGCATCAATGGAATTAAAACATATAAAGATTTTATTAGATATTTGATAATAGGTATTTATTAGATAACAAAGATATTTGTGTGTGTGTGTGTGTGTGTGTGTGTGTGTGTGTGTGTGTGTGTGTGCGCGCATACGTAATTAGCAGGTAACTGTTTCCTCCTCTTGGGTATTTCAAACACAATTTCATCTTTCATAAAAAAATAATTTAATTCTGTTCCATGTTAGTTGCATGGGTTTACTTCAGTTTCCTTTCACAGTCCAAAGACATGCATAGTAGGCAAATTGGCTGTTCCAATGCCCCAGATATAAGCGTGAATGGTTGTGGGTGTATGCTGGCCATGTGATGGGCTAGCAGGCTGTTCAGAGTGTACCTCTACCTTCGCCCAGTGTTGGCTGAGATAGGGCCCAGCCTCCCTGCAACCCTGGTAGGAGTAAGTGGTTTGGCAAATGAATAAATGAATGAATGAAAAGAAATCGGCTAGAGTGAGACTTATTTTTTTTATATTGCACAAAATTATAAATGTGCATAAATTAGAATGTCATTGATGGCTACTCCAACATTCATCACCTTGTTTGCTACTGTAGTGCTTTACTACACTGGTGCTTGGAAGTTTATGAGCCCTTTAGAATTGTCTAGGTTTTCTTTATTATACACAATCCATAAAAGTAGATAAATAGAACTTAGTTAAACAAATGACTTGCTCAAACAAATGTCAAAAAGAAATTCATTCATTCAACCATTCATTTTCTGAACCTATTAATCCTAATTAGGGTTGCGGGGAGGCTGGCACCCAGCTCAGCCGACTCTGGGCAAGGGCAGAGTACACTCTGGACAGCTCGCCAGGCCATCGCAGGGCATCAAAAAAATATTAAACCAAGTAATTAATTTACTGAGGGAAATTATTCAGTATTACATACCTGTGAATAATAAAAGAACGTGAACCTCTAGCATTAGCAGTAAATAATGATATTTATGATATATAATGATAATGATGAAAAAAGAATCTGGGGTTTTCAGTCAGTGGGATGGCAGTCAGTTGTTGAGTGACTGCTCTTTTATGTTTAAAGAACAGGGCTCTATCAATGTCTTATCTTGTTTGAGGTCATACTTATGCAAAAACAGTAAATTCTAAAGTACTCACAAACTTTCAAGTAAAATAACAAGACAGCTGGATTATTCAAATGAGCAGCAAACTAGATGCTGACTCCTCCTATGGCTAGGCTGCATTCCTGAACACTGACAGTAAAGATTACCTTAATAGCATGCAAGGTGTCCAAATGAGGAAAATCAAGCTTTCCTGTACCTGAACTGACCATGGAGCAGACACTCAAATCGCAATGAAAAATGAAGCCCCTAAAACCGAAAGACCCTTAAATAAAAATAACGGCCCTTAAAACTAAACTAAATAAATAAATAAATAAATTATTTGTATTGTTTATTATTAAATAAATAAAGTAGAATATTATACAATTTTCGTAAATATTATAATTTATGTATTATAAAATCCTTATAAGAAGCAATTGAGATGTACATTTTATTAAAAAAATACAGTTATAAAAAAAGATGAACAATGTTTCGGTGTTTCCAAAACCATCATCAGTTTAAAAAAACACACATTGACAAACACATACTTTAAAAAAAAAATTCTATTATTTATATTTACAGAATTTGGCAGACATTCTTTTCCAGAGCGACTTACAATTATCATTTTTATACAACTGAGCAATTACGGGTTAAGGGCCTTGCTCAAGGGCCCAACAGTGGTGATTGAACCGCTGACCTTTGGATCAGTAACCCATCGGCTTAACTACTAAGCCACCAGTGTCCTATTTATTTAGCTTTAAGTAGTTTATTTATTTATTTTCCAATTTGTCACTTCAGATCAGTCACATCAGCAAAACTTGTGAAGGAATTACAATGGGTGTCATTTTTGCGTTAGAGTTAGATAATGTATATTCATTTTATTGATTTATTTTTAGTTATTGATCTGCACAAACAGTGTGATTCCTTACTTTTCACTGCAGAATACCTATAAAAAAAATTAAGGATTTACTTTTGAACATCATATTACAATTGAATGCAATCTCCCTTGGAATACACTACATTCAGCTTTATTGTTTTTCATTACAGGGCACTTTAAATTACCCTGCACCCTCCATTTTGCACCACTGCCCCTTATAGCTGTACCAGAATGGACTTAAACTAGATAATTATAGCTTACATATAGAATTATACAAAATGATTCTGTTGCATTTTTCCTAGGAACATTGACTTTTATGGTTTATATTCTTCTGGTCATTGGGTGTAAACTAACCGAGCATTTTCTGTCCGAGTGGGAATAAAAGGCATGTATGATGTTAGGACCAGTGCAAGGTGGCTCATGAATTTGTTCTGTCACTGAGCAGGCATTTGCATGAAAAAGAAAAGGCTTTTAATGCAAATGGGAAACTGTAATAACAGAAGCCAGACATTTTACACATTTCTTTCTTGAGAGCCAAATCACAATAACATTTGCTCCATTTGTTGTGCACTGAGTGCAGATTTAAATGGTATGCTAAGAGGAGGTGCATTCCTATTGTCGTTAAAATCTTATTTTCCAGACCATTGCTTGCTTTGTTTGTTTTCGCTCTGTTGTGCATTTATACAGCAAGTCAGACTGTTCTTTAAATGAGGTAACATGTCATGCTGGAGCCAGCTTTATTTATTTATTATTTACATAGCATACATAATGGTGCAGTGGCTAGCAATCTCGCCCCACACCAAGAAGGTCCTGGGTTTGAGCCCCGTTGCTGGCAAGGGCAATTCTGTATGGAGTATACATGTTCTCCCCTTGCTTGTGTGGGTGTCTTTCCATGCTTGTGTGGGTTTCCTCCCATGTGCCAAAGACATACACATGTCAACTGGCTACTCTAAATTGTTCATTAATTAAATGGTTGTTTGTGTTTGTGTTAGCCATGCAATGGACTGTAAACTAGCTCAGGATGTACTCTGCTTCTTGCCTGAAGTCAGTGAGGATTGGCTCCAGTTTCCTATCAGGCTAAGTGGTACAGATAATGAATGAAATCTGTGCCATTCTACAAATAAGAAAGGGCAAAAAAAAATCACCCTAGTTTTTAGTTTATTTACATATGTGAGGGATATGAGATGGGGGAGATTATTTAAATAATAAATCAACTATGATTATAGCTAAAATGCAGGACAATCTATATCCCAAAGCACATTAGTATATACTACACAGGAACAGAACAAACTGATCGGTCTGCTATCTTAAAATCAAAAGAGTGGATAATGCTTCTCTTTCACTGACAGTAATTCATGGTCACTTTTCAATTCAATTCAATTCATTTTTATTTGTATAGTGCTTTTTACAATTGAGATTGTCACAAAGCAGCTTTACATAGTAAAAGTAAGTTAAGGAGGAATCTAAAAAATTTTCTACAACCCCCTACACAACTTTTCCTTTTATGTTTCTGTGTAGTATATACAAAAACTTTGAATGGGTTTAAAAACAAACCAATACAGAGCATGGTTTACTGACGTTTCTGTGTAGTATTTTCCAAAAATTCTGAATGGGTTTGAAAACACACCATTACAGTTCATGGTTTTGATTTTAAAACAAGCCTTTAGCTACATAGCACTTCATTTTGCTTTTGTAGCTGAACGTGGGGGTCAAAGTACAGGATAAAAAATGTTACAATTCCTTAGAGCATAGCTGTCAAACTCAAGGCCTGTGGGCCAAATCTGGTCCACCAACACATTTTATGTGGCCCACAAGTGCTTTCAAAGAATATGATTATCATACATGCTTTGCATCAACCATTACTATGAAACCTAATTTATCATCCTTCCACTAGGTGGCAGCAGCCTATTCCAAGTAAACAGCTAGTCATTCATGACTCAAGAAAGATTGCATGCTAGCTTGTCACTGTTAAGTGTTGTCAGAAAATGCAAGTGAATAAAGGAAAAGAGGTCAAATGCCTAAACAAATCGTTTTGCCATGCAGATTTCATGCTTGCCTTTTTAGAATAGATGTTCAGTGATTATTCGGCCCTCAATCACCTTTAAATTTTAGATGTGGCCCTCAGTGAAAATGAGATTGACAGCCCTGACGTAGAGTATTATGGGCTTTGGTCAAGGGCCTAGCAGTGGCAGACTGGTGGTGCTGGAACTTGAATCTTTGGATAAGAATTTTTATATTGGAGAGTTCAAACCATTCCATATTCAGATGTTGATTGGCTCATCTGTCATTTTACTGCAGAAGGAAAAAAAAAAAAGGCTGCTCTTTTAGGCTCATACTTGTGCTTTCTTCACTGTTCAGGGGAGTTTCTATTCTCTGAGAGCTTCAGGGCACTAAACCTTCTGTCATTTATGATAAATTTCCATACTTTTGAGTCTTTTGTCCTTACAGGAATGAGTCAGAAGCGAGGGCTGCTGAAAAGGAGGCATTTGTAATGTTTAAATACTTCCACAGAAAGACAACAGACAACAGAGAGAGAGAGAGAGAGAGAGAGAGAGAGAGAGAGAGAGAGAGAACGAGAGAGAGAAGAGTTTTCTCTGCAACTCAAAATACTCCCAGCCCTCCTAGCCCCAACCAAAACTTCAAAACAGAGTGCACTTAAATTTTAATCTTTTAACTAAACTAGCATACATTTCTGCAGTAAATAATTTTTACAACAATTTGGTAATGAGAGTGGCACAGTGGCAGAGTGGTTAGCACGTCCGCCTCACAGTAAGGTCCTGTGTTCAAATCCAGGGCACAGCTCAGGCGTTGCTGTCTGGAGTTTGCATGTTCTTCCTGTGCTTGTGTGCGCTTCCTCCCGGTATTCTGATTTCCTCCCAGAGTCCAAAAACATACGCATAAAGCTATCTCGCTGTTTCACATTGCTTCTAGGTGTTTGTGTGAATGTTTGTGTGTGTTCGACTGGTGAGCTGTTCAAGGTGTATCCCACCTTCGCCCAGAGAGAGAGACAGGCTTCAGCCCTAGTAGGATTAAGCAGTTGGGCAAATGGATGGATAGATGAAACATTTTTGTAATATCGTGTTGGGATGATAATATCAATCTAGCACAAGCCTACTGGACACAAAGTTAGAATCTGCAGTATTACAAAGCTGGAATATAGTGGTGATGCCTAAATTGGCTTTTTTTCATCATTAAGCCAATATGATTTTCCAGAGAGATTTTATTTTAGTAACAGTAGGAAATGTTCATTAAAAATAATATAACCAATCCACAATTAAGGTACAAGTTGATATGTTTAAATTCATTCAATTATTATTTTTAAGACTCCAACAGAGATAAGCTGTCCTGTGCACAGCATGTGGACCGCATGAGTAAGGTATAAGCCCTGTTTTATGTGAAAGCATTTTTTTTTTGTGAATTTGTACCAGTGTGTGCAGGATTATGGTTTTATTCTGAAACTTAGTAAAGTAGTGTTTAGGTCAGGCTACTGGAGCAAATCACTTCTAATAATAGAATAGTGCACATTTATAACTGTATTTTTTATTTGTTTGGAGCACATTAGCTCTGCAAATAATGCTTTCATACTCTGTTACAGTTCAAGGCATACCTCACTAGACACCAAACAATGAAATTACAAAATAGAGCTGTAGGTCCGCTTGCAGGAAGAGTTGGTGATTATATTAAATAGGATAGCTAAAATCTGATATCAGTCAATAGCAGTAAAACCTGAAACTGAGTCTACAACATGCCAACTGGTAAGATTTTGCTATGCATGCATGGGATGAGATGAAGGACTGAGAACCAGAGTGGTATAACCAACAGAAAGATGTTTTTGAGAAAAATTACATGAAAGTTTTTGCAGTATAAAAAAATAATAAATAAATAAAAACAACAACAACATAAAAAACAACAACAAGGATAATGCTTTCAATATGATTCAAAGGTCATAAGAAGGATGAAGGGACCATATACTTGATTCACATCTGTCAAAATATGACCTAATCTCATGTTTCAGTTTTTGTGGGTTAGACCACTGTGGCTCTCAGCCATTCAAATTGCTATGGTGAAAAAAATCACCTCTGCCAGTGGCCTCCATGGCACTTTGTAAAACACATGGCATGACTGTTACTGATTGGCTGTGTGAACTTACAGTGATGGGCTCCTTACAGTTAGCCCACAGCCTTGCCTCATATCTTGGTACAACAGCTAGAAGTGGTTTTACACTTGGTTTTAAAAAGAAAAAAAAAAATCCTCTTTAAAACATTTGTTCCCAGAGATAAGATGGTATGGATGCTTGATGTTAACTCTTATATTGATTTCTATTGATTTTTTTATTTATTAGTTTTTTTCAGATGGCGGCTTAGCCCTTCTACCCCATTGATATGAGACACTCTTGGTACTAAAATTGATTCAAAATGTCAAATGTGTCTAGAAAACTGTGCTACCTCTGCTGGCAACTTTTCTTCTCACCAAACAGCCACACTATCTGCAGCTGTTAAAGAGATCCCAACATGGATCATATCATAAAAAATGTACAGAGTAAAAACGATGAGAACTATTGTGCAGCAGCAATGTGATTGTTATATTTACTGAGTACTATAAGTGAAAAATTAAAACCTCTTATTAAAAAAATAAGCTTGTCTTTTAGCTGCAAACTAAGACACTGATGTTCTTACCACTTGTGTTCCCACCTGTAGGGACAATCATGTTCTCACTAAGAGCAAAGAAAGACAAGTGAATCTGCAACAGCAAGTGATAGATAACACTAGAAGTAAATACTTATCAATAAGAAAAGGGGCTTTCCTGGTGGAAGATAAATAGGAGGCCAGAAGTGTTCAGAAAGAGCTTAAGGTGACAATATGCAAAAGAAAAGATAAATACAAATACAAATTTTAACAGCAGCTCAGGGAAGGAGGTCAGAACAGTTTGATAATGGATGAAGAATATTAAAGGATATAAGGCTGGCAGATTGAGGGACAGGGATAGAGGAGAGGAAAGGGAGGGCAAATGAGTTTACCCTGCTCTTAAGAGATTTGGTGCCTCTCGCCAGTGCTGTCAGCTACCTACTTACCTCCAGTGTAATCTACTTCTAATCAGCTTTAAACCCTATTACCCTACAAAGCTGCCTAACATCAACACATCTGCTTCCAGTGGAAACAAGAATAATTCACTTCCCAACTTCATGACCATAAGGCCAATAAAATAACTTAAAAACAAACAAACAAAAACAACACCCTCAACCATTCTTTCCCCAGGTGGGACAGTGGTTGGCACTGGTAAAGCAGCAGGCAATATTATTTATATATTTATATTTTGTTGATGTGGCTGGTGTGTTCCACTGTATTTTTTTTTTTTACTTAACAGAAAAAAAAAAAAAAAAAAAAAACAACACAAAAAATACCTAAACTAGACTAAAATATTAGAGATTTAAATAAAAGAGATGCTCGTTTTTTCTTCAGCCTTATTTTCAATCATTACCGTCTATGTACAGACATAATACAATTAAAAATCCATTTCATGCTCCCAAACTTGGCAATGTGCTGAAATCTAAAGATCTACTATAATAGATTTACTTTCTGTCTCTGTTTACAGAAGTCTGTTAGGTTTAATTCTAATTATCTGCTACAGAACAAGAACTTAGCAGCTCCAAAGTATTTCTAAACTGCTACAATTTGGTGTAATGCTAACTAGGCTCCATGTCATTAACATAACATTTCTCCCGCTCCACTGAAAAATATTCATAGACTAAGCAGAAGGCAATGCAATTCTTGCTCCACTGGGCTTCCAATTAATGATAAAAAGTATTTTTTAACCCTGTCCCTAAGGTGATCTGGTAAGCTGTTGAGGGTGTATGTTTATATATATATATAT
>JBCNYH010000023.1:45575652-45588113 GCA_039654325.1 Tandanus tandanus
CTCACTGCTTAGGCTGCTGCCCCCGCGACCCGACCCCGGAAGAAGCGGAAGATGATGAATGAATGAATGAATGAATAATATTTACTTCTATATAAATGTGGGTTCATTTTTTACGAACCCCTTGTTACTCACTCACTCACTTATCTGCCAAACCACTTAATCCTACTTCAAGGGTTGCGGGTAGGCTGGAGTCTACCCCAGCCAACACTGGCGAAAGCAGGGTACACTCTGAACAGCTTGCCAGACCATCCCAGGGCAATACACACAAGCATTCACATTCACTCCAAGGGGTAATTTGGAAAAGCCAATTAGCATTATGTGCCTTTGGACTGTGGGAGAAAACCAGAGGACATGGACGAAACCCACACAAGCACGGAGAGAACATGCAAATTCCACACAGAAACGTCCAAGCCCAGGACTCGAACCCAGGACCTTCTTGCTGTGACATGCTAACCACTATGCCACTGAGCCACCCCATTACTATATATTTACTGTGTATACTATACTAACTGTGTATACACAAAGTATTTTGGCATGATAATAAGTTATTTTATCACCATAAGCATGCAGTCAAATTGGATGGTAAACACTGAAATGTACTTCAGTCAATGACTTTAAAATATATTTTAAAAAATGCAGAAATGTTTCCTATGACTTTTCTGTCATTAATGCTCCATTATCATAAAATAATACGCATATGTATGGACTGGATTAGGCTGGTAGAAGAAGTATAGTAGTAGCTTAAAGCATATACAGGCATAACTGCTGCTTTCCTGCCCTCCCATTCTTGCATATTTACAACAAATCCCAGTGCCCCATGGACATGGAACACTCATTTATTTTGAGATGAGGCATACAGATGATTCATAGGTTATATTTGCCAATTTAGTGGCCACTGTAAAGTGTTCCCTTTTCACCTTTGTATATACCACAAAAAGAAATAAAGGATATCTTATAAAATAACATGGACATTTAGTGATTTTCATCATCAACACTCCATTACTATATCGACCAAAATTCCCTTTCAATTCAAACTGCCAGTGGTGGTTTGGTTTTTATGTATGCTGCAGTTGTTCTTCACTGCATACATGCATAATAAATCCTTCTGTGTGTAAGCTAGAGTGATAGCTCTGGGCATATCCAGCTGGACAAGTGCTGCTCTCAACGATTATGCATTTATATTTGAGCCATGTTTTGAGCCCAAAGGCAATAAGCATGTCAGAAAATGCAAGAGAATAAAAATGTGCAACTAGGGACTACTGGGAAGTAAGCAGTACTTAAAAAAGACCTGAAGTATAACTTAAAGTATGGGAATAAAATTCTGACTAATAGTCAAGTTCCCCTTAGTCTGAAAAAGCACCATCTTTATACTCAAGCCAGATCTGGAATCACAAACAATAATTTATAGTGGACTTGAGGTTAAAGTCCATTTAAATCCTTATGCTTGGAACATTATAGTTAAGTTTATTACCCTATCCTCTTGAGACTTCAGTGTTCTCTGATGAGGACATCATATTTTTCCCCAACAATATTGTATGTATGTCCTTGTAAGATCCTCATATGAGAGCCATTGGGTATTACTCTTTTCCTAAACTTTTTCTTGTTTGAAGACATTGATCAAGTTCAATAGTTATTGGGTGGTGAGGGACAGAAGCAGTGTGAAGAAATGAGAAGACACACAACATAAATTTTTGGGTCTCAGGAGGCTTTTCAATTATACTTAATACATGGGAATATAAATTAGGCAGGGTATTATTTTATTAATAATACTGCAGCATGTTTTCATATGCAATGTCTTGTCTGTTTGAATTGTACCATAGTGCACCTGCTCTGTTCAGAAAAATGAGTACACAGCCATTGAGTTCTGATGCAAAGCAAAATAACCAATTTTAGACCAATTTAGCAAAGAACTTTTCGCTAAGATGGTCAACTCGAATGCAGTTCAATCGCAGTATGAAAGTAGTTGTACCTTAAATTTGCAAAACATACAGGACATGAACCAGACATGCTAACATTTTATACACCAAGCCTATTTTTTATTTTATTTCCTCTGGATTCTCTGGTTTCCTCCCACAGTCCAACACCATGCACAGTAGGCTAACTGGCTGTTCCAAATCACCTCTAGGTGTGAGTATATATGTGAATGGTTGTATGTGCGTTGGCCCTACAATACCCTGTGACAAATAAAAAACAGCAAATCAGACCAATATTATGGCTCTTTAACTTATGCCTATTTACATTTAATAGGGGTGGCATGGTAGCGTAGAGGTTAGCAATTCTGCCTCACGTCAAGAAGTTCCTTGGTTCGAGCTGGCAACTGTGTTTCTGTGTGGAGTTTGCAAGTTATTTCTATGCTTGTGTGGGCTTCCTCTGGGTGCTTTGGTTTCCTCCCACAGTCCAAAAACATGAACATCAGACTAATTGGATGTTCTTGATTATCCCTAGGTGCTATGGTAAGTGAAAATGATTGGTTGTTTGTGTGTGTGTGTGTGTGTGTGTGTGTGTGTGTGTGTGCTTATGTGTGTGTGTGTGTGTGTGTGTGTGTGTGTGTGTGTGTGTGTGTGTGTGTGTGTGTTGACTATGCAATGGTCTTCAGAACTATTCAGGATACCGAAGCCTTATATATTCAGGCCCCGAGCCTTTGTTTAGAGTCTGCTGGAATGGGCTCCATCCTCCACCTGAACTTGATAAGGATAAAGCAGCTTGGAAAATTTAATGAAATTATTAACATTGCCAAAATAGATAAAAAGGCTAAAGAGTAAGTGGCTTGCGAATAGTTTATTGTAAATATACTTCTAATACTACATTTATTGGTTTTACATGGTCTTTAGTTAGAAGTAATACTGTTAGTAGACCATTTGCAGTGGTATTGTGTAAAAACATAAATTAGCTGTAGAACTGAGTAGTGTTAGCTGTCACATAACGTAAGAAAAAATAAAAATCAAAAAGAATTTTAATTTATTTATTTATAAGATTTTTTTTTTTTTTTTTTTTTTTTTTATGTATGGCAATCCGTGGGTTTGGTTTGATAAAAGAGTATCTCAAAATCAAAATTCGGCTTGAGTTTCTAACTACTGCACAGAATCTTTGCAATTTTAAACCTAAGGGAATTTCTGAAATCAACTGTGATTTGATGAAAAAAAGGTCTGAAAGAGGTACTTCAGAAAAGGAAGTGGGTGTTGTCCTTAAAGAACATCATGTGCACAACGAGTTGCATTTAGATGAAGCCAAGATGTATGTATGTATGGAGGAACTACATTGATTTTAATCTCCTACAGATCTCTTTAAATGTTCTTATAGAAGTATAAATCACAAACCCACTCATTTATGCACTAAAATGCAAAAAATGAAAAATATCCACCAGCTGTGTACTTAAACAGAATAATAAGCATTGCAGAAATTAATTAGCTTGATGTGAACACTAGCAGCTTTCCCCCCGTCTTTTGATTATCAGAATGTGTTATATGCCGTTTGCCCTTTCACAGCACGTGACGACTTGGTAATTTTGGAACTACATGACTCCTAACACATAATGACTGAACGCCTAAGTGTTTGTGTTGTTTTAATCAAGCTCGTGTTATCGTAAACTGATTAATTCGAATGGGATTTAATTACAATAATAATGATTTCCCAATGTCCTCAAAATTACTTCTGATAATTGACAAGCGCTCAAACAGAGGCATTTGAAAAGAACACAAGAGAAAATGTGCTGTTACAAGTTCTTAACTGACCCATTACTAAATGCCTCCACAACAACTTATCAGCTGTACCTTTGTGACAGTAACTAGCCATGGGCACACAAACAAAGAGTCAGGGAGAGTCTGAGAGTCTTTTCTTTTGGCTAAAACACAGTATTGGTGCTGAAAAGTGTCTCACTTAGGTGAAAAATTTAATTTTCAGAGGGGATTATATGATACTGTTTTTCATAATGCTTTGTTTCTCCAGCCTAATGAATGATACAACATTGCATCATCCAAGCCTAAACCAACTGTAGAGAATCACACAGTATTATTGAGATGGAGAGAAACACAATGTGTTTAATTATTTCATTTAATGTAGTGTCTGTAACTTTCGCTATTTCAAAATTTTCAAGGATCCTAAGTGTCATACAAATGAAAATTGGCTAATTCAGATTTCACACAATTACACATCATACAGAAAAAGTATACTATTTTGAAATGCATAATTTAAGATACTGCAACATGAATTTGATATGGTTACAGACACTACAGCATTTTAACAGAAACACTGTCATTAGTAAATTTGGGATAAAATCCATAATTTTGAATGGATTTCTGAAATTCAACCAATATTTTTTTACAGGTTATGTGTCTCTTTAATATTACAGTCGTTTCAGCATCAACACTGTTGATGAAAAATGAATAAATTGCATGTAATTTTTTTTTTTTTTTCAAGTGAAACAGTATAACACTGAAAAACTGCCATTTTAGTGGAACATTTAAAACCATATCAGCAAAACGACTGATATTAGCAACTTGAAATTTTAGGGAAGCAAGATTGTCACCTTCCACATAGGAAAAACTTCAGAATATATTTTTATGGCAAACTATTTCTCTGTATTAAGAGCATAACATGAAAAACATAAAAAATAGGCACCAATGCTGTACTTTGCCCCTTTTCTAGCCTCTAGTGTTAGTGTATATGACCTTCATCATGAGGTTGTCCATGGCGTTGCTGTTGTTCAGTCTGGGACAGGTAGGCTTCATTTTTGACCGTGACAACTACACTGCCCAGGCAAAAAATATGTTGTGCATTCTAATATTTTATTGGACCAACTTTAGCCTTAATTACAGCACTTAATCACAGTGGAATTGTTTCAACAAATCTAAGCAACATCACAACATTTATTTCCAGAGTTGGGCTGATGTTTCACCGACATTTTGAATTGATAACAGGAAAATCAAACCACTCCATGAAGTTTTCTCCAGCACATCCCAAAGTCTTTCAATAGGGTTAAGGTCAGGAGTCTGTGGTGCCAGTCCATGTGTGAAAATGGACAGTAGACATTTTATTAATATATCACTTTGACAGGGCGGCATGGTGACACAGTGGTAAGCACGTATGCCTCACAGCAAGAAGGTCCCGGATTCGATTGGAGTTTGCATGTTCATCCCGTGCTTGCATGGGTTTCCTCCGGGTACTCCGGTTTTCTCCCACAGTCCAAAAACATGCACAGTAGGCTGATTAGAAGTTCAAAATTGCCCCTAGGTGTGAGAATGAATGGTTATGTGTGTGTATTGGCCTTGTAATGGCCAGGCGAGCTGTTCAAGGTGCACCCCACTTTCGCCCAGAGTCGGCTGAGATAGGCGATAAGAAAATGAGTGAATGAATGAATCACTTTGACAGCACAGTCATTTCTTAGCGCATATGTTTGGCACTTAGCTTAAGCTATGAGTTGTAAAAAGGAAGTGCAAAGATGTATTTCCTCAAGAAAATGTGTGCGATTGCTCTGAAGTACAAAAACAAACACAACAAAAGAAAAAAACAGCCATGACTCATGAAGGGTGTGTGTGTGTGTGTGTGTGTGTGTGTGTGTGTGTGTGTGTGTGTGTGTGTGTGTGTGTGTATGTGTGTGTGTGTGTAGTGAGTTGTTCAGAGCTATAAAATCTTTTTTGTTGTCTTTCACAAAGGATGGATGTAAGGTCAGAAAGATGACCTTGATTTCAAAACTTCGGTAATTTACTGGGAACAAAGACAAAACAAATCTAAAAAACTGCTCAAGGATAAGCACCTCAAAAAATAGTCTAATGAATAATAATACCTGCTTGCACAATCATAGTAATTAAAGAGGTTGGTTGGGCTATGTCAGAGTATGAAGCAAATCTTTGCTAAACTAGGCAAATAAAGTAAAGAAAATATAACCTGTGTCCCTACAGTAGAGACAGAGCCATTTAGTTGCTGTATACTTTAGAATGGAAAACATTCTCTTGCTCTCCCTAGACTTGTATTAAGATATTCAATGTACATATATTTTTTACTCAAGTGGAAATACACATAGATGTACAGATAAAAGTACAAATAATACAAATAGTAGAGTAAAAAAAAGACTCTGGTGGTCTGGACTCATTTTTTGCCTCTATAGAAATGCAGGATTTTTGTGATTGTTTTTTTTTATCCCCAGACTCGATACGCAGCTAACACACAACGTTGTGCAACATTATTGCGATGTTGCATAAAGATCATAAATTGGTTGGTTGCACAAAACGTTATCTGAACATTGTGACAATGTTAACCCATAAAGTCTATTTATAATATGAACATGACTTTTATGCACAGCATTATTTTGATGTTGCCAAAATGTCACACACATCCAGGCCCCCAGTACAGAGCAATCTAGCATGGGACAAGGACTGTGTACATCCATATATTGGTTTCTTTTTCAATGAATCATGCAGGTACAGTCCTTGCAAATTCATTTTACAAATTTATTTCTGATAACATTTTTTAAACATTCATGTTACCTTTAACATTTTAACAACATTTTTTGGGAGTCTACATATAACATTATCAAAACTTTTTGTGCAATGCTGTAGCAACATCTAGGTAAAATCAAAATTGTTAGCTGTGTATGCAATGATACATAATAAAATGTATTAGAAAATGTAAATTCTTAGCGCTTTTATTTTTAAGGTGAGAAGTAGTAAGTACAGAGACTTGTGTTAAAATATAAGGAGCAAAAAGAAAAGCTGACACAAAAAGTAATACTTCAGTGAAGTACAGATATTTAAAAAATGCACTTAAGTACACTACTTAAAGGGGAATTAAACTTAATAAAAGCAAGCATGCATAATGTATGTCCATACTTATCAAAATGCGCTATGCTTAATAAAAACCTTCTTTGTGAAAAAGAAAATAATAACGAATAATAAATCCGCACACAGAGGGACACCATTGTATCGAGAAAAGTGTGGCATTCCAGACATAGAAGAAGCTGTAAATGTGGGAGTGTTGTACATTAAATGCACTGAGCTATATATCATGCATTTATGTATACAAGCAGACACTTGTCTCTTTTATGTACATATAATGTAAATAAAGTATTTTGTGCAGATATACCTATTTTATTCAGAAGTTCACTAGACCATACCTGATTATTTAGATGAATATCTGTATACTGTTATTTTGCCATTATTTTACCTTATTGTAACTGATGCGTCCACATCATATTCTCACTCTTGCATGAGTAAAACGGAAGACAAGTAGTGGCCTTTTCAAACAGATTGATTCGAATTATTTAAAGCATTTTTCATTAATTTTTTTAGCAGATTGCAACTTTAAAAATGTAAATTTAATCCACCCGATTGTACAAATATACATATTTTTAGTGTAAGAGGATACTTTGGAAGACTTTCCTTTCATTTTGCTTTAAATGTTAAATGTACATTGTTACTTTCCAGCCCTGCTCAGTATTAACTAAGTTTAAGTTTGAAGGTGCCTAAAACTCACTGTATTGTTGGATGCGGTTTTAACAAGACAAAGGACTTCCTCTTAATCAAATATGAAATCCAGACAGTGTACATAATTGAGTTAATTTTATAACAGAAGTATAAAAGACTATGTTCTGCAAAATATATAGTTTTTGCAGTTATGTGGTTTATAGATCAGGTATATTAGTGGGTGGCTGCTCAGTGTGGCGTCACTATAAGCTTTCACAAAATTCTGCTGGTATGATTATATAGCTATGTGATAATATCCTTTTAATTTAAATGACTATGTTCCCAAAAAAGTAATTCGGTTGGATGTACACACTTAAAAAGTTCCACATAATGGCAAAAAAAAATGACCCATCCCACACACCAAGCTGGTTATTGCCCTGCACTGGATTCCAAACCTGGCAGGCAAGAACAGGCATTGAGGATACATTCACTGGGCAGTTAAACATAGAAAAAATATAATCAATCAGACCAATCCATTTGTTTCAGTGCTGAAAAAATTAGAATATGTAATTTGTAAGCAACAGAACCATCACATATGCATTGTTGTTCTGTAAGTCAACACATTAGATGAAATAATGAGGTCAAAGTGCAGGGACTAAGCCCTGATTTGAAGGAAATTTGCCAGCTGTATTTGCTCACATCATTAGTTCAAACACAGTAGACATAGCACTTTTTCTAAACTTGATAGATTAGGTGAGACACGGCTAACTCGAGCCCATTGTTGCTGTATTTCTATATGAGGTGCGAAAATGAGAGAAATGGCAGTAAAGCAGATGATGAGAATGAAAAATCTGAATAAATTAGTTACAAACTAGGACAAAATATTAGGTGTTTTATAATCAGTTTTGATAGATGAGATAACAGTACAGAGGCTCAGTGTTTTGTGAGTCTTTCTAATGGACAATTCTAGTCTGTCAATAAAGATGATGATAACATGCACGCGCACGCACACGCGCACACACACACACACACACACACAAACATAAAATTTTGTACTTGTATCTTTGTGGGGACATAACACTACTACTACTACTACTACTACTACTACTACTACTACTAATAATAATAATAATAATAATAATAATAGTAATAATGACTAGAAGCAGTGTTTAAACCTGGGACGCCCGATGGTGGAAAAAACCCTTTGGCTTTCCATTCATTTGGACTGGGACATCATGACAGACAGAAAGACAGATGAACATTAAGGCTGTCAAGTGGTCTCCCCATTACAAGGGACATCCCACACTAATAGGCAAATGCATAATCTTTAGCATTCTCCCCAAACTTTAACCTCACAACTAAATGTCTGACCCCAACCCTTACTCTAACCCTAAACTAAAACTAATTCTATCCTCAAACCTACAACCAAGTCTTAACCCTCCAATGTTCCGGTATTCAATATATAGCAAGTGTATACACACACACACACACACACACACACACACACACACACACACACACACACACACACACGTGAACTCGAACTTAGTGGTAGCAAAGAAACTGACACACATTAATTAATGGAACAATCAAAGAGTTGACAAGGTGATAAGGATATAACCAAATAAATTTACCTAGAAACACCCCATTTATTCATGAAATGAATGTCATCCATAGCCTATATTAGTAGTTCAGTTTGCATGTGTGCTGGTGTAAATATACATCTATTTGTAAACACTTAAGCCAAGGTCTGAGCATACATTTGTATATTGTGGATGTTCAGCATATTAGCTGAAACAAAGAACAGCCAAACTTTGCTAAGTGCTTTTTTAACATTAATCTGTAAAGTTTCCATGAACAATAAGTAAATATTTCTTTTTCAAAGACATCGCTTGGTGTAATACATCATTTTAATTTTTCTGATTAGAGTAATTTCAGTTTGCAATTGGGCCCCCCCCCAAATTCCTTAAATTTTCATACAAATTGCATTTTATCTGTAAATCTTTGTATCGTATTCAGTGGCATGTTTGGCTTTTATTATACTCACAGAAATATGGGCCAATGTGGAGAAGGAAATGTCTCGAAGCTGAGTAAATATTTAAATAGTATGTTTCCTAATTAATTGTTAGTCAGGATGTGAATCTGAATGTTATTAAGCGTTTTACCTCAGGCTCATGTTTTCCAAAGCCAAATGTATTAACAATTTTTAAAAACTGCTCTTTCCGGAACACCGGGAGCAGTGAGTATGAAACGGTTAGTAGGGCTAAGCCCTCTGCTGGCATTCAAAAGATTTAAATATCAGTAAAAGGTGTGGGGTGGTCCTGGGTTTGAGTCCTGTGGTCGGCGAGGGTGTTTCTGTGTGGAGTTTGCATGTTCTCCCCATGCTTGTGCAGGTTTCCTACGGGTTCTCTGGTTTCTTCCCACAATCTAAATACATGCACATTAGGCTATCTGGCTGTTCCAAATTGCCCCTAGGTGTGAGTGTGATTGGTTGTATATGTGTTGGCCCTGCAATGGTCTGGCGAGCTGTTCAGGGTGCCTGCCTTTCCTCAGTGTTGGCTGAAATAGGCTTCAGCCACTCCACAACCCCATTAGGATTAAGCAGTTCAGCAAATGGATGGAATATAAAGGTAAGTCTTTGATAGCCATATCACTTGTAAACAAATGTTAAGGTGGATTATTTTGGTTGCTTGTGGGACCAAGCATGACGGTATGGAAGTGTGGGAAGGGACCTGCAGAAAAAAAAAAAATTAAAATCTCGACAGAATTTTGCGAGATCGTGGAAAGCAAGTTTGAATAAATCTTCTTCTGCTCGTGTAGGCATTTGAGATGTTACACAGCATAAAGCATTCAAGAAAAACCTTGTTATCAGCATACATGTATACCAGTTTGTTAAATCTCCCGTGGTCGGTATGTATCCTTAGTCTGTAGTCTGTTTATCCTCTGTGTGTGCTTAAGCTTAGTGATTTAGAATACTGTTCCCTGTCATGGTTATTCTACGGTGTTATGGATCTGATTGTCTGGCATGTTAATAAACATAGTTTTTGAGTAAGTTTTGAGTTACAGCTTTTCTTTTTGTCATGTTTGTTATTTGGATAAAACAGCAGTAACCCTGTTGAGCAGACCTGAAATTATTATAGAAATCACAAATGCCTGTTCATTTTTAAGTAACCAGTTTTATTGTATAACTGTTAAAAGAAATTATATTTTTTGAAGATACACAGATCAATAGATCCAAATGGGAGAATAATACTTCCAATCTAATTTTATGACCAGTATCATGAAACAGTATCCTAGACAATGAAAAGCACTGTATTTTATGCCTTACAGAGCAAAAAATATTACTATCACAGCGATATGTACATATGTGATATAACTTTTTAATATTTGTTTAATGGCTACCCCTAAATACATTTTTTACTGCATTTGAATGCACATAATTTCATAATTTGTGCATGTATGCATTTGTGTTATATATGGTACATTAGCCTTCTTCTGAATGAGAACCATGTTGACCTTGAAGAAGCCTGAATGCTTCATTTCCCAGAATGTGTTATTAATACTGAATGCATTATCATCACCATCAGTGTGTCAATGTGTTTTGTTTGTTGTTACTTTACTGTATTATTAGATTTAAGGCCTCTCTTTATTATATGTGTAAAGTATTATGTCTTTCAGTGTCAATCCTGGCATCAGTCGTTTTTTGTGTTCTAGTTTTGTGGTTTTCAGTATATTCTGTATTTGTTTTTTTGTTTGTTTTTTTAATTTATTTATCTATTTGCTTCATGCACGTTTTGCTTCTTTTGTAATTTGTTAGCCGGCTACATGCTAATTGTTTCAGCTTGTGTTCTATTTCCTGTATCTCTTGGGTTGCCAGTCCACAAAAAACTCATCACCTACTGTATGCATCCTGTCTCAACATGCATTTGTGACAGATTGATTTCGTTTCCCATCCTGTGGAAGCTGCTAAGGATCACAGAGCAGTGTCACTAGCTAACGGCTAACTTGCAGGGCGTTACGCACCATGCTTCAACCAATCATATTGCCTGTACTGTCTTTGCCATATAATATTATAGTTTATAAAGGCCTACAGCCACTTTGTATTTTATTTTATTTTTTCTATTTTTTTCTTAGAATGGCAGGGATTTTAAATGAAGAGTGATGATTGAATATTGACTTGCTTTTTCCTGTCAAGGCATACGAAGGGTCATGGTGTTTCAGTATTGGGGGCTGGGGTTCTCTGTCTATTTCTTTCAGTTCACCAGTGTCTGGCTCTGTGAAGCTGACTCCAGGTTGCTTTTTGGTGGTAAATGAATGAATAAATAAATGAAACATAAAATATCAGTAGGGATTTGATTGTCAACAGAAATTCTGGTGACTGCAGCAGTGACTTCTTTCTGTACTGCATTTTTCTGACTTCCTATGATGATATTTGTCAGGCTGCCAAAAAGAAATAAATATTTCAATTGGACTTCTATTTTGAGGGTAAACATGTTTCTCTTCTTACACTGTATTACGACTCTCCATGTTGTAAAGTCTAGGGGTGTAGTCATGAATGAACCTTATCATATGATGAGTTCTATTTTCTGATCTGGGACAGATGTTAAATGGGTAAATCAGGACCAATGTGCTTTAATAAAAATAATAGGAAACATTGTAAGATCATTAAAAACTGGCAGTGTTTAACAACGGGATAAAGCTGGAAGAGACTTTTCTCCTTGATGAGTTTGATATGCATTGAAGCATTTTTTCCTCACAGCTTGAAGAAAATTGAAACAATTTTTTTTTATCATGGGAGCCACTTAGATGTCATTTCACCAGTTAGGAACATTCCTAAGCAAAAATTACCCTTTGACTACATCCCAGAGGAAATTGGGCGCAAGAGGAAACAGGTGATCAGTAGGCTGTGGCAGCAGCAGGTAAGTAATTGTATGTATCTGTGGCTAATTGGAAGTGGTATTTATGTGTGTTTTCTGTGTGTGTGTGTTGCATATAGAGAGGAACTAGTGGGCTGAGAGAAACTGGGGAACAATCTCTCTCTCGCTCTCTCTCTCGATATATATA
>JBCNYH010000023.1:45661285-45671331 GCA_039654325.1 Tandanus tandanus
TATATATATTAAAAGAATCTTCAGTAGAAAGGAGTGCATTTATCCTTTTTTCTGGTTATTTAATTGTAGTATTCAGTCTCAAACTGCGTATAACTGTAAGGCATTTTGTTTTTGAGTCATAAAAATGCTAGTCCTGTTGTTACGCATCTTCATAATATAGAGCCAGATGGGAAATACAAGATTGCCAACAGCCTCAGTTAGTCTTGCAGTCATTGTGAAAAGCGTTGCAGCCAACTATGACTACTGAATAGGGATAATTTAATGAAACGCTCTGAGAGCACTTGACACTCCTTACAAAGATGCTTCTGCTTCTTTAGTTGCTGGGCTTTGCTCTATTTGGTAAAGCTTCAGAAAAGTGGGGGCATCATATTTAAAAAACAAGACGTACTTGGTGAATAGAGATATGGAATAAGAATACCAGAGCCTGGATAAAGGCCTTGAGTGGGAGGAGGGAACAAGTCAAGAGATTTAAAACATGGATTAAAGGTTCCCTTCCATTAGGATGCCACATTCAGTGGCTTTCTAGTGACCTGGTTAGCATTACTGCTTCGAATTTCCACACCAGAGTCCTCTTTTGATGAGTGTAAATGAAGCAGGCTATCAGGTTGATATGGAGATGTAACGTGTTATGGAGCTTTCTGACATTGCATAGATGGCTAGAAACAGATCCTCGCTCTGAAGTCTATTAGAAGAGAGGTTTCGCAATGAGGCTGTCAGTGGAGCAAAGCTCAAAATCAGATTAATTAGCACAAGGCACATGACTTGTGGATTATATGCAGGGGTGGTAGAAACCTCTTGAGCTTCTCTGTGCTTCTCATACTTTTTGTCATCCATGCATTACAATAAATGGCAAAACATTTGCTAAACATCTTTACAAATACACAGAGTTGTTATTTACCTCTGGGTATTAGAGTGGCTGCATGTGGGAAGATGTGTCTCTGAAAGACTGCAGTGATTTACAGGTAGTTGTGGGTGGATAGTTAGGAAGCATGAAAGTTATACTGTTTAATCAATCTTGATTACATAAGAGGCGATGCTTATTAGCTAACTCTTCACATACAAGTGCTTTCAAAGTAGTCACTGGTATTTATTGGTTATTTGCTTGAGTTTATTGTATGTCCATATATTCATACAGTATATTAAATGTAAAAACTATATGGTGGCTAGAAATTAGACGGATTAAATTAATGAGAGAATAAACCAGTAGAAAAAAATAAAATAAATAAATAATAAGACATGATATACAAGCAACCTTCAAGGAGCAACACAGAATAGGTGAACACAGCCAGCTAGCAAAAGACAGAAAGGTGCATAATCTGTACCATAAAGGGGAACAAATTATAAGCAAATGGTTCTTGTCATCATGAACAATGAGATGTGAGAGGTGAAATTCACTGTGTCAGAAAATCATTCTGAGCTCGCAAGGTTTTAAACTTCTTTAGGTAGATTTTTATCACCGCCTTTGTAAAACTGCCACAATAACCAGAATTAATTCTGCAGGAAGACAAGCTAGAAAGGATTAAACAAATTAAAATATTTTGTAATTATTTTATTGAATTATACAGTATTGTCCAAAAGTTTTAAGCACCTTTTCTTCTTCTTCTTTTTTCTTTTTTTTTTTTCTATAAACTTTGCTATGGATTTTTATTTTATGACTTGTACATTAGCATGTCAGTACAAAAAGATTTTAGATTTCCAAACATTAGTTTTCCAGCACAAAATTTAAATTAAAAGAAGGCAGCATATTACGTAAGAGACCAGTTTTCAGACAAAAGCATAATGAAGGCTGCTGGGTTTTAAATGCAAATAAAGAAGCAAATGTGACAGTGAAAATCTCCCGGAGAACTGTTCGACGCTCGGTAAAAGATACAGCTCCAGATACAGATTACCTTGTAAAACTGCACCAACTGTACCTGAGACTAGATTTTTAACGCAAAGGGTCATCACACCAAATACTGACTTTGTTTCATTTATTACTGTTTACAATGCTTAAATGTTCTGTAGGGTTTTTTTTTTCTGTCTAAACTTTTTATATTTATATGTAAATTTAAGGCATCTCTGCTCTACAGGATTTCTTCATGCACCTAAAACCTTTGTTCAGTACTATATATTTAACTGCCACATACGCTGTATATATTAGCTTTAGGTTTAACTTATTTTAAGCTTTTCAACACTCAGCATTTTAATGAATATTCAATTAAATTAGATGGTTTTGTTGTTATGGTCATTAGAAATAATGAAAATAGTTTAAAAACACTGTTATCAGCACCTAATGTCCTCAAGCTTTTTTGAAAGGGTAAAAAGTCAACGTCCAGGGTGGATGGGGTCCCGGAACTGGCCCCTTGGTGTGGTGGGGAGGTCATTTTTACATGCTCTGGATTTAGCACCACTTTCTTGCCACCTACTTTTCCCTTATGACACTGTGAATTCATTTATAGAGATTCAATCGTCGGGTGCTAGTCTTGTCGTTCATTTGACATCTGTCATTTTTATTGTTGAAGCGGAACATGCTGTCAGTAATACAGAATCTAATGATTTGCATTACATGCGTACAGTGAAACTGTATTGAGGACAATGGGAGTTACACTGGGAGCCGATGGCAGTGGCATGTGTTAAGCCATTAAACTAAGTCAAGGCAAGTCCGTTCAGTTGTAATGGCTTAGGGTAATGGCGTGGTTTAATATTGTAATATGACATGCAAAACATTAAATTATCAGATATATTTCATTAAAAGTCCATTTCATGCCAATGTTAAGATCACACATTGAAGCTGTAAAATGCTTGACTCAGTTTTAGACAGAACAACAGGTCTTTCACTAAATGACAGAGTGCATTATGAGTCATGACTTGGGAAAAGAGAATTATTATACAATTGTTTTTTTTTTTATATCTGTGTTCTCATTACTGTTCCTCACCTTTACTAAATGATGGCAGGTATCTGCTGATTTATTATATACCCTAGTACAGTTTGTATGTGGGCCATAAAAAATGATATACAGTCCATGACTTCATAGCCAATTCCCATCATGAAAACAAGGTAACCTCAATTTAAGTTTTATTAGTATATACTACACAGAGATGGTGCTATCTGTTTGGTCCAATATCTCAGAAAAAAACAAATGCTTGATGTTGAATTGAAATAGCGGCACTGTCTGTCTGTCACGGTCAATTGGAGCAAGTAGCGTCATCATTATCATGCTTAAAAAACAAAAATAAATGATAAAAATCTAATTTTACAGTGAAAAAAATAAAAAATTTAGAAAAAGTCTGAAAATCAGTCAGGGGTCTGGGAGACCAGGAGGCAAAATTCCCCTGGAAGTTCATGGATTTGGCAATTAAAACCATTTATCTCGTTGGCTTTGTATTAGCATGGTATCATATTAATATAGGTTGAATATAGATTTCAGATAAATATCAAAGTCCTTACTTGAAAAAAAATGTGCAGATGCTCCTGCACGGCGCATGTCTGCTCGATTTTCCTCTCGTCCCCATATGAAATTAGCATTAGTGAGAGAGGTACATATGGTTAATACCATACCTTAAGGGTTATTTCTGGGACAGATTTACCAGATAAATATGATACCAAGAATAATTCCATACCATGCTTTAAGTTAATTATAATTTCACCCCTTTTCATAATTTTTAAAGACTTAGCAATTATTATTAAATTAAAAGTATATAAATTCTCATAGTTTCTATCACACACACACACACACACACACACACGCGCGCGCACGAGCCCATGGCCACGTACAGATCATGTCAGATCCACACAACATTGTATTCATGCGAATCACTGGATGTAGGCCAGCCTACACAGTTTATACAACACAAAACTGTGCCTTTGACACTATAAATTTTGACTCTCCTTTAGGCTTTTTGTGGTGATGTGACATTCGATAGTCCTAGCCCCTCTACTGACGTAGTTAATCATATCTGAAGACATTTCATATGTGGTCATCCAGATTCGTCATGACAGTCTACATGTCAATCTTAAAACTCACCTTTCTTTCTAGCCAGGCCCATCTACATCAGTTCTTTATTCCTGCACTTTTATCAATCTCCCTTGCTTGATCCTCTTCCTTCTTATCCAAGACATTTCGCCATTGTAGATAATATATACTAAAGCATCCCGCTGTCCTGATATCCTGCCGACATAGTCAGCTTAATAAATATCTTTATTCAGTCATGCGACACTTTACTGGGAACCACATGTGGAAAGAGCACGTGGAAAGAAATGCGAAAATATTACGGGTAGAACTCGATTAAGCAGCAACAATGCAGGGATTTTATCGCAATATGGGTCATCATTTAAACCATTTTTTTTATTATGTCATTGATAAGTATATGCTGATACAATCATTCGCTTCTGGATTGGTGGATGTTGCTAAATTGAATCATTCCCTTGACGTCCTGTTTTGAGGACTATTGAACAACATCCCCATCATAGATGATTACGTAAGGGAATTAATCAGGATATGCTGCCTACTGCTTTCTGTACACTTCACCACGCATAGCAAGAGTTTGCTCTAGTTGTTCAAGTTTACACAATCATTGTTTAATTGCCCAAATTTGCTTGGTAGTATTTTGGTTGCTTTTTTCAGGTCATACTACAATTCAATAGACCATGACTGCTGACTTTAGTTTGGCAGTATAAAATCTCCCAAGTTCAGCTACTCAACATGAAGTCTTGCCAGGCTCCTGAGCCTCGTTTAGCTCTGTTGCCTTAAATGATGGCAAAAGCTTTTCGACTCCAAACCTGACTTTTACATGATCCTGTTTAAACCCTTGCCTACTCTACTACTTTTTTGGGTAGACCAGACTGTGACTTGAAATTGACAATAAAGGCTTACTGCACATGGATCCCAACCAACTTCTCTTGGTGTCTTGGTTGAGTCGGTTAAAATACGCTGCCAAATAAAGTCCCGCTCTGCAATATTTTTTTGGATTGCCTTTAGCCTTGATTACAGCGCATAAGTATAAAGGGATAGTTGTATAAAACTTAAGCAACATCATAACATTTATTTCCATTCAGATTTTAGTGCACCACAGAGTATAAAAGCTCTCAAGTTGGCACCACAGAGTTTTATACTCTGTGGCGCTCTGTGGTGCCAGTTAATGTATGAAAATGTTTCCTTATGTATTTATATACAGTATGAGTTGCTAGGCTAATATAATACTTGCTTGAACTAGCAAACTTGATTGTAGCTAACTAAAGTAACTAAAATGAATTTACTTTTATTACAAAGTGCTATAACTGTGCTCACTGGAATAACTTTATTAAATTGGCCCATTTTTCTATGAAGAAGCTGCTGCACGTTCAAGACACAGCTGAGGCTGCGCTTCCCGTTTGCCCAGAAATATCTCAGAAGAACGGCGTTAGGAAGCCATTAGTGATGGTGATGTTATTTATTAAAATAACCTGGTGTACCATTCCCAAATTTAATTTAATTCCCAAAATTAAAACCCAAATTCACTATTTTACTTGGCTAAACCTCTTTGTCTTTCTTGTAAACAAAATGTAATATTGACAATGAGCATATGATTAATGTATGAGTAAAATATGTTTTTATTTATATTTCTAAGTAGGATTAAAATTAGGGCTGTGTCTTCTAGCACAAATTATGCAAACTGCATCAAGCAAATATTTAAGATACAATCTCATCTTGGTTCATCTTCCTCCACTTTATCTTTTATTAGGGTCACAGGGAGGCTAGAGCCCACAGCAGCCAATTCCAGGCACCCTGAACATCTCCCCAAACCATCACAGGGCCATGCACTCAAATGTCTGGGCTTATTGTGATTATAATCTTGAACTTAGAAAGACTGTATTAATCCATGAAACCCATAAAACAAACAAAATGGCACACCCTTCTACAGCAAAATGCTACTTTAGAACTGATTTGGAATAACTGGCATAAAATCTGTTTGAGGATGTAGAGTGGTAGTCTGGATTTAAGCTTCCATCTTCAGTATTTACTTGTGAGGGGAAACAGGGCCTCAAAAGGGTGAATAAGTAGGTAGTGTAATCCGTCCTGAGAGGAAAAAAAGCCGCACCTGCTGCTCGAATAAGCTTTGCTCTACTTTACTCAGTGAATGATGAGTTGGAGCTCTGCGCTTATGAAGACATTTTATCTTGACTACCTGCTAGAAAGGTACAAAGTGTATGGTACATCACAGCCTTGACCATACGATGTCCTAAAGGAGCTCATATGTTGCTTACTGCAAATCAGCTTTCTAGTGTTCATTCAGACCTTCCTTTCCTTCAGACTGTAGATGCTGATATGCTATTAGAACGACACTTTACAGATGGGATGTGTACAGTAAAACCATAATCCTGGCAGTGATTTTACATGTTTACTGTGCCAGAAATCTTTCTATATGTAGTATTTGCATATATAAGCTTTGCCAAGGCAGGTCATGGTAATTATGGTTTATGTCAGGCTTTTTTAATAGCTTGCTGGATTCATGAGGAGGCGTAGGAGGCAGAATGCAAGTGTTGGGCATATTTATTAAAGCTCTGTCGCAGTTTTTATACTTCTGCCAATGACTGTTGGAGCCATTATGTTTTTAGGTTGTCCATCCGTGCTTTTGTCTGGGGTTCTCATTAGTCGGTGCAATATCTCATGAATGAGTGGCAGAGGAATTTTTTTTTTTTTTCCCATAAGGGCATAGAGGTAAAGCAGGCACTTTGAAGAGCGTTCACTGTGGACTGTGAATGTAGGAAATGACAAGCATGATGCTAAACCAACGAAATTTGTAATACTGGCAAAGTACATGTGAAGTGTTATGTATCACTTTGAAGTAGGAGTAAACTGGTTTGACTAAAATATACAAACATGACACATTTAAACTGAATCATAATGTCTATCATCAAGAAAAATCTATCATATTGCACAACCACACACACACACACACACACACACACACACACACACACACACACACACACACACACACACACACAAAATCACCCAGAATGCCTTTTCTGGACTAATTTAATGGTAGCCTGCTAGAATAAAATAATTTTTGATAACTGAAATTTATAATTTCATTATTGTCAGGCTTATTTATTTCTGTAGACAGATGCACCAATCAAATGCAAGAGAGTGTAGGAAAATATTCATGGCACATGCAAGGGGAGTGGTGGGGGATTATCATGCTACATGATATTGATACCATGATATTGATATTGATACCATCTTGTTTTAGTCTGGGAGGCCTCCAAAAACTGCAATTTTTAGGCCTCCAAATTGTAGGCCTCCAAAAACTGTAAGGTGGCACATAGTGATTAACACATCCACCTTACAGCAAGAAAGTGCTTTGTGGGTTTCCTCCAGGTGTTTCCTCCCACAGTCCAAAGACATACTCATTATTCTAATTGGATATTCTCTAATGTCCCTAGGTGTGAATGTGAGTGTGAATGGTTATGTGTTTCTGTTGTCCTGTGATGGACTGCTGAGCTGTTCAGGGTGTACCCTGCCTTCACCTGGAATTGGCTGGAATGGGCTCCAGCCTCTCCAAGACTTGGTACTTTTACTTTTGACTAGGACTGAGTGACATATTGGTAAATATTGTATTTACCATTATTTTCTAGAAAAATGAAAGGGTAGTCAGTATTATACCTCAATGAATACATCAATGTAAACTCTGTACAATGTAACATGATACCCAGAATAAGCCTAATAATTATTAGGACTATTAAATACAGTCTTACTGTTAGCAGTAGTCGAACATTTGAAGAACAAGGCCAACACACTGGGAGTAAAGGTAAAGCAAATTCCACTAGAGTTCTGGAGCAAAGAGCCAAAACACAGCGCACAAGCAGAACACTGGAGCTCATTAACAATCACCCTGTGTTAGGATTGGCACTTGATTATGGTGTCTGGCACCTTGTCCTCTGTATACTTACAAATAGTCTGCATGTGCGATAATGTTCTTTTGTCTCTGAAAATCTAACTGATACATATAAAATTATGGTAAATATTGTTATCATAAAAAAGACAGAGGGTGGCATAGTGGTTATCATGTCCGCCTCACAGCAAGAAGCTCCTGGGTTTGAATTCCGGCCTTGGCCGAAGGCATTTTTGTGTTGAGTTTGCATGTTCTCCCTGTTTATGGGTAGGTTCTCTCTGGATATGCACATTAGGCTAATTGGCTGTTTAAAATTATGAGTGTAAATGGTTGCCTGTGTGTTGGCCTTGAAATGGATCAGAGAGCTGTTTAAGATGTACACCGTGTTTGCCCAGAGTCGGCTGAAATAGGGTCCAGCCTCCCTGCGAATCTATTAAGGTAAAACAGTTAGGTATTTGAATAAATGAAGGAATGAAAAGGTCAGGAAATATCCCAGTATACACTACCATTCAAAAGTTTGGGTTCACTTAGAATTATCCTTGTTTTTAAAAGTATATTGCTTATTTAAAAAAATTTATAAATAAAAAATTACCAGAAAGACAGTCTAGACTGTTAATGTTGTACATGACTATTATGAGTGGAATTTTGAATGGAATGTCTACATAAGGGTACAGAGGCTCATTTCAGCAACAGTCATACTTTTGTTCCAACGGCACATTGTTAGCTAATACAAGTTTTCCATGTTTAAAGCCTAATTGATAATTAGAAAACCCTTTTGCAATTATATCAGCATGAATGAAAACTGTTGTGCTGATTAAAGAAGCAATACAATTGGGCTGATATAGTATTTCAGATTTAATACTGTTAAAGCCCACTATGACAATACAGAATTTGTTAGTTTAAGTGTTCAGAGTCAAAAACATCAGTCAACATAAGATAATAATGTACAACAATGAGGTATTGTGTTAAATAAGTATGTCTCGGAATACTGCAGAGTATAGTAGAGATAATCAGATATTAGGTCAAAATTCTAAATAGCACATATTAAAGTTATAGCGTATCATCAACTTTTACAAAAATGTTTCAGATCATCATAAAAGGGTGGTTCCAGAACCACACAAATCACACAAAACCAGTAGGAATTCTAACAAGTCTGACAGATTCCATTTGATTTTATATCAGTGTAGACAGATAAAAAGCTGTAAATGCCAAGCCTGTTCATCATTCTACTATTTGGAAGCTTTCAAATGAGCTGACTTGTGTGAATTTCTCATCCATGCTTAAAGCAGAGAGGCTACAGTGCTAGTCATCTAAAAGCTCTTGACATGATGAAAGCCTTAATTATGGTTTGCATGCCACAGCACACCTGTGCTCGGAATACTGCAGACTGTAACTGTATTGTGTACATTTTTTATTCACATGACTATATCACATGCTCACAGTGCACCTGCTGTTGGTCACACTAATTAGCAACACTATATAAGGACTTTGCACAGTCATGCTCATTGTGAATACTTTATCTGCATCATTAGTTGGATGGAAGGAAGGAAGGAAAAAGAAGGTCAACAATAGATTTTTTTAAGAAATTAAAAAAAAAACATTTTATTGTATTTGCAGACAAGAGAGACTATTTTAAATTCTCAGTACAAAAGAAAATTTTTCACATTTTTAAAAAATTATACTATATATTTACTTAATAAAGGTGCGTACTATAATACTATATGTCACTCTGGTATCCTGCGTAGAATGAAATGTATGCAATTGCCAACTCATATAGCTCGTAGGTCATGTATTTTGGAGCTTTGCAGATGATCCACACCAACACATTGTGCCTTAGGCTCAAGTGGATACGTTTTCTGACACCCATTGGCATTTAGCTGGATCTTCTTTTAGTGACTGACACAGTGTATTAGCAGCAGGGATGTATAGAACAGGTGACAGAGGATTGTGTCTCAGTCTTGTATTGACCTGTACAAGCCTAAAGCTGCCCCCTAAGGAAACAATGCTCATTCTACATTATTGTATTATGGTCTGATGGAGTACTCTGTTACTATAAAAAATGAATTGATCATAACAAATGAGCAAAATGGCACACATGCAATAAAATCAGGACTCAGGGGCTCCCGAGTGGCGCATCGACAAGGTGCTCGACTATCAACCCGGAGATCGCAAGTTCGAATCCGGATTGATGC
>JBCNYH010000023.1:45676657-45692493 GCA_039654325.1 Tandanus tandanus
GGGGTCCAACGGGGATTCGAACCCATGATCTCTCGATCGTGAGCCCGGCACCCTAACCGCTACGCCACCGGCCCCACCAAGACTGTACAAACTGCTGATATACTGTTACAAACTGCTGATGCGGACGACTCCTTCCATAAATTAGATAACACTTTATTATATCAGTGATTATTTTTCTCTGTGTTAGCCTTGACATATAGCGGTTGATATTCCAGCTGACTTTGGGTGAATGAGGGAATGCACCCTAAACAGATCACATTCCCTCATTCACCTGAAGTCAGCTGGAATTGGCTCCAGCTTCCACTGTGTCCCTGATGGAAAGCAGTACAAATTAGAAATGGATGAACAGTACTGTGGAAGGTAAAATATACTATTCTATAGGTATTCTTGTTATTAAGTAAGTAAAGGATACCAGGATGATAAGAAACCTGATCACATTCACTCGGTATCAGACATGACATGCCCTTTTATTAAACTTCATGCAGAGGTGGAGGCTAATCTATCATGCTTTACATACAGAAAGATTTGTTAAACTTGGGTATAACACATACCGTTTCACTTATGTATATGCAAACGTTGTGCATTGTCCTTTTTCCTCTTTAAAATCTCTAGTGTTGTAGCCTTTTATAGGTTACAGTATTGTGAAGATCTTAGATCTTTGGAAAGGGCTATGCCATGGTGGAAAATTGATGTCATTGAAACCAATTTTTTGCACATTTTCACCATTTCCTTGGAATATAATCCATCCATTGTTCATTCGTAAAGAGCTATTATTTAAAATATTATACACCGGCCATTTATATAGGGGTCTTATTATCACAGACAGCCCTGTCAGCATTCTATCCAAGCTCCACTTTCTTTTCTTTTGCCTATGTTGCCATCCTAATGAATTAAAATGATTAGGACTATCTGACATGTGGTTAAGTCGAAGGTTGTGTTATCTAACCTGCAGAACAAAAGATGTGGAATCTAGACAAATAGAGGGATTCAGGATTGGATATAACAGCTTCTCTATTCTGAAAATAATAAATATAAAATAATAGTTTCTGGCCCTGCAATGGTCGTGCGAGCTGTTTAGGGTGTACCCCGCCCTCGCCCAGAGTCGGCTGAGATGGGCGCCAGCCTCCCCGCGACCATAATTAGGATTAAGCAGCTTAGAAAAGAAATGAATGAATGAATAATAGTTTTTGTGTCAACAGTAAATAATGTTTTAATAAATACATGATGGTGTGTCCTATTTTTTGCCGCTATAACATGTGGATAATGAAGAATATTTACAAGAATCTGAATAATCTATAAGAATAAAAATAAACAATAGGTTTAGACACACCAGTTAATAAAACAGGAAATTAAATGTATTTTATATAATGTGTTATATTTACTACATATATTTAATAATATAATCACTTAAACAGCTTCCATAAAACGCGCTTTAATTCATTTTAATTTAGATTTTTTGTAAATATTAAGACAAACGCATACATATATTTCTCAGGAGCTTGCTGAGCTCCTTCTTTATTAAAAGACAGAAATAGAAATACACTCAAATGAGGTCCGAAGTCTGTTTTTCATCTTCTGATGCCACATAGCATACAAATGGTTTTATTTGTATTATGATTATGAAAAGCACTAAAAAATACATAATTTCCATCCCTGCCTTACTGTGCAAATCTCTTAACGTATTGACAGTCACACTCTACAACAATATACACAGACTAAAAGAATCTAGCAAAGAAATTCAGAGGGAATGAATGAATGCCCCATTCGCACCTAAAGCAGCTGTGTATTTGATCAAATTACTGGCATGTTATTGAGAATTTGGAGGAAACTGGAAAACTTGTAAGAGATTCCACACAGAGAGTAACCCAAGCTCGGATTCAGACAGGGGAAACTGAAGCTGCAAACTGGCAATACTACCTGCTGCACTACTGCACGGCCATAATTTGCTAATGTGTTGGGTAATCATCACAGTACACTTGAGTTAGCCTGCCCTTAACTCATGCCACTTCGTGTGATTCCTGAATGATGCTGCTGAGATGAAGTATATAGTGAGCCTGATAATTATTTATATTTCAAATACTATAAAGGCTTTGATTACATTTGATTTAATGACTATCAACATTCACAAGTCAGAGGACAACATATTCATAATAGGACAAGAGACAGGACGAGAAAGAGAAAGAGAGAGAGAGAGAGAGAGAGAGAGAGAGAGAGAGAGAGAGAGAGAGAGAGTATACTCACTACAACTGGATCTGCTATTGGTTCAAAAACCACTGGAGCATTACTTTAGTAATTGGGAGCCCTCTGGATTTTGAAGGGCAAAGCTAGCTTCGTGCTTAAGATGGTGGACTACTGATTGGAAGATTGGAAGCTCAAATTCCAGCATTGCCAAGCTGTCACTACTGGGCCCTTGTGCAAGGCTATTAACCCACAGCTGTATAAATGAGAAAATGTAAGTAACTCCAGATAAGGCTGCCTGCCAAATGCTGCAAATGTAATCCTTTAGACACTATTTGTATGAAGCATGACATTCACTCTTATATGTGACTGAGGTTTCAGTTTGTGATTATGTGAGTAATTGTTTTTCCGTCTTAAGCAATGCATCTCAGTAGACTCCAACCCAAATGTCGTTGTATGCCTTTTTCTGTCTTGCAGGTAAAAGATTGACCCAATGAAGTGGAGTCTAACCTCAACAGTGTACCGAAATAGAAGTCACCTTGGCTCCTTGTTCCGAGAGCAAAAGGAGAGAAAGGGAGAAAGAGACAGAGGGGAGAGGGAGAGATAGAGCGACGCATCTGATTGTTTGTTCACAGCAGGGAGGCAGGGAGGTCAGTAAACAAACCATGCTGCATTTCTGCTGATGCTATTTGTCAGTTCCTGTGCTGTTTGTCTTGTTGCATCTACACCGCTGCCTGCTGTCTAACAAGTTATTGCTTTGTTGGATGCTAATCAAAGTGTGACTTAAATTTCGTTTAAGTCGGCCAGCTAGTTCCAATTTTGTTGTTTTAATCACATAATGCTGAATCCAAATAATATTCCCAAGGCAACTGGAAATAGACTTAAATGTTTCTAATAGGGATACTGGTGTTCTCATGGCGGTTAGTGCTGTGTACTTTCAGCAGGAACTGCCCTCAAGGATGCTATAAACTTAATTAGACTCACAACAGGTCACTGTGGGGTCATAATTGCTTTTCTATAGATTGCTGGCTCATTGAGAAAGCAGGTTAATTGTGTAGGATAGGAAAAGCCATTTTGTATTTTCATTCTTTTTTTATTTTTTTTCCCCCTTTTTTAAATAAGGTTACTTTTCAGCCTGTTGCTGTTGCATGAAATGAGTTGGATAGTATCCAGAATCTGAAGGGGTATAGTGTATATGCAATACTTATTAGCATATTAAGGGCATATAAACATTTTGGCAGTAATTATTGATGTGTGGTGGCCTTGGCAAGAGTAACATGATATTAAAACAGGCTTTTAGATGCCAACCAAAAGCATTTGGCTCATGGCCTAAGAATTATGCTTCAGTGCTTTAAATAGTGACTTTACTCCACCCACCACTCATCCCCTCCAAAAAAAAAAAAAAGAAAGAAAAAAAAGAAAAATTAAAGAAATAAAAAATAATTCATTTTTTTTTTAAACAAATTTGTTGGTAATAATGTGTTATTACTAATAATATCATGATAAACTATTATGCTTGTTGGAAATTCCCCCTGGTTCACCTCTGAAATATGCCACATTATACAACCCTGTAAAGCAATGTTACCACCCTCTGCTGATGACAAACTCCCCCCATCCTCATGCTGCTTTTTCTCATTTGATAGAGTTTCTATTGTTGCTGCCTACATATAAAAAGCTCTGCAGTTGAATTCCTGATGTTATGAACGCTAATGAATAAATAATAAATTATGATAAGAATAATGAGATTGTCATCAAGCTAGTGTTAATGATGCATATCGATTAAATTGCTAGTGCGCAAAGTGGTGTAGCTATCTACGTGATTGCTGTATCAACAATTAATTTTTGTATGCTTATCACTGTAATTCATAAACAATGTAATTAATGCCAAAACCAGTCCTGAATTAAGTACAATACATTGCTAGTACTGTTCCATTGACTACAAGACATTCTTCAATGTTCATACACAAGAAGTCTTCAGAAGATGTATTTCCTAAACGAAAGGCTAAAAGACTCTTAACTGACTGTTCATCAAACCCATTATTATGATAAAAAAAATAATGATTCTGGTAAAGAGAAGAGAGAAGCCATTCATCTCACTCACTTATTTGCCGAACCGCTTAATCCTACTAGTGGCACGGTTAGGCTGGTATCTATCTCAGCCGGCACTGGGCAAAGGCAGGGTTCACCCGCCAGGACGGCTCCCCAGACCATCGCAGGGTCACACATACACAACCATTCACACTTACACTCACACTAAGGGTCAATTTGGAGCAGTCAGTGAGCCTAATGTGCTTGTCTTTGGACTGTGAGAGGAAACCGGAGTACTCGTAGGAAACCCACACAAGTTCAGGGAGAACATGCAAACTCCACACAGAAACGCCAAAACTTGAACCCAGGACCTCCTTGCTGTGAGATGGATGTGCTAACCACTACGCCACCCAAAGAGAGAAGTTATCCATTTCAAATAATTCCTCATTACTATTACTGTCATTGTCCAGTATCATAAAGTATAAAGCTTTATTTATGTTATTTGTTAATGTTCAAACCCCTCCTTTTTCCCATCGCGTTACCCATGTCATATGTGCCACTTGTGAAAATGTGAATTTTTTTTTATTATTATTATTATTTTCACATATGACAAGGAAAACAGAAATCAAGATACAAAAAATTACTATTTAAGTAGTCAGGGAATAATATCAACTTTTCATCAGAGAAAACAAGTCACCTAAATGTCAAATGTTTTAATCTCATCTATGGCAGTGTGTCTATTATATGATCATTGTAAGGCATTAGCCAGCAACCTGATCCTGCAGTGGCATAACCACATGTGGTCACACTGACAGACAGACAGTGAGCCCTAAAGCTCTTAGTACGCCTGGCTGTCCACCACTTGACACTTTTCTTAGTGATTTCTACTCTACCATCTGGCATGCTTCACATCTTACCCCTGAGAGAGGATTAGTTACTCTGTGCTATCTCATACATGGCAATGGTTTTACTCTGGAACAATAAGGGTGAGGAATTCTAGAGTCAGAAAAGATCAGAGATACTGATAATCGCTTCACCTAGCACAGGTTACATGAAGTATATTTATCAATCTTGTTGTCACTTCTGATACAGCCTAAAATATATAATTCAGAGTAGCTAAATTAAGTGTAAATTCTGAATGCTAGTCATTAAATTTAGGTTCGGGATGAATGCAAAAATCATATAATATTTTTTGCTGAATGCAGTACAGATCAGGCTTAAATAATCCAGAACTTGAGAAACTATAAATAAATACCATCCATCCATCTATACCACTTTTCTGTCAGAGTCAAGGGGAAAGCTGGAACCAATCCGAGCTGACTTCAGGCAAGAGCTGTGGTATGCCCTGAACAGGTCACACAGGCAACTATTGAACAGATACAGAAAATCATTCACACTCTCACCTATTGGAAGGTTAGAGTAGATAGATTAACCAATGTGCATGTCTTTGGACTGTGGGACCCTGAGCCCCTGGAGGAAACCCACACAACCACTTGGAAAACATGCATTTACTTATATACTATATACTATATATATATATATGTGTGTGTGTGTGTGTGTGTGTGTGTGTGTGTGTGTGTGTGTGTGTGTGTAGAGAGAGAGAGGTTTTGTTGGACAAACAAATGTCTGGTTGACCAGTGCAATGTACTGACATGACAAATTGGTGGCTCCTGAAATTGGACCACCTGCTCCTACCCATGGGTCTATGGAGTGCTTTGAATGTATGCCATCACAGGAATTCTTCAATGAGCATGGATACGATTCAAATGGTCACATGGTCACAGTCAAGCAGATGGTACACCAGCATACATTTAGGACTGAAATCTGGTAGTCCAGGCTGCTTATAACATCTACTGGACCATGCAGTGAATATCTAGGTCTCCATTCCTGCAAGTAGAAAGAGACAATTTTGTAACAATAAATATAATGAGTGACATATAATCGAGGAAGCAGGTCAATAAAGGTTTTAGCTTTTTTTCCCCTAACCAGTCACTCCTCCTTCTCTATTTAGATGTAGAAAATAGTGTTATTTGTGCCACCATTCAGCATGTAGCCTCTGTCATCTCATGGCATGTTTGTTACTGGAAATGAGCTGCTTCCCTATTTCCTGTACCCAGTTGTCTACTGAAGGCCCACCTGGCCAAGGGGAAAATGGGAACCTGGTAACTAATACACTCTGGAAGTAGATGCCATTTTCAAGCTTGGCTGGTGTGTGTGAAATTAAAAAGGGCCCAGCAGGTCCAACGAATAGTTAAGTAATTGGGGTTTACGTATCCCAAACTTTAGGAGTTAGTTAGCATGAGAAATGGGCATGCACACCCTTAAACCAATATTTTCGTTCCTTCAGGGTCAGGACTTTTTAACATGATCATTTCCCTCACACGCTCAGAAATGGAGGTATGACACAAGAACATATATTTACTTACAGGTACACTTTTAAAACCTGTTCCCCCAGAAGTGCACTGTTGTTCTTTAAAGGACCAGAAGTACACGTTTTGACTAGCAGAAATGGTACAAAGTAATGTAAAACAAAAGACAGAACTAATTGTTACTATTTCAACCATAAGAATCTAGAGGGTTGCAAGAGAACAGTTGCCAAAAGTTCACAGATTATTAGTTAGTTATTATTCATTCATTTAATTGCCAAACCGCCAATGGTGGCGTTGGGCTACACTCTGAACAGCTCGCCAATCCATAACAGGGACAATGCACACACAAAATCATTCACAATCACACCTAGGGGCAATTTTGAACAGTCTATTAGCCTGTGTACATGTCATTGGACTGTCATTGGAGGAAACCAGAGTACCCAGATGAAACCCTCACAGGCAAACTCCACAGAGAAGCTCCCTTGCCGAGCCTGGGACTTTAACCCAGGACTTTTTTCTGTGAGGCGGACGTGCTAACAACTACGCCACAATGCCAACCTAGTTTCTTAGTAGTTAATTCAATAAGGTATAAAAAAAATGGTATGGCACTGAAAGGTGCAAAATTACTCAGCACCAAGAATTTGTCACACTGGTACCTCCATTTTTGAGAGTGCAGTCAGAAATACTATCCATTAGTAGCATGTGCAGAAAAGTACTTTGGCTGGTCCAGCATAATGTTTGATGGTACAGCTGCAAGGTCAAGTGTCTACTTAAAAGGCCATAGAGAGCAAGATCGGAATGTTTTGTAATGAAAGTAAATGTAAGCAGTTTTTTAGAGCACAGGCAGTACTTAATGCCGTGCCTTCCAATATGAGACTGGGGTGATTATAGACCAAAATTCTTCAGCAAATCCCGAGTTCTCCTGCTTTGCACGACTGGGTTTTTAGTTAGTCCCAGATTCACTTTTTATAAAATCCACCAGTTTATCATATGTTTTGAACAGCCCCCTGAGAACAAGGGATGGACCCTGCAGTTACTTGATGTTCAGAGAAGATTAATTTGAAAGTAGAGTAACTGTCCCTACAGTTAGTGAGTTTTCCCAAAAAATGACGAACAGCCTGGGAATCAGCCCACAACATCCAAGACAAACACTGTAAATTTTAATTGTAAATTACTTCAATTAGTAAAGCAATTCATTTATTTATACTTTTGCTGAACTGGTTAATCCTAATAGGGCCACAGGGAGGCTGGTGGTCAGCTCCATCGACACGGGAAGAAGGCGGGGTACTCCCTGAACAGCTCACAAGACAGTCGCAAGGCAACACACAAAACCATTCTCAATCACACCTAGGGTAAATTTGGAAAAGCCAGTTAGCCTAATTGATTGTGGGAGGAAACCAGAGGACACCCACTCAAGCAACATGCAAACTCCACACAGAAATGCCCAAACCCTGGAATCAAACCCAGGACTTTCTTGCTGTGAGGTGGATGTGCTAACTACTACGCCACTGTGTTGCCCTACCAAAACAAAGATAGCACTACTGTGTTGTGCTGAATCCGCAGTTCTATAAGCACTCTTTTGTACTGCAGTCATTTAAAACAGACTCCTAAGAGCATTTTATTAAAATTTTAGCCTCTGGAGTGGCCACTATTGAATGTTTTAACTGAAGTAGCCTATTCAACTCCTACGCAATTTCTAGTTTTCTTATCTTAGCTTTGATAAATGGAAGTGAAATTAAAATAGCCATTGTCTACCTACAACATTTCACTGAGGTGTCTGCTCTACTGGAAGCAGTTTTTAGCTTGGGTTCGTTCCTCCCACTTTCGGTAGCCAGGTGCAGCAGCTTATTATATAATAAGCTCCTTACCTCAGTGACAAACAGTTTCCCTAAGGAGCCATGACCGAAGACCTTGGGAAACAACTGCTCAAACTGATGCAAGGATAATTTCAGGGCAGATTGTTGGTCATGTGGAACATGGCCATGCCAATGTGAGTGCTCTTTTACTAGGGTGGTCCTTGTCCTCATATGTTTAGTAAGTCGAAGCCAAAATCTTGAACTGGGGCCACAGATTGCAGGGTTTAAAGCATCGATTGCAGGTTGTAAACCATCGATATATAGTTTTATGTTACAATAGAGGCAGGATGGAAGCATGTGTCTATGTGGAGTCATGGCAACAGAATTCTGGACACTGAGATGTCTGGTGTACTGCGGTACTTTTTTTTTCCTACTTAAAAGTGAAACATATGTTTATGTAAGCTGTAAGGTACTACTGATAAAATTAGGGACTAATTTGAAGCTGCAATCTGTATTTCATTAGTTTGATACAATCAGTCACAATTATTTTGAAGGATATTTATATTGTACCTTGAAAACGCACTCATACTGTAAGGATATGGATATATACTCTGTTATAAATCAATACCAAAGGCTTTTTGCAGTCTCAAGTGTTTACCTCTTATGTGTCCTTTATGGAGGGTCGACTTAATATATTTGTTTCTTGCAGGAAATGTAAATGAATGTGCCATTGCTTATCTGTGTGATGTAACTACTATGAAGCCTAATTTCAATACAACTTTCCTTATTTATGAGGTATTTACACCAGCCTATTAAATTTGATGCCCTCTACAAAACAAGTTAGTTATTTTAATTAAACATTATTTCAAATCTAAACAGCTGTTCCCTCACTGGCCTCTATTATTCTCTTTTGTAAGGTAAATAAAAATTAGGGGGCTACTCAGAGGGTACCTTGGTCATGTAGAATGGATAATATAGCAAATAGGCCCTGTATGTCTAAAAGTATGTCTATCGATACTACTTTCAGTTATGAAAATCCCATGACTATAATTTTGACCTTTTGAGGTCAAAGATAATTGTCCTATTTGAAAGTCCATATATGGTTGCATATTAGTGTTCCATAGTAACAGCATGTCTATCGGCACTCAATTCAAAGTTATTAGCATTCAAAATCTTATGACCTTAATTCTGATCTTTCAAGGTCACCGAAGGCCAAGGGGGATTATGCTGTTTGAAAGAGTGTGTATATGGTTTCCTTTCTGTCCCTTTCTGCATTCAAGTGTCTATGTCACTTTGTCTCTCAGATATAAACAATTTCAATTCATCATTGGAAATGTTTATCTCCAAAGCTTTGTGACATTGCTCTGACCTTGAGTTTTTAGGTTGGTTTCCTCACCAAGTTTGGTGAAAATCTTTGCATGTTTCCATTGCTCAGACAAGTTAATAAACATACACTAACAATCAAATGTTGCTGATTAGAAAACCTCTGCCATAACTATTTTGTTGCGCTGGTAATAACACAGCTTGACACGTTGCATAGAATCTGCTAAACCCTGTGTAATGAAATTATTTAGCCCATTATAGCCAATAAGAAATAGGTAGTGCTGCAGTGCTGGTATATTCATTCATTCATCATTCATTCATTTTCAAAGCCGCTTTATCCTGATTAGGGCCGCAGGGAGGCTAGCGCCCATCTCAGCCGACTCTGGGCGAGGGCCATCGCAGGGTTTGCCAAGCCATCGCAGGGCCTTCACACATACAACCATTCACACTCACTCTCACACCTAGAGGTGATTTGGAATAGCCAATCAGCCTACTTGGGATTGTGAGAAGAAACCAGAGTACCTGGAGGAAACTCATGCAAGCACGGGGAGAACATGCTAACTCCACACAGAAACATGTGAGCCCGGTTATCGAACCTAAGCCTTCTTGCTGTTAGGCAGACGTGCTAACCACAGCACCACAGTGCAGTGTTATATCCTTTACTGAATATATATTAGAAAAGTCAAGAATGTATTACTGATGTGCACGATAAACAACTGCCATGGTATAAACTGTAATGTTAAACAGTGCTGTCCGTTATGAACTCTTTCTTGCTGTGGATGCCATGCTGCGCTCCTTGCAGCAGCTACTTCTGGGTTTCTTTATTTTCCTGGATGCACTGGATTGTTTTGCAATGTTCTGCATTTCTTTAATTGTGGTTTTCTGCATTTAAGTACTCCATACTCATGCTGAATTTTAAAGGTATTGTCTCCATATCACAAAATTATGTACTGAAATGTTGTTAGTTCAGCAGTTGTCCTTCCTTGGAACACTAGGTAATAACCACTGCAAACCAGGAACACCCTACAAGGCCTGCCATTCTGTAGATGCTTAGACTCAGTTGTTGTACAACAAAATTTAACCCTTGTTAGGGCTGCTCAGACACTTACACTTGCTCATTTTTTGTCTCTGCATGTATCTCATCAGGACCACAATGGAATACTGGTTAACATTCTCTTGCCTCACAAAAAAAGGCCTGCATTTGAGCTCAGTAGTTGGCAATGGCGTTTCTGCGTGGCGCTTGTATGTCCTACCTGTGCTTGCATATGTTTCCTCTGGGTTCTCAAGTATTCACACACAGTCCTAAGATATGCACATATGCTGTGTTTCCTCTACATGTCAGTGTGATTGTGAATGGCTGTTGGTATCTGTGTTCACCCTGCAGTGGTCTGTCAAGCTGTTCACCCAGAGTCAGCTGGGATTGGCTCCACTTTCCATGTCACCTTAAACAGGATAATCAATACAGATAATAAATTAATGAATTACTTTATCTCGTCATTCATGTCTCATTCCAAATATATATGTTTAAATATGTTAATTCCTCTTTCCAGCTTCAGTTTTAACTTAAGCAAATATTAGCCATTTTACAGCCACATCACTGTTTTGTTAAATTTTGTTAAAGCAAATGTACAAGGTAGTGGATTCCCTTTATGGTAAATCTATGTGTGGTTTATATTAAGGAAACTGTGTTCATTTTGATTAATATACGGAAGCATATCCAGAAATAGAATTGTTTTATTTTTGAAAGTTTCTTCTCAGTCACAAAGGGTTGACATGAGCATCAGGTAGGAATGTAATCTGAAATTGGATGGCTGTATGCTTGAGTCTGTGGGGCAAATCCAGCCATCATTAAAAAGGGTAACTTTCCATTTCCAATTTGTGCTTCAAGTTCTGGATGTGAAATTACATTCATTTAAATGGAAATCATCACATAAAGCACATGCCAATGAACAGCACCGACAAAACATACGGAAATTTCCTTTAAGTAATAATTTTTGACCCGTGGTTTTGACATTTTCACGTCACTTATTAAATAAGTCGTAGTAGTTGTTGAACTGAGGGCTATTTTACTAGAAGGCAAATATTTCTTCAAAGGCAGGCAGCTTTCACAAATGCTCTGCTGTAAAAATTGCCTCTGGCTCACTGCCCTGGGGGGAATCATTTTTATCATCTTTATCATTAGAGTGATGCACTATGTCTTTCCCTAAAATGTACATACTACATAAAATCATTTTCTGTTTATGCAGGTTTAATTGAACATATACCATATGACCGCTGTTTCTACTTTTGAAGCTGTAATCATTGATCAAAATATGGACTAGCTTAGCTCTAATTAGATACCAGAGGAAAAATAAAGGGATTTTAGTTTTGTTTATTTCCAATTAGTGCTAAACTGTAAATGTTTGAAGGCGTAGACTTCATGTTAATAATCAAATTATTTACACATAAAATCTATATTTGTTATGCATGTTATATTGTTTCACACATTTTTTCATGTGATAAACTTGTATAGGGCAATTATTTTGGGAGAATTTCTCTCATGATTAAATTATTTGTTGTTATCTTTACCTTTTTTCTTTTCTTTTCTTTTTTTTTTTTTTGTTCAATTATCCAGCAACCAGCAACGGATCCCATGAAATTCATTCATTTAAGACTACCAAGATTTTTACGCTGGAAGACATCAAGGGTGGAATAGTGGTTAGCATGTCTGCCTCACAGCAAGAAGGTCCTGGGCTTGGCAAGAGTGTTTCTGTGTGGAGATTGCAAGTTCTTCCTATGTTTGCTTGGGTTTCCTCCAGCTTCTCTGGTTTCCTCCAAAAGTCCAAAGACATGTACACAAGGCTAATTGGCAGTTCCAAATTGCCCACAGATGTGTGTAAGTTTGAATGGTTGTGTGTGTGTTGGCCCTGCAATGGACATGAGAGCTGTTCGAGGTATACCCCGCCTTCCCCCCAATTTGGCTGAGATAGGGTCCAACCTCCCTGCGACCCCAGTATGATTAATCAGTTAAGCAAATGAATAAATTAATGAATAGATAACTTTGAATGAGTTCATTGTAATTTGAGTTTGTTGCTTTTTGCTAGATTCCGCTGTTGTGCTCCACTGCCTTCTTTGTCTTTTGTCATCCAGCGAATGAGCATGTGCGGAAACATGCAATGGGTCTATAGGAGACCAATTTAATAGATATGAGACAGAAGGCAAAGCTCTCAATTTACTATTCGATATACGTTCCTACCCTCACCTATGGTCACGAGCTTTGGGTGGTGATGGAAAAAACAAGATCACGAATACAGGCATCAGAAATGAGCTTCCTTCACAGGGTGGTGGGGCTCTCCCTCAGAGATAGGGTGAGAAGCTCGGTCTTCCAGGAGGAGCTCGGAGTAGAACCGCTGCTCCTTCGCGTTGAGAGAAGCCAGTTGAGGTGGCTCAAGCATCTGATTAGAATGCCTCCCGAACGCCTCCCTGGTGTGGTGTTCCTGGCAGGTCCAACCGGGAAGAGACCCCGGGGTCGACCCAGAACACGGTGGAGGGATTATGTCTCTCGGCTGGTCTGGGAACGCCTCGGTGTCCCCCAAGAAGAGCTGGAGGAAGTGGATGGAGAGAGGGACGTCTGGACCTCACTGCTTAGCCTGCTGCCCCCGCGACCCGACCCCGGATCAAGCTGAAGAAGATGAAGACAAAGATGAATTTAATAGATATTCTTTAAACATTACACTATATCAATCATTACACATTTTTATTTAAATAGCAGCATGTTTTAGTCTATGTAATAATCATTTTTGATTATGTGGAGTATTCCCTGTACAAATCGCTGTGTAATATATTGCAGTGGATTGCAGCTACAATTTATTGTCAACACCTCCTAATCAATCACTTTCAATAATCTGTGGTTAAGCAAATAAATTTCAATATTATTCTATTAAATACACAACAACAAACCAAGCAGGCCCAGTACCACTACACACATCTTTCTGTGTGTATTATATATCCCTGGTGATCAGTTAAGTCCATTTGAACACTGACTGCCCACTTAATTGTACTGCAGAAGACAAAACCCACGCAACAATTACTCGATGTGTAGAGGAAAGAGTATCAAGGGAACTGATCCCATTGCCGCTCAGGTTTGTTGAAGCTGATGATAGATGGGCTGTGGTGAACTGCTGTATTCCAACTCTATCACTGTGTGTGTTATCCTGATGGATGAGTAAGCGTTTCAATCTGAAAAGCTCTACAGCAGTTGAAACCATTTCTGGCCCCATCCAGACCATATTATAATATAGACCTACCTTCAGGAACAGACATAAGCTGGATTACTACAATAACATTTATAAAAAATTAACCTCTGTCTCTCTCTCTGTCTCTCTCTCTTTCTCTCTTTCACTCTCTCTCTCTCTCTAGCTCTCTCTTTCACTCACTCGCACACTCTCACACACACACACACAATCAGCTATTACGGGCAGGTATCTTAGTCCACGAGATTCTACATTTCCTACCTTGTTTTATTTCTTCTACTCCCAACCATTTGCAGACAATATCTTGGAAAAAGACTTTGCAAATCCTCATCAATCTTTGCATACGTAAGCTGCTGTGGTTGGCGCTTAATCCACACCCTGTGTTATTGGACTGTATCATGAACGTTTTAAGTACAGGGGTGCTGGAGGTGACACACATTGCCTATATTCTCTCCATGTCCTTTGCTTGGCTTTGATAAGCAATATGCACTCTTGCAGTACTGCAATTTAGAACAGCAAATTAGCCTAGAGTGCATGTTTTTGAACTGTGGGAGAAAACCAGAGTACCCGGATGAAACCCAAGCAAGCACATGGATAACTGTAAAAAGTGTACACAGAAATCCCCTCTTCCTGTGCTGTGAGGCAGATGTGCTAACCACAATGCCACCATGCCACCCTCCATTTGCTCAACTGAACATCTAATTCTGATTGAGCTTTTTAATTTCAACCCTGTGAGTTCTTGTTACATACATCTCGAAATACTCTCAATTTCAGTATCAAACATAGCTGGGAGTTCCACTATCAATTTCTTTACTATTCAACTTCGAAAAGAATTAACGTCACCTCTGTTAATGGTCAGTGAAGATTTTTATGTATTGCCTTCCTTTTCATCTACTATGCAGTCTTCTTAGATGCTTTCTTCGCTTGATGCAGGCCAATAAAATGACCCTTCTAAAAAAACAGTAATATCTTTTCATCCCAAATTAAGGGATGCATCTTCCATGTTATTGTTTTGCTTGTTTAAGAAGTGAAGCTACTCACTGCTTTAGTTAGGGTTATCCAATTGTCCCAACTTAAGTAATTATCCAATTAAATACTTTCAATGGGATCATTTACTTTCCAGGCATATTAAATAAACAAGAAATACATTGGTATCTCTTGGAAATAAAACAGAATCAGCCATGATGTCTTTCTGAAAGCATTTGATTGCTCCTGTACACAAGTGTCAATGACCCCTGCACTGCGTGCGATGATACAGGTAAACTCTTAAAATTGTATGCCTTCTTCTGTTTCTTAATACTTGGTCTAAGACTTTTCCAACTTTCTACAGACCTGTGTTACACTGCCAAGCTATCACGCATGTGCAATCTTGCTATTGTTATTGTAAACAGAGAGAGAAACAAAACAAGGTGTAAAACTGGTGAATTAGAGATACTAATACTGGGGTAGTTTCTCCCAGCAACCTATCTAATTAGCCAAAATGAACTGATGATGGAAGATAAAACACGTAGGCTATTCAGTAATGAGTGGGCACCTTAAAGTATTTTCTTATTTAAATGCAAAACTAGCAACTTTTTACCATTTTTTTCAGGCAGTGTACTGATTGGTGGGACTCTTCCAATACGGATAAGCTGCCATTGGCCAACACACATTGGGACACAAATAAGTCTCTATAATTGTTTGACTTTGTGATGGAAGTCCATAACTGCACTGTAACTCAGTAAGATGTACCTTATGTTATTATTATGTTTAAGATTTAATGTAAATAGCAATTTTCTTTCAGTTTGGTTGGTTGCCAGTTCCCAACTCTAACCATTCGCATGTGAAGCCAGCCATCATTCATTCATTCATTTTCTGAACCGCTTATTCCTAATTAGGGTCGCGGGGAGGCTGGCGCCCATCTCAGCCGA
>JBCNYH010000023.1:45724594-45735236 GCA_039654325.1 Tandanus tandanus
CAAAGGTGTTTTCTGAGCACATCATGGCTGTTTGTGTTAATGGTTTAAGTTTTCAAATTTAAAATTGTAATTAATGAGATGATGTGTGTAAGAAATAAATTTTGTAAGTTGAACATTATGTAAATGTATACCCTTATACCGCATAATAAAGAGAAAATAAGATAGTGGTATAATCATGTCTCATACTGAGACTCATTTGAGAGCTTGCACTCATTTTTCTTTTTGCTGAGATAGAAAAGATACTAATCTGAGAATTCAAATAGTGAGCAGTGAGAGATAGAACCATGATACTTCTCAGTGAGACATAACTGAGATAGGGGTTTGAAGTAAGGATATCAAATTGAGACATACTTGAGAGCAGAACAATATGTCTAATTTTTCTCTTAGCTGAAATCAGAAAAAGAGACAGATGTGAGAGAATTTAGAGAGCTCACACAGTGCTCACTGTGAGACTTATTTCTCAGGAGACACATTTGAGAAGAATAAGAAAACCACTTTAGTCTCGATTAGTGCTCATTTATATCTAGGAGATGTAAATGTTACATAATGGAGATCTCATCTTCAATTTTGCTTTGCTATGGCATACCACAAAGCAATATTTCCACTGATACCTTAAAAAAAGGCAACTGTACTATACTACAGCTAATCTAGCTACTTATGGAGTACAAGTTGTGTAGCAGTGGTCATATACACAATTATACAGACTGTGTTAAAGTCCACTAGATAATATTTTTATATTGGGACCCATAGAGCAACCCCACCTCTCCATTGTCCTTCACCTGGGGGTCAGCAACCTTGTCATTGTTGGTGTCTGTTGAGAAATCATCCTTGCAATTTTGTGGTAAATTTAATAAGCATAGAACATGTTAGTTTCATGAGTCTGGATGTCTCAAGATGGGCTGTCTCCTTGGTATAGTCCCTCTGGGATTAAATTGGACAACTGACCAATCGAAGACCTAATTACAAAGTAGAAACAGGAAAACTGAAACTTCTCAACACTATAACATAATAAGTCTGTGCAGGTCGCTTCCATGTGTCTTCTGACAATTGGATTTTCATACTGACTGATCTTGTTTCAGTCTCACTTCACCTTTACGAGATGAAGAGACTTCTTCAAAGCTTCTGGACACTCAGCAGAGTCTCTAGAACCTGTTTATACATTTTCCTTGTAATTTTCAGACAAGCCTGCCGACACTAAAGCATGATTACGTATTAGATTAATCGGATGTGTAGAGAAGTGGTAAAGTGGCATAGTGGTTAGCATGTCTGCCTTATAGCAAGATCCTGGGTTTGATTTCTGGGCTTGGGCGTTTCTTTGCGGAGTTTGTATGTTCTTCCTGTGTCTACGTGGGTTTCCTGTGGGTGCTCGATTTTTCTCCCACAGTCCAAAAACATGCACAGTAGGCTAATTGGCTGTTCCAAATTTCCCCTAGGTGTGAGTGTGAATGTGAGTGTGAATGGTTGTGTGTGTGCCCTGCAATGGTCTGGTGAGCTGGGTGTACCCCATCTTTGCGCAGTGTCCAGCCTCCCCGCAACCCCAGTAGGATTAAACGGTTCGGCGAATGAATGATTGTGAGATGAGATGTGCAATATCGTAGATGAGTATAGTGGAATATCAAACCGAAATTAATATTCACTTAAGAATTTTAATATTAATAACGTTAGAATTATTCACTCAGGTCTGGGAACACTTACTGGGCCAAGACATTTTATTAAAAAAAAAAAAGGTCCTAATTGCATGAACTCACACATACAAAAATTAAATATTGTAGAAAGCACTAAGATATGGCATCCAGGGTGGATTAATTTGACATCTTAACATGTCTCTCTTTTAGATATATTACAGTCGTGGTCTAAAATGGATTAAGCTCTCTTGTCGATCTCTCTCTCTCTCTCTCTCTCTCTCTCTCTCTCTCTCTCATGCTCTCATTTTTTCACCTTTTTTATTGCCAAAATCTGTCAGAATAAACAAAAGAAGAAGAAGAAGAAAGAAAATTTTAGGAAATTGATTAAAATCCAAACTGAACAATCACATTTGCACATGTATTTGTGGTCTTTACTTTGCACTTTAATCATTTATTGCAGACCTATTATTTCTTGGGTCTACCTGTTTGATGCATTTGTAAATCCTCAAATTTACCTCTCTCCAGAATGTCTCAGGTTCTGTCAGGTTAGCGCTGACACATGCTATTTTTAACCCCCTCCAGAGTTTCATTTGGGTTCAGGCCCGGGCTTTGACTGGGTCACTCAAGGACAATCAGAGATTTTTTCTGAAAGCATTCCTGCTTTGTATATGTGATTAAGGTACTCACTGTGTGTGAAGTTGAACATTTGAAGGAGCTGCATTTAAGTTTTACCACCTCATGGAATCATGTTTGTAATGGGAAGAGAGTGTTCTGGTGCCATCAGACGAACTCCGGGCAATCCATCACATGGTTTTGACTGACTCTCTTATAAAGGTCTTAATGGAGCAATGTTGCAAAAAGGTTTTACCTTCTGGTAGGATATCTGAGGTGTTCCATCCATCCGTTGTAAGTTTGGGGATTCTGTGCCAGCTCTTGGAAGAGTCTCAATGGCTCAGATAAAAGTCAGTATGTTGGATGACAGCCAATGTAAAGTCAACGTTGCTAAATTTATGTTCTCCCTAGTTGGTATATGGTTACCATATGCTGTATATTCCTATTTCTAGTTGACAGAATTCCCATATACCATATTTCTTCATCATGTATGGAAAAGTAAATTCTGGGCCTCTGAGCAGGAATCTTCGCAGATACCTTCTCTCTCTACCCAGTCACACATGATCCAATGCACACACACCACAGAGACCTTCTCTTTATCCAATTACACATAATCCAATGCACACACACACACACACACACACACACACACACACACACACACACACTCAAAAAAGAAAAACCCCAACAAACAAAAAAAAAGTGTCACCCCAGTGGTTAACAGAAGGCAATCTTACCTTAGGCTGTTTTTTCATCCTTAATTTTCATTAATCTTCAGAAAATCATCTGCCAAATCGCCAAAGTCCAGCTCTTTAACAAGCTCTTAACAAGACTCATTGGTCATTAATTTGACCCATTGGGCTTCTCTTTACCTTTTATCTTTTCTTTTCATTGACACTCTCATTGTGGGCTTATGGTCAGGCATGCTTTTTTTTTTATCTGCTTGACTAACTACAGTTTATTTCAGAGAGCGTTGAATTTTGATGAGCATAGCAGATTTTGGATTTGCCAACTTTTCTGACGAATGGCGATACAAATCAGGGTTTGCCTCTGTCATTTGCTGACATTTAGTGGCAATTAGCAAAATTCATGTGAACGTTAGCATCGAGTAGCACTTTTTGGGAGCGTTTGGGACCTTTTGCCAACTCCTGGTAAGATACCAGGTGAATGTCAGGCGAATCTTGGAACTGAACCACCCAACCCTTTAAAAAGGGTAAGCAAACCCTCCCCAGATATGTACATCCCCAGAAGATGGACTTCCAGAATATGAAAATGGATCTTTGTCAGGAAGAAGCACAGTGTGTTGCTACCCTTCAGGAAAAATTGCTTTGTCTGGCTGCTGCTGCAGATATCCTAAAAAAAGCATGATTGGTGGACCCAACCCATTAAAAAAGGTGAGCAAGCCCTCCCCAGCAGTGTGTTCAAGAACCAAAAAGGAACTTTAACAACATGTGTTACAACGGTTTGCAAATGAATACAACTGCTTTGAAAATGTTTGCCATTGTTTGTGGAAAAACACACTGCAAACTGTTGGCAACCCTAAACACTGTTTAGCAACCTTTTACGAACCCTGACGAAATCCATAATTTGTTACGTTTGTCAGCATTCGCCGCTTCATGAGATACTAGCTTTAGGACTTAACTCATTAATACTTACAAATTCTTACCGATATACCAGTAACATTTCCGAATTCATTTTTAATTCTGTTACTTCACATTCATTGGCTCTTGGTCTGAGTGTGTGTTCCAATCATTACAGTTAAAATCTAAAACACACAAAAATTGAAAAAAAAAAAAAAGAGATTTTAATTGTTTATTTTATACTTTTTTCATCATGACAGATGCCGGTGAACTCTGAGAACAAGCAGATTCATATGCTAAGAGCTGTATTATGGCATCTCATTAAACCCCATTCAGAGTTTAAGTGCAGTATGCCCAAAGTGGAAACATAGAGACAACCTACTCATCGCTTTGTACGTACTACATGGAAATAAAGAAAAGCAAACTAAAAATGAGATTTTTATACAGTAGTTTATATTTACATATCTTAACTATGAGAAAGACAGGTCAGGTGCTCCAAGTTAATATTGCTGTGTACCTAACAGAGTCTTTTGAGCCTACTCCTTCAGACTTAGTTTGTACTACACAGTAACATTAGTAAGCCATGCTTTACTACATGGAAATAAAAACAAACAAACAAATAAAAATGGATTTTATGGTATATTTTTCCATTATAAAGTATTACAGTCATGACACCGCTTGCTCCAAGTAACCTTGACAAACTGTGAGAGTCTGCTAATTTTAGTCAAGCATTACTCACTTAGATTAAAGTCAAATAGCGAGCCAATCAGATCGCACTGTTCCAATGCAGTGTATATACAATTTTTTTGGATATCCTTCATTTGTCCAATATCCTGTACTGCTTTTGAGGCAACTGATGGAAAGCCATTTTGCTGCTATGCCAAATCTCACTGCAGGTTGCATTCTGTCTGACCTTTATATTGCTTTGAATAAAAGCTTATGTCCATTAATTAAAAGCAAATTTAAAAGTAAACGAAAAAAATATATATATTAAGAAGCATGAACTTGGAACGACAACTCTTTTTTTACAGTCTTGCACCTTTTGCCTGCACACTTATCCAAACACACTGTCAAATTATTTCAGAGATAAAACCTCAGATAGCCATTATGGTATGCCAAGAAATCAATCTATGAGATAATTACAATTCATCAAGACGATGCTGGCAATCAGAGCATCACCAGCTGTACCTGCCCACTGCACAGCTACAGCATTTAGAAATTATTCTTAGAAATTCACAGAGAAGCTTCTAATCTGTTATAAAAAGATGGGACTTTCTTCGATTCCACAATCTTGAATCACTTATTAGCTTCTCTCTTCAACAATTGCTTTTCATATCCATGTTAGATACCTCAGTCTAGGGAGCTGTAGTGTCAGGGGCTTGGATATTATGGATATTAAATGTGCCAAGGTTAGGTGCCCCTAAGCTACGATCGTATCCATAGTGTAAAAGACATATAATGAAACAAAATCAAACATACTCATCAAAGTAATCATTTATGGAATATTAGGGTTAGGGTTCCTGGGGAACATAGGTACTGGAGAGCATAGGACTGGGGAACATAGGTACTGGGGAACACAGACATGGACCCCTGTGGTAGATTACAAGGATTGCATCACAAATATGGTTTAAGTAATACAATGAGGCATTTATTTATTTATATATTAACATGCTGCACAAATAAAAGTCTTCTAAAGACACTGCAGGAGCAGGAGATGAACTGTGCAGCTTGAAATTCTGTTCTACTCCCTGTTCTGCTGTGAGTTCAGCAGGAGAGCGTCAGACTGCAAAATAGCAGGGGCTTAGAATAAAGCGCTCAACATTCCCATGAATATTCTTGCCTCTCTCATCCCCCATGCTGGAATGAGCTTATTCACTGCACAGTTTTTTTTTTTTTTTTTTTTTCATTTTTCAAGCTTTAAATTGTTTACACTGGGTTGAAGGAAGTGCATGTGTTTATGCATGTTAGAAGAGTGCTAATAGACTTAAAACTATTGTGTGGTTGTCTTGAGAGAAAGTATACATCTTAAATGTCAGGAAAAATTTACAAAAGCAGAGAGCCTACTTGCACTTTCAGTGATTGCATATTTGTTGCCTATGAGCACTCAGTAATCCAGGAGTTAGGCAATTTTCCCTAACATGTTAAAGCTGTCAGGGTTAGTTAAAGGTGTAAAATATTCCAGTGCCATTTAGACTGAATATACTCTGTGTTGTTTATTATGTACATCTCATTCATTTGTTCAAGGGGGAGGTGATGAGATTGGTTGTGTGCATCTGTGATCTTGATAATTAAAAAAAAACTAATGGACAGATTTCCACAAAATTTTAACCAAATGTGGGCCAATGAACAACTGTTTTATTCTGGGCATGCCCCGGATCGAGAACAGCTTTGAAGGATTTTCGAACATTGCACAATAGAGCAAGGAGGCAGAAATCACTCGGAATGTGCAGGCAGAAAAAAATACAGAGCTCAAAAATAAATGCAAAACAGGCCACAATGGGGCACCGTAATTCTACATCATCTGCCACTATAAACCAAATGAAGAAGAGATTGCACTTTACACCTTGGTGAAGGATTGCACTCTCTGAGTGCATTTCGAGTTCATTCATTCTTTTATAATCAATGATTGCTTTATCCTGTTAACCCAGGGCCCACACACACACACACACACACACACACACACACACACACACACACACACTCATTTAGATGTAGGGTGATAATTTGAGTCTCTCTCTTTTTTTTTCTGTGGAAGGTAGTTGGAAGATTAAGAAACCTAAGCTCAGAATGAAACAGGGGCCTTAGACCTATGATATCTAAGCTATTGCCACAGTGTGTGGCAGTCATTTCTGAACCGCTTTACCCTTTACTAGGGTCGCAGGAGGCTGGAACCCGTCCAAGCTGACTCCGGACACAGGTGGGGTACACCCTGGACATCTTGCCAGATCATCTCTGGGCATCAAACACAATCCTATCCTAACACATTCACACCTAGGGGCAATTAATAATATATAATTAGCCTAATGAACATATCTTTGGACTGTAGGAGGAAACTGGAACAGCCGGAGGAAACCCACATAAGCAAAGGGAGAACATGCAAACTTGACACAGAAACACCCTCGCTGGGCTCAGGGCATGAACCCAGGACCTTCTTGAGTTTCACATGTTGGAACGTTTGCATTAAAAGTCAATCTGCAGTTGCAACAACAAGTAATTTAATAATCATGCTCTTATGAGTAACTGTCTGCAAACGAGTACCAGCAATTGTTGTTGTAGGCACTCTGCGCCTCACACTTCTCTGCTGAATTGTCAACATTGTGCAAAGTAGGGGGTGTTTATGGGTAAATGTGGCATGCAGGAGCTCACTAAAAGGATGATGTGCAAAATTCTAACAGCATAGTATGTATGGAGCTATAGAAGGGCATTTTTTCTGAAAGCATGTTTCTTTGATCCTAATGTTGTGCATATTCAAAGCTGAGTGCTTCATAAAAATTTTATGGTCTACTCCATATTTGTTGTTTGTGTTAAAAATCATTTAACAGGAGTCTTAATGTCTGAAGCAGTTATGTGTGTACAGTATGTATTCAGCAAAAAATTAATTACATATATGGTCAAGTTGCCAAAGAAAGTCTGTAGGACTTTTTAAGTCCACTTTTGGTCATATTCATTTATTTATCCATAGTAACTGCCTGTTGAGCATTATGGTGGTTTAAATTGGGCTGCTACATTATAGTAGTCAAATAAAATTTATTAGAAGATATTGTGGGCAGGTCCAAACAGGATCTCTATGAACACAAGTGATATATCTGAGGTTGAAGAACTGTCAGAGCCAAAATTTAGACACTGAACCAACAGTGCTGCTACTTCTACTATCAACCCGGAGATCGCAAGTTTGATTTATACACTTTTGGTGTTCAAAAGTATCAGAGATTGTCAATTGATTGCTAGATAATTGAACTGAATTGCTAGTTATGGTTATAAAACCGAGTTGGTAAATAAAATTTGGATTTGATTTTTGTTTCTTTTTTTTTATATGCTGTATATTATAAGGTCACTCTTTCATCTCAGTTTTATCATGTTCATGTATAATCCCTGACCATTAAATCTTCTTAGGTAGTTCTTCAAACACATAGGAGCTTTATTCGAGGCATGTCTTATTCGAAGAAGAGATTGGCAGAGTTCTTGGAACACAAAATTGCGTGAACCAGATAAAGGGACACGCCATGGGCCAAAGAGCAAGGACCGCATAATGACAACATGGAGAAATATGATAAGCTATTATCTGGAGGCACTTGTGTCTCTCCTACTGGAAAATGTGATTACAAATGTGCACAGGATGAATCAAAAAGGTGAATTAGCAGGAAATACAGTTTGTGCCAAGGCAACACCCCAGCAGTCACGTGGACCTTGAGGACAGATGTTTTGCTGAGCCTTGAGGGAAAAAAAGAAAAAAAAAAGGAGTTATAGTGAATTTATTGTTTTTGGGTGGTGCTATGCTCATGACTACAGTACATGACTAGTTATTACACCAGTGCCGTAGTGTATTACACAGTGTTAACACAGTGTCACCACTGATCATCACTAGAACCTCAAGAATGTCAAGCATGAGAGGAATAACAGTAAGCAAGAGTGTGCGTATGATATAGACCAGTGACTCCCTTGATGGTATGAGTGTCAGTTTGATAATGCAACCAAAGATATGGGTGATCCCACAAATAAAGTGGAAAATTAAATGTTGAGACTTAGAAAACATGCATTTTACATTTCTAAAATGTGTCACTTCGTCTCAGCACGCAATCTCACTGACTGTGTTTTCCCCTTAAATAAGTAGTAGGGTTGAATGGGTTTTGTCCTTAGCATAGAATTATCAAGTACAAAATGTGCTCAAAAAGCTTCCATGCTTGAAGATACTAAAGGCTTCCGAATTATTTGTTTAAATATAAAGTACACTTGTTCTTGCTTGGTTAACTGGTTACAGGCTTGGACTTTAAAAATGATCAGACCAGCAATATCACAATATCACTGAAAGAGAGGACATAAGAACACCATGGAGCACCTAGAGAGCACAAAACGTCTGCCAAGCCCAGCAATTACTCACATGAACCAAAATGTCAAAAATTTTCCTATCTCACAATATTAAAGAGTCCTTTAAAAAAATTCCTGGATGGTCCTAAGAGTCCTGGGTTTGGAAAGGGCATTTTGTATGGAGTTTGCATGTTCTCCCCGCACTTGCATAGGTTTCTTCCAGGTACTCTGGTTTCCTCCCACAGTCTAAAGACATGCACAATAGGCTAATTGGCTGTTCTAAATTGCCTCCAGGTGTGAATGTGACTGTTTGTGCGTGTGCTGGCCCTGTGATGGTCTGGTTATTGCATGTGACAATAAAATTGACTTTCCTAAGCTGTGTGTGATGAATAATTAATGGGAAAGGATGTTTCAAGCATGGGATAGTAAATTGATTCAAACATTTTATTAGTTGTATTTTAAGGTAAAAGATGGTTATGATAGGTTAGGGCAGGGAATTATTATTGTTTTTTTAAACATATTAAGATATCTGAAGAGGAACTACAATGGTACTAGGATATTCAGGTCAGATAAATAGGGTAGCTTAGTTTACAGAACAAATTTACATCTTGTTTCTCAATTCAGTCAGGAGAAGGAAATAATAAACACCAAGACTGGCTTAGTAGCTTCTCTCATTGATAACAGTGAGTTTGCTTTTTGTTGCACAGCAATGCAATTTCTATTTTGTCTATTTAATTACCAGGACACATGATCCCCCATAAGAGCTGACCCTAATAATACGGCTGCTTTGACATCATGAGAGCTGTTTGCCTATTGTAGGAAAGGGACTTTGCCTTCATTACAGAGTCACAGTGTTCTCGTTTTTCTTCCTTCAAGATATATGGCTAGTTATTATTATTACATTCCTTCATAATATATCCAAATGATGCAGTTCTGCTGAATGTTATGGTTATCAGGATTTATCACAATGTTTTATGCTGCGTTAATTGAAGCTATTTTTTCCCATAGCTCCCTCAAGGTTTTCAAAACTATCTCCTATTTCAAGGCTACTTTGCCACTGTTTGTTTATCTTAAATGCAAATGTCATGGAATGCCATTGAAAACACTCATTCTGCACTCATTCATCTCCGCAGGGTCTTTGAAAAGGTCATGGTTCCTGATTAGATTTTGCTATTTATGCAATTTTCCTGTCTTACCACTAAGCTGTTTATTCAACCATGCATATTCAACTTGAGTTTGATACCATTTATTTATTTTTAATTTATTTTTTTAATGATTCCATTTTCATTTCTACAAATGCATTCTATTAACAGTGATATTAAATAGATTCAGAGCTGGGAAAGTCATTTCCATTTCGAGAGCTATTTATAGCCACTCATCTCATATTGACAGCAGGAATAAGGGAAGGGGATATTGAAATCGAAATTTAATACAGACATGCAGGTGTGAACCAGGGCAGGAAAGTTAAAAGAAAATTAAGAGAAGCGTGACCAGATGAGCCTGTGGATGTCACTCATATGACTTTCCTTATGGCAAAAATGGTGTCTGGTTTTTAACAGTATTACTTTTAATTTTTAGGGGAAAAAAGGATTTGATAACATTTTATATTACTTTCCAACTATACATAAATAATAGATTATTAGTCAAAGTGTAGATTCAGCTTCAGCTTGAAGCCTAATTCTCCAAAGTGGATAATTTTGAAAAATGCTAAAAGGTGGAAAGAAAGCCCCTCGCTCCTGCTGATGAAGATCCATATGGGTTTAGATCTGCACTCAGCGACTGCGAAGACGACTTTTCACT
>JBCNYH010000023.1:45785891-45796853 GCA_039654325.1 Tandanus tandanus
TATATAAACGCACTTCTTTGTCCCACTGATTCCATAAATATAGTCTAAAATTTTAAATGGAATATTACTTACTACTATTTAAAACTCCTAAAAACATTCTGATCCAATTACTGGTTTAACATCTTCAAGACTAAGAAGCTTTACAAGCAATCTGTCTCTGTCAGTCTCTTTTAGCCTCATGGAAACTTTTTCATTGAAACCAATGATTTCACACTGCGATGGCCTGGCGAGCTGTCCAGCGTGTACTCTGCCCTTGCCCAGAGTCGGCTGAGATGGGCGCCAGCCTCCCCTCAACCCTAATTAGGATTAAGCGGTTCTGAAAATGAATGAATGAATGAACTAATGATTTCTGAGCAAGAGCAGCTGTGCCACATCAATACTCTACAGGCATGTTGAAATTTTTTCACTTCCCCTTCAATTTGTGTGGCCTGACCACAAGGCCAAGCTGCCAATACAGGAGCTGGGGCGACGGACACCCACAGTCCTGAGGGGTGATCCATGCCAGGTTGCACTGTGTGAGCAAAATGAGTGACGCTTGCGCTGATGGTCACCAGTGTTATGTAGTAAATAAATGTGTAAATCAGATAGTTCTGGGACAGGAATTGCCTTTTCAGTGATGGTTTTCTGGATACATACTTGCTAAAAGTGCATCGCTTGATATGTGCATCATGTGAATTCTCCTGATAGCAAAATATAGTTCTGACAATATATGTGACTGCACGCAGTGATTGTGGAACAACAAAAAAGATTGTGGACCCACTGGAAATTGTTCATCTACTGTGTCTTTTAGTCTATTTATTTCTAATCTCACAGTCTCACATTTGATTATGTAGTTTTGGTATTCACAAACATTGCTTTACAATTTGTCTCCAGTATTGGTTATTTCCTTGGTTTTAAACCAACTATAATCCAATTACACACACACACACACACACACACACACACACACACACACACACACACACACACACACACACATATAGATAAATAGATAGAAAGATAAAATTCAAAAGAAATTGATGGTTAGCACATCCACCTCACAGAAAGAAGGTCCTGGGTTCAAGTCCCAAGGTTGAGCATTTCTGTGTGGAGTTTGTATGTTCTCCCTGTGCTTGTGTGGGTTCCCTCCAGGTCATTAGGGTTCCTCCCTGGGGGTTCAGGGTGTACTCTGCCTTCGCCCAGTGTCTGCTGAGATATTCACCAGCCTCCCCATGATGCCAATAAAATAAAGCGGTTCAGCAAATGAGTGAGTGAGTGCAACGTACACTGTGGGATATTACTCCATTTCCAGAATGAATACAAGTTACTACTTTTGTGCAACACTATATTTTAGTATCCAATCCCATCATATCTGCATTCTGCATGAGTTGAATCCATTCTATTTCAATCCAAATAAAACTTAGCATCTATTTCAATGCAGCATCAGGGTAACTCCAAATAGCACACACAAAATGTCACTCATAATTGTGAATTATTGAAAACCCACAGTGTATGTTCAGAAGGTGATAGGTGATGGCTGTGGGTGGAATCAAGATTGATGCTTTTTTTTTCTTCCCACTGGAATTTCAGAGTCATCAGAGTTATCCCCTGCATCTGCAATCCTGTTTGCTATTAAAGAATCATTTCAGCAAAAAGCTGATTAAAATTGATTTACAGTTTGGGTATAATTGAATTTAATAATACAATGATAACCTGGGGAATCACAGGATGTTATCTAACACTGAGACTGCCCATCTATTTTCTTAATGTAAAGAGATGATGTGAGGGTGGGTGTGGAGACTGCTTGTTATTCGTGAGAAGATACAAATAGTAACAACCCCAAACTGCTGTGACAGCTCCAAATCTGAGACAGATTTCATTCTCTAACAGTGTTTTCGGTAGTCAGACAATGAAGAATAAAGAAAAGCCAAGAGAGTTGGACTGCCGGAGTTCTTGGGTACCAAATAACATTATGTATGACACATGATGATAACATCAGATTCGTTGGAAGATCATTGTCAGCTTAACCACCCCCTACCTCCACCCCCATATAAAACAAACAAACAAATAAATAAAATAAAGAGCTCTATTTTGATTCCACAGCAAGTTTGTTAAAGAGAAAATAAAAAGATGCCTATTTATCTTTAGCAGTGAACTTCTAAAATCAGGGGTCCTTTAGGGATATCTTACATTACAGTTTGCCATGGTCACTTAGAGCAGGCAGTGTTGTTATTCTCAGACTTTAAAAATGGAAACAAGAAACCATAAAATCTGTTGGGTTTTTTTTTTTTTTTGTAATTATTATTATTTTTTATTTAGCAAAGTTTTTTTTTTTTTTTTTTTTTGTTTACATGAAATCTTCACTAACTCTGAATAAGTAGGCTGAAAATACTTTGTTAGCTACACAGCCCTTTCAGCTGCTGTGCAGAGCTCATCTGATCTGTGTCTGTTGTGGTTAATATATACAAATAAAAACTATAAAAAATTTGTTTTAATTTGCTCTTCTTTATGTTTTCATGTAGTATATACTTAAAATCTGAATAGGGTTTAAAGAAATGCCATTACTAAGCTCTGAATGAGGAGGCTTAAAAGATACCATTAGCTGTACAGTAGAGTGCTGCCTCTGTCATGGTTAAAATATGAAAATATTAAATATAAAAATATTGATTAAGTTTGCTTTTCTTTATGTTTCTGTGTAGCCTATACTGAAAGTCTAAATGGGGTTTTAAGAGATGCCATTACACAGCTCTTAGCCTACGCACCTGCTTGTGCATGCGCTCGGAGCTCACCTGCTTCTGTCACTATTAAAATATAAAAGTTAAAAATAAACAATAACAATTTATTTACGTGTGCTTTTTTCTTATTTCATTGTGTTGTATATACTAAAACAATCATACACCTCAGGCTTAGCAGATGCTAAGTGGATAAGTCACAGTGGATTTCAATTGAACAGTCCCCTCAACATTTCTTCTTGAGAACTATTCGGCGACATCCACTTCACTTTCGCGAGCAAACATACTATTTTTTTTTTTTAATCTACAAAACGTAATGATACATGAGTGAAAAGGTTGAGACCTATAGTCAATGGTTCATCATCTTTTCAACAAAACTCATACACCACCCATTTAATCATTCAACATGGATTATATATGATGAAAATGACAGCTCTTTGCTGTATTATTTGGTTCCCAGTGTGCAAGAAGAGAAGGATGTACATGTACATGCAGGCTATTATACTTAAACATGACTTATTGGTCCCTCTATGTACAATGCTTTATCAATATGAAATCTGCAGTGTTATTGACCCAAAATGTAATTGCTATGTTTGTGCGGGCAATCTGACCTGTTTTCTTTTTTTTTTTCTTTTTGCCTTTTCAGGCCTTTGTGCATGATCTACCATGGCCAAAGTATTCTGCAGCCTCCTGCTTCTGGGAAGTACGGTGATGACAGCCACTGCATGTCCCAAGTACTGTGTTTGCCAGAACCTGTCTGAGTCTCTAGGAACTCTGTGTCCTTCTAAAGGCCTGCTTTTTGTCCCACCTGACATTGACCGCCGGACTGTCGAGCTACGGTTGGGGGGGAACTATATTATCAGGATTACACAGCAGGATTTTGTTAACATGACAAGTCTTGTGGAATTGACACTTTCTCGGAACACCATAAGCTCCATCCAGCCTTTCTCTTTTGTGGATCTTGAGACTCTACGCTCACTCCATCTGGACAGCAACCGTTTAACTGAGCTTGGCCCAGATGCTCTGAGAGGTCTGGTCAATTTGCAGCACCTCATTCTGAATAACAACCAGCTTGGCCATATCTCCAGAGAATCCTTTGATGACCTGCTGCTGACACTGGAGGATTTGGACCTGTCCTACAACAACCTGCGGGGTGTACCCTGGGAAGCCATTCGCAAGATGCTCAACTTGCATCAGCTTAGCCTTGACCACAACCTTATCAGCCACATTTCTGAGGGCACTTTTACAGACTTGGACAAGTTGGCCAGGCTTGACCTCACATCAAACCGGCTCCAGAAGCTCCCACCAGATCCCATATTTGCACGCTCTCAGACCAATGTGGTGCTGAGTACACCATATGCCCCTGTGTTGTCCCTTAGTTTCAGTGGAAACCCGCTTCATTGTAATTGCGAGATTTTGTGGTTACGACGACTTGAGCGTGAAGATGACATGGAGACTTGCGCATCTCCTCCAAATCTAAAGGGGCGGTACTTTTGGTATGTTCGTGAAGAGGAGTTTGTCTGTGAGCCACCTTTGATTACACAGCATACACACAAACTTCTGGTGCTTGAAGGCCAGACAGCTAGCCTACGCTGCAAGGCAGTGGGTGACCCCATGCCTTACATACACTGGGTGGCTCCTGATGACCGACTTATCAGTAACTCATCACGGGCCACTATTTATGAGAATGGCACCCTGGACATCATGGTCACCACATCCAAGGATTATGGCACTTTCACTTGCATTGCCTCCAATGCTGCAGGAGAATCCACAGCCTCAATTGAACTCTCCATCATTCAGCTGCCTCATCTCAGCAATGGCACGAACCGTACATCACAACCCAAGTCCAGACTATCTGATATTACCAGCTCCACAAAAACCAGCAAAGGGGAGACCAAAGCACAGCCAGAACAGGTGGTGTCTGTATCAGAGGTCACATCTATTTCTGCCCTGATCAAGTGGACAGTAAGCAAAACAACTCCCAAGGTGAAAATGTACCAGCTACAGTACAACTGCTCAGATGATGAGGTCTTAATTTACAGGTAATCACTGAAAGTGTCTTTGCCCTTTTATGACTTGTGAATACTAATCAGTTTGGAAAAAACTCTGTCTCCATCCATTCTCTTTTAGGCTAAAAAGCTGTATATTGTGTATATAATACACTATTCTTGTCATTGTACTGCACACAGGAATGGAAAGTTCCTTAAATAAAAAGTATTAATCAAATAGCAAGTAAAATCAGGAAAATATCCTCATTAAATTATAGGATTCTCATGTGTTTATACTTATTTTTTTTCCCTTTACCAACAACAAATATTACTCTACATTTCTCAAAACAATACTAAACACATGACTTCAGTATGAAATACAAAACCGAACAACAGTGCTCCTCAATCCTGTATTCAAAGCAGAGCTCCTAAGTGGAGCACCAAAGGCATGCAACATGGCTTGGATGGTTGTCCCGTGTCCACGCGTGCCCACCACAAGAAACCCAATAAGGCTGCCGCGTTACTAAGTTAAGGCTGATTGGCTGTTATATATCGCTAACTTGTATGACAAGGGGCATCATTTAAAAAAAACATACATACATACAAACAAACAAACAAACAAACAAACAAAAAGATTTATTATTAACAATAAAAGTGAACCCCACAAAACAGGGGCCTATACACCACCACTCAAACTCTGGCAGAATAAAATAACTCAGGTAGGCATACAAACTTTCATTAAGCAAAACAACACAAAACATTAGCTAGTGAAAAGCTGTTTATTTATTTCTTGCAGGGTTAAAGTTGATTTAGCCCTTACAGGAGTTGCGCTACTTTTATAACACTAGCCTCAGACACCTATCAGTAGAGATATCTATCAGGAGCTCCGTAGTGCCTAAATCTTTTAATACTTTCACTGGAAGTCCATAATAGTTAAACGTATAGTCTACAATTCACTGCACAAAAAATACACACTATTCGCTTGTTTGAAATAATTAACGTTTTAACATCATGTTGACAGATTAGCAAAGCAAGATAACTGCATACTCTCTCCAAATGCACCGATACTCTATACTTTCCAAGCTATTTTACCGCCTGTAATATCTCTGATTAAGGTCACGGCGGTGCAGTGACATAGTGGTTAGCACTCTTGCCTTATAACAGGAAGGTCCTGGGTTTCAGCGATCTTGTTGGCAAGTGTGTCTCTGTGTGGAGTTTGTATGTTTTCCCCGTGCTTGTGTGGTCCTCTTTTGTGGTTCACCTTTTGATGCTCTGGTTTCCTCCCACAATCCAAGGACATGCAGATGAGGGTAACCGGCTATTCCAAATTGCCCCTAGATATAAATGGAAATGGAAATAGATGTTTTCCCAAGCGAACAGGTTCTGCAGAGGGCTTGCAACCCTCTGAAGTAAAAGCATACACTGCAGTCGAAAGTATGAAAGTGCCCCAATGCATCATGGGTGCAGAATGTGTGTGTGTGTGTGTGTGTGTGTGTGTGTGTGTGTGTGTGTGTGTGTGTGTGTGGGTGGGGGTAGTTATTGAGAAGTCATCTTTTCAAATTGAATGATGTTATGTTAAACAGGTAAAACGAACTAAGGATGTAAGTGTGGAATTTTAATAAATGTCGTACTATATGCAGCATGGGATTGATCTTAAGGAATCATTCTGGATGATTATTTGGATTTGGGGATTACCACATACATTTTGCTTTTTCCTCTGTAGCTTTGGTGCTTGTGTCTGAAATTAGGGCTGTGTGTCACTCTTGTACATATAGAGCGAGCTGACATAGGTAGCTTTGTCGCTTGCTACTATGAACATAGGTTCAGTAGAGACAGCTGATGCTGATTGAAGCTATTTAAGCCTATGATAATCATGATCTTCTTGTTAGCTTATTTACAACAGAGAAGCATGTTCTAGAACGTTTTTGCTGAGGAAAAAAAAAAATCTGTATTTAATTTTTGTAAAAGCACATCATCTAATTAGGTCATTGTGTCATTATATTATTGACTTATTGTTTCTAAATTAGTGACCTCAGTGAGCAAACTGGCACCGATCAACAGTACTCTTGTCTAATCTATATTTACCTGGCGGAGTGGGAGTGGGTGTTGGAGTACATTTACTGTCAGTGTTATATAAATCACAGGATCTACTGTATGGGAACTGTGTGGGAATAACAAAAGATGAGATCTCGCTACTGTGAAGTGTAAATATGTTGACTTATGTCTCAGTCATTAACTGCATGAAATATATAAGGAATCCTTTCATCTATTCTTTATGATATAATTGTCGCTGTGTCAAAGCAATATGCTGTTTATTCGTAACTGCAGCAGAACTGAAGAATGTGTTTTCTTTCTTCCAATATGTTATGCATCTGTTTCATTCAGTCTGCAGGGAAAATACACCAATCTCTGTTTTGTTTGGTTATTTCACTTTGACAGCTTGTGTTTGTAGCTTCCCACAATATAAAGTTAACTGGTTTGCTAATGCTATTTATGACTGTTCATGCCTTTCTGTGTATGGCTCATTATTAGTTGTATAGTAGCCTATAGTCTTTTTATTCAAGAAAAATGAAGATAAATAATCATAAATAATCTGTCTGTTCTGTCAGGCTGTTTCACTATTTTAATGCTATACTGATACAGCATTACTGCAAACAAGTAGCTCTTTTTGCTGTGTGGGGGCATAGTGGTGGTGTAGTGGTTAGCGTGTCTGCCTCACAGCAAGAAGGTCATGGGTTTGAGTCCTCGGCTCAGCGAGGGCGTTTCTCTGTGAAGTTTGCATGTTCTGCTTGTGCTTGTGTGGGTATATTCCAGGTAATCTGTTTTCCTCCTAGAGTCTAAAGACATGCAGAGTAGGCTAATTGGCTGTTCCAAATTGCCTCTCAGTGTGAGTGTGAGTGGTTGTATGAGTGTGTGTGTGTGTGTGTTGGCCCTGTGATGGACTGGCGAATTGTTCAAGGTGTACCTCGCTTTCAGCCCGGCTCCAGGCTACCCGCGACCGCAGATTGGTACAGAAAGAAAGAATGACTGAATGAATGGATTGCCATGTGAATGGTTGTATGTCCGTGTGCTGCAATGGCCTGAAGAGCTGTTCAGGGTGTACCTTGCCTTTGACCGAAATCAGCTTTGATTGATTGATTGATTGATTGATTGATTGATTGATTGGTTCCCCAAATAGGATAAGTGGTACAGATAATGAATGTATGAAATAATAAATGAATAAAAGAAACACAATGCAACTAAAAGCACATGAAGAATGCAAACCGCCACCAAGCTAAAAAGAACAGAAGGTACACAGCACCCTCAGCTGGGCTTGCTGTAATACCACACTTTCATAAAAATCATCATGTTTCACAATGTTAAAATAAATAAATAAATTAGGGGAAAAAAATCCTGGATCAAGAATTCGATCCTTATCATCCCTAAAATGTAATGGAGTCTTACTTGTGTATTTTTTTTATTTTATCTCCACTAAGGAGGTTATTATTAGTATTATTATTTATTTATTTATTTATTTATTATCTTTAAATCAGTGTGAGTATATATATATATATATAATTTTTATATATAAAGTATTTTTCTGAACAAGTCAGGGATCTAGTCATTGAGAAAATCAAATATGTAGTAAGACACTGCATGACAATCTCAGAGGTCAGTCCATAAAATAGTTGACAAAATGTGAAACTACAGTCACACTGCCTAGGTCAGACTGTCCCTCTAAAGGCACCTGTTAGGTGCAGATTGCTATGGCATTAGCTGTCACTTTGACTGAGCTGCAGCGGTCAGTGGCTGAAGGTGATGTTCATGGATCGCCAGCATTTAATATGTTATGCCAAGAGCGTTATGAGGGAAAAGTGCCTACTGACAAAATGTACACATTTGCAATATCACCAACTTAAACTATTATTTCTTATATTTGTTTTTAAACAAATATAAGATTATAATTATGATATTTGTATCTATTTCTATTAATTTCATGTTTGACCTAGTTTTATTCTATTAGCAGATAATTTTACTTATTCAAAGTAATTCAGTAGGAAGAAAACTTAACTACCAGAAGGAAAAATAAATTAGAGTACAGTAAGTACATTAGTACATGTGTCTAGAAATGGGCGTAATGGCCTTTATTTTGGTATTTAATACTTCTATCTATCTATCTATCTATCTATCTATCTATCTATCTATCTATCTATCTAGACAGACAGACAGACAGACAGACAGACAGACAGACAGACAGACAGACAGACAGACAGACAGACAGACAGAGATAGACAGATAGACATATATCCTTAATCCTATTAGAGTCTTGGGAAGGAACAGCTCACCAGACTATCGTATGGGATGGATAGATAGATGTACAGACAGACAGACCGACCAACCTTAATAATAAACAGTGATGTTGAGGAATACTTCAGATAGATAGAAGGCATAACTATACACATATAGTGTGTCTGAAATCACTCACTACTCACACATAGTGCACTATATACTGAGTTTACCATTTTGCAGTGGTGTCAGAAGGTATAGCGGAAATTATTATACACTATATAGTGCATTCAATGTATCCCATGATGCATCCTGAAAAGTACACCTGATGGTCACTAACCAAGCAATAGATACCACCATGCATTGCGTCCGTGTGAATGGTCCACCAGCCCACTTAACACTGACCTGTCGCATTTTAATTTTAATCACATTACGTAATTTATGTCGCCGAAGAGTAGTGTACAAAAGTGTCACCAGTACCGTTGTGCTCACTATAAATTCCCCTTGATTTAATTCCCTAGATAGTGAGTAGGGGTAGTGAATGAATGAGTGATTTCGGACACCGTCCAAAAGTCTCTGGTTTTGCACTAATTCTTTTCAGAGTGTGTGCATCGATGGAGATTTCCTCAATGTGTCCATTGTTTGATGTTGTTATTGGATTTCTGGTGGTCAGTATACCTAGTGCACCTCCCCCTCGTCCTGTTTCAGCTCAAATACATTTCGTTTCACATTAACTTCTGCAATTACATGGCTATCATCACACCAGAGGACGCCGTCAGCAGGATGTGAAGAAGAATAAGATATTTTGTTTGCCCTCCTCTTTTCGCTTTAGTTTCAGGTTATGAACTTTAAAGGCAGACATTAAGCCTTCGACTTTACTTCACTTGAACTCCAAAGCTTCCTCTGTTCAGGTCGAGACTTTGGTGTCAGCTTTGGTGTTAACTTAGCAGATTAGACAATAAAGTGGTGTGACCAGCTCGGGGGGGGAAATCTCTTTCTTCCTCTCTCGGCATTCACATCTGTTCTGCTGATTTTAACACTCCATGATCACTGAAAAAAAATAAAATAAAATTAGTTTGTAATATCTGCAATAAAAATGGATCCTTTTGCGCCTGTAAATATCGTAGAAGCAAACCCTCCATAATATTATCCTCACGTCTGAGCTACATACATGAACAGAATATTTTCTTTAGCTCTTCTCTTTGTATTACACTTTTACCCTTCTATAATTGAGGTCCTACTACCTCCTGATTTGTTAAACTTCAGTCCCAGTGCTGTAACATGCTTCTAAGCAGTAAAGTAAGCTGCTCCTTCACATTCCGTACCTCTCTGCCAAGCAGTTATCTCTGTGCACAATGGAGATTTATTGCAGTGATATGGTAATTGTGTTCATTACATTCCCGACGACCCAATTTATCTGTTTAACCCGAAACTCTATTTATCATGCAGAATCAGTGGGTGTCGTTATGCATATGTAGTATTTCATTCGTCAGAATTTATGAGCTCTTGATTGGGCTCGGCGTGCTCAAAATATTTTAATGTCAGATCTATAGGAGTCACTTCAAAACCTGAATTCTCCTGTGAGAATCTGATTGGTCAAAAGGGGTTGATTCCAGCATATAATGTATCAGGTTTAAGGTAACATGCTTGTTTTAATATGTTATGGTTTCTATAATAACAGCTTAGTGGTTAAGACTCTGGCTTACTGATTCGAAGGTTGGGGGTTCAAGCCCAAGTACCACCATGCTGACACTGTTGGGCCCTTGAGCGAGGCTGAGTTGTATAAAAATGATAAATGTAAGACATCTGCCAAATGCTGTAAACATACATTTTGCAGGGAAATATGTCTGCTGCACATATTTTAAGGCTAATAATAATAATAAATGAAACAAAGAAAAATATAAAATTCTTCAAAGGATAAAATTTTACATTTGCTGTAAAGAAATGTTTTTTTTACACACACACACACACACACACACACACACATTTTATATATA
>JBCNYH010000023.1:45863746-45875675 GCA_039654325.1 Tandanus tandanus
AGCAAATTTGTTCGGCACAACATTGCAACCAGACTGCCATTCTGCTTGCTATGATGCTGGACAGGACAGGTTTAAAATAAATAAATAAATAAATAAATAAATCTTGCTCCAACTTGATAACACCCATGCCAAAAATCCCCGTGACCCTGATTGATTATCATCATAGATACTGAATGTATGGATGTTCATTTCTTTTACATGCAACGGTCTATATACTAGTTGATAAGATACAAGTGGATAATCTCACCTTGTAAATTTGAACCTCAACCAGCACCACTTTCTATAAAAAGAAACTGCTGCTGTCATTATAAAGAGCAACCTGTACTCATCCCAGGACATTCACACTGAACAAATACACTTGTACAAGAGGAATGATTTATAATCCAGCTGTCTGCTTTACCCAGAAGAGGAAGAGGGTGAGTTCTCTTGAGAGCTTGGCTCCTTTAGGTTTCTTCCTTTAGTTGTCTCAAGAAGATTTTCCTTACCACTGTCACCTCTGGCTTGCTCATTAGGGATCAAAGTCTTCTCCTTTTTGATGCAATATTTTGACAGTTTTAGATTCGTAGGGATGTTTTGTTTTTTTCTGATATAATGCAAGCTTGCATAGAAGAACATTAATAATGTATTCAAAAGTTAAGCTGGTTTTAACGCTGAAACGTCTCATCTGTCATTAAAGTATTAAACGCTGATTTAATGTCAGTTTGCAGTCTCAGAGACACTTGAAGTGTCAGTCATCAAGGATAATCTTATGAAATCTTAACATGTCTGCATACCTCAGTGTTCTGAGCGTTCCATAAATTATACATTTCCAAGAGCTGGCGAATAATGCTATTATACAATGTCAGACTGTTTACACAGTCCCTTAGTATTTATTGGGCACTTGATGCTGAGCAAACACGGTGATCTGCCTGTGTAAATATTAGGTCATTTGAATGCGGATGGCACTATGTCTGCATGGATGCCCAAATCACTACAATAGATGCCAAACATAGTGAACTGAAAGCAAGAGCAGGGCCTGTGCAGTGACTGAGCTTCCCATTATATCTCTGATAATAGTGTTTTCTTCTAACTACATTTACCAGCCTGATATGCAGAAACACTGCAGCATTTTAGCAAACCAAACAAATAACACAGAACGGCTTGAACAACTGCATTAATACTCACAAACATAACATAAGAGTTTGTTTATTTCAGAACAGAAATACAATCTTCATTACTGGCTTCGTCAGTCTGATTATTTCTGTTCCATTACAGCTGAACCTAATGAAGCATTCATCCGGTATGAGACAGATGAAATTGCAGGATGATACTTTAATTAAAAGGCCTGGCTGACATATTCAAAACACTTTATTTACTTGTAATCAGGATTAGGGCAGCACGTTGGCACAGTCCACGCAGTCAGCACGTCCACCTCACAGCAAGAAGGCCTGGGTTCGATTCCCGGGCTCAGATGTTTCTGTATGGATTTTGCATGTTCTCCCTGTGCTTGTGTAGGTTTCCTCCGGGTACCCCTGTTTCCTCCCACAATCCGAAAACATGCACAGTGGGCTAATTTCCTGTTCCAAATCACCTCTAGGTGTGAGTGAGAGTGTGAATGCTTGTGTGTGTGATGTTCCTGCAATGGCCTGAAGAGCTGTTCAGGGTCCTCTCCGCGACCCTAATTAGGATTAAGCGCTTTAGAAAATGAATGAATGAATGAATCAGGATTAGGTGAAATGTCAGGAGATCAGCAAACAACAATACAAGGGCAACGTCTGGAAAATTGCGCATGACAAACTCACACACATTAAGGAAACACAAATTTTCCTCGAAGGTGGTAATGATAAAGATGTCAGAAAAGACTCTAAAGGTGGAAGATGAAGCAATTGCTTTGTGTTTGAATTTGGCTACAGTATTTACTTCATGCTCATGAGTCCATTAACACTGAACATTGTGGGAAAATGATGAGTGATTTTTTTTTTAATTATTATTCTTTTATTGAACAGAGAAAAGTGACCGTGTTCACTCATTTTCTTATTTTCAACAGTGGCGCAGTGGTGAGCAAGCTCGCCTCACAGCAATAAGGTTCTATAGGTTCAAGCCCCATGGTCGGTAAGTGTGTTTCTTTGTGATCGCTAGCTTCTCACAGGAATAATGAGTATGCAATACAAATATGCACCAGAATCACTAGGCACATTGCAAGTATTTCAATATGAACACATTCAGTGTACGTATTTGTTGGGCACAGTTTCTCAAGCTGCTCTAATTTCAGTATCGCATTAGCCTAAGTCTTTAATAACAAAGATAGATTGTATCGCTAAGATTCTGTCATCTCTAATTTTAGAGGCTGTTCTGGTGAGGAATTATGAGTAATGTTCTAGGAGAGCCACTTTAATAATGTTTGCGAGTGCAAGTCATCATGGTGGCTAGGGTGAGCTATAATCTTTTTATTGGCTCATGTAACAAAAGGTTCTGTGTGTTGTCTAATAAAGTTGTTTATTAATAATGGATGCCAGAAATTTCAAAGGTGACTCATAGATGTTTAGTATGTGATCTGAATAATTGCATTTGTGCTAGAGGTGGATAAAATAATACCCAAACAATATATAATATTATCAGGTACATTATAAGGAATATGATTGTCTTTTGTCTTTGTTAACAGCCTCAGTCAGGATAAAGAAGGACTATCTGTGGCAGGTTATTAGGATATCCTTCAAGATAAAATGTCCTTGGTACCTTAAATGATGGAGGTTGGTGTCTATTTCACTTTCTGCTTTCCACAAACAGTTGTACTGTTGTACAGTTGTTAGATCTGACAATAAGGAGGACTATGAACAAGTTTTGACTATTAAAACTGTCTGCAAATGTGATATCGGATCAGCATCAGAGTAGAATCATTTTCATTCAATAAAAAGCCCTGAGTTCCTCTCCATTGTGCAGCCATGCAGGAAATTACTCCAGCAATGACTCCCTAAGATGAGAGAAAAATTTAATAAGGATCTTCCACTGCGTTTAACCATTAATAAGTAAGGAATATAGCAAGACAGGGTGTACTCATATAGGAAATTAATCAACAATGAGGTGGTGGTCATTCCTCTTAAACCACAGAAATTTAACAACAATTTTTTTTTATTATTATTTACTATGGAACATAGTATATGTATAATCGGGGTGGCAAAAAGTTTGCATGGGTTTCCACCCATAATTCAAAGATATGCACATTAGGCTAATCAGATTGCCCCTAAGTGTGAATAATTGTCTGTCTGTGCTGCCCTGAGATGGTCTTGGCGACGTTTTCAGGATGTACTCCATCTTCGCCCGGAGCTGGATGGGATGGGCGCCATGACCCTAATAAAAGATAAAGAGGTTCAGGAAATAAGATGAAATAAAGCATAGTTACACAGTATTGTATAGTTACTGTGCCTGCCTTATGTTTATGAACTTTTTGGATTTTGTTTTGGTATTGTCTGCCTGGCTTTGGCTTAAATCATTTATCTCTTTAAATAATTTTTATCTGAAAAGGCATCCACTACATCTCCAGCCTCACTCGTTACGTGACGCAAACATTTTGAGTTGAGATCACTTGCTGAGCTCAGCAGAACTTGAAGTCGAGGATACCATCCCAAACTCCTGATAAAAATTTCAAGGGGCATTTTTTTTGATGATGATGATGATGATGATGATGATGATGATGACGATGATGATGGTGATGATGATGATGATTGTTTGTTTGTTTGTTTTTGATCTAATTCAAGGTTGGAAATTTAGAGCAAGCTGGACTCTTCAGTTAAATGCAGCAATATTCCCTCAGTTGGTGCTTGGTGGTAAAAATAAAGAAAGAAATAAAGAAAAAAATAGGATTTAGATAAGAAGATTAGGAGATAAAAAAAAACATTCATTAATTGATTGATTAATAGTAATAATAAAAAAAAAAAACCTTCAAAATCAAACAAAATCTCCCAAAGGTCTTCAATTGGATTGAATTCTGGTGATTGTGGAAGCTGTGTCATATGATTTTTCATTTCACCATTTTCTTGAAGCTGATCAGTCCGAATTATTAACTGTAGAAAATATTAACAGCAGATTGTGTCTCTGATTTGATGATGTCTCTCCTCTAGCTTCATTGGTACCTTTAGGATTGTAGTGGCTCTGGTTGCTGTGGCTGTTTTTGTCACTGCATGTAAAAATATCTTCCTCTGCTTTTGCTTCCAACCAGCACTATAGTGAGTATTCCACCATTCAAAGGCTAATGCAGTTATTTACTGGTATTCTTACCTTCTTACCTCTAAGCTGTCGCTCCTGAGGCATGCCAAGTCATTTAATCTGCTGCTTAAATAATTACCTGACATTAGATGGGATTATTTACATTCAGGAGCAAATTAGCATTTATAGGGTTGTTAATCTCTTAATTGTTGCTGGTTAATGATGAGACCCAGTAGAGGGGAGAAGCTGGATCCAGGACAGATCACCTTTCTTCCATTTAGTGAAATTAAAAGGGACTTGTCAGTATGCCAACACAGTTAAATGATGTTTAATTACATTAATTAAGAAATAATTATACAGTACCACATTACATTGCAGAGGTATTTTTATGTAATTCAGGTTGGATGTGTTCTGAACAGTTCAGTGGTCTCATTTTCCACAATGTACCTGGTTTGGGTAGTTAGTTTACCTTGTTGCAAATTAAAGCAGGACACCTGTGCATTGTCAGCATGTTGGTTATAAGAACTATTTTGAAATAATATAGTCATGACACTAAACAAGGTACATAAAATAAAGGACCAAGGATCCAAACCTACAAATTAAAAAAAATAATAAAATAAAATAAGGCTCAAACTTCAATATACAAATGCACATTAACAGTAACCTTGGTGTAGTGATTAGCACTCACAGCAAGAAGGTCCTGGGTTCAAGCCCCGTGCCCGGTAAGGGCATTTTTGTGTAGAGCTTGTTCTCCCTGTGCCTGTGCTTGCACAAAGATACAATGGGGTAAGAATGAATTTTAGACAGACAGGTAACATTAGACAAGGTATACCCATAATAGAAAAGCACAAAAGAAACACAGATTCACAGTGAGACACAAACAAATGCATGATGAGACTTTGCAAGTAGACCGAGACACAACATACATGGTAAAATTCGCAGTTGTTTCCTTTCAGAGTTCATTTGGGTCCAATTGGGATTAAATTAAGTCTGAAAGTGATAATTCAACACTGGGGATTTTATAGTGGAGTAGAAATAGACAAACTAATCAGGATCTAAAGAAAGAACAACGTGAACACAATCGGGAAACACATCACTGACAGGTTGGACTAGAAACAAGACTACAGATGAAAATAAATACACATGTCAAAACAAAACCACATGATATGAACAAATAAAACATAAACTCAGTGCTCCATGTTCTGAGAGGAGCAATTCATGTCTGTTCCCAGATGAATGACAATGTAAGTAAAATACTATGACATTGTATCTTACATCAGGATAAAGTCACTAATAAGCAAGAATACAAATAAAGAAGTGATTTTTTTCTTCTTTAGTGGATTTATTACAAAGGTTGCATTTCATACACACTGTACATCAAGGCATGTATTGTCGAAAGAAATCTGATCAGTGACTGGCTTGTGGAGACCCAGAATATCATCAATATCATATTACTTAAGTGCATTTAAACTGGTCGATGTGTTTTCTTGTTAAATAATCGGACTTCTCTCCGAATATGTACTATTGGCATTGAGAAGTGGGCAGAGTAGCCAAAAAAAGCTTACTCAAGTACTGGTACTTTAAAATTATGACTCATATTTATTCCAATAACCGCTCGATTAAGAATATAGTGGGAAAAAAAACAACCTTTCAAGTACCATGCTACTCATTACACAGAGTTTAAATTTTGGCCCAGGCAATAGAGATGAGAAGAAATATTATTTAAACCCATGTAATTAAAAGGATGTATGACATCAAACAGAAGGTATGACTCACATCTGTGAAAAAAAAAGAAATTAGTGCAGAGCTTGCTATCTACAGGAAGTGTTAGGAGTTAATGTCTTATTGCAAATATTCTTGAATATTTTCCCTAACAGCCATTTTAAGGGTGTGACACACCAGATTGTTGGCAGGATAGATTTTCTCACTTCTAGTGAAGCTACAACTTACATAAGAGATTTGGCATCATGAACTTGATATAATGCTGCGCCCAATCTCGTTGTGCTGGCATTGATATGGAGTACATATGGGAGTCTACAACTAGTAAAACCAAGGATTAGTGTTAAAGTTAACTCTTCTGCAATACACTAAAAAGCAGTTTGACTTTGGCTTGTCACAGCTTCCTAACAATACACTTGGATCTCGCACGACACTTCCCAACAGGCACCTCACTGATCATATTCACCTGAATTTTGACACTCTTTTCACATGACTCTTTCACATACTTTGCACACCTGGTCAATTACCCATCCCACTAATTACCTGCACTATATAAGGACTCTGCACATGCACAGTGCAAGTATTGCTGTTATATCCTGTTACCACTGCATACCAAGCCTTTAGTCTTTGTACTTGCTCTCACTGTTTTGATGCCTGTGATTATCTGTCTGCCTGATTGATTGAACTGTATTTGTCTATGATTTTGGATTGTGGTTTATTAAAACCCCTTTTTAATCTCCATTTGCATTCGCCACCTTCATCTCTATCATGAAGCGGTGTAAAATGAATTCCACCTGATTTTGCACCTATATTTCGAGCCCCTTTATCTTGTAGAGAATTCCTCTCTTTTTTCTAGATCATTTAGAGGTGTTACTACTATACTACTTTCAGAATCACAGACAATTCCTACTTTTGGTAGTAGGAAGAACCCAAGGAACCCATGCATCAGTTATCCATGCAGCTTATTCATCAGGGTTTTGGGGAAGCAAGGGCCAGTGCCAGCTGAATACGGGGTACACCGTAAACTCCTTCCCCGTCCACTGCAGGGCTAACACAGAGACAAACAGCCATTCACACTTACATTCACACATATGGACAATTTACAGTCGCCAGTTGACCTTATGTGCATGTCTTTGGACTGTGGGAAGAAACCGGTGCACCCAGAGGAAACCCACACCAGCATAGGGGAAAAAATACAAACTCCACTCAGAAAGGCTGTAGTTGGCTGCAAGCCTCGAACCCAGAACCACCCTGCTTGTTGTCAACATGAAGGTTAACACTGGCGTTTGAGGCATAATTACTTAAAATAGTTCGGTATGTTAAATTATTCGAAATTACTGTCCCCTTTTCACCATGGCCTTTATGGTAACAAGTATCACAGGCTTATGTTATAGCTATTGGATTTTCCCTGTCTCTGCCCCTATTGTAATTGTTCACTTCCCCATTTATGTGTATCTCCTCTGAGATTAGTTTGTTTATGTATATCCTGCGTTTTCTTGTTTTATGCAAGGTCTTTTCATGCTTTTTATTGCTGGTCTCTGCATTGTTCTCTGAATCAAGTTTCTGGAAATGTACTGGGGGGTGGAACGCAGTTTTTCCAAAAGATATCCCCTCAGTTACTGTTTTGATGACGGTGGTAGAGTTTGTTTTATAACATGCCATTCCGAAATCTCCCATGGGTATTCAATTGGGGCGAGAGCTGGTGACTGCAAGTGCCATAGCGCATGATATCCTCACCATTAAAGCATTCAATGACCCCTTATGCCTTGTGGACAAAAAAGACCACTCCCATCAATACAGAAATGTTTCTATTATAGGATAAGCAGTTGATTTGTTAGACTATATTTTCACTGATTTGTAGTGGCACTTACCTCTTAAGGGACAAGTGAGCTTTATGGGCTTAAACATTGCAAGCAAAATCCCTACAGCATAACAGAAACAGCTTTTTTCCTCAGTGATATCCATCTGTAGATCTCCGGCTCAACCTGATTCCTGGCTTGAAATCCAGCCCACTGGCCACAAAGTCGGAAGCTTCTTGCAGTGTAGCAGATATGCGACACCTACCACCCTACTACACCACCATACCTCCCTACACATCAAGAAAATCTGCATGCAAATGACAGATTTGTTTCCTGCACTTTTATTACATGTCCACAGATGTCCAAAAATGTCCTAGTCAGACATTGAAATATTGAACTACATAGCTATGTCCAAATGGCCTTGTAGTCAGACGTCTGGATACTGAACCTGATTTGCATGCTGTGCAGACATACAGATATAGTCCTGGACAATGAATCTTTATAATATAGACATCATTTAACCGCCTGGCAGATGTCTCATGTTTACTGTGAGGTGGATTAATGTGATTTCTTGAAATCCAGTAACGGTGTTAATCTGATTTACGATATTAGAGTATGTAGTTGACATGGCCACTTGAAATCTGATAGCAATCACATTATTGGTGTTCATGTATACACTCATCTATTCAGGTGTGTTAACAATAAAAAAGGTGTGGATGACTGATAGGATGAAAGAAAATTCTAAGGTAGCATGTTATACATTTACTGAAATATCACTACCAGGAGCCATGACATTTAGACAAGTGTCTGTGTCACTGCCATTCAAGTGCATGAAAGGACAGGCGGGCAGAGGTAGGGGCATGGAATTAAAGTTAAATCTCACCTAAAAGTCAAAACACAAGACGAATAAAGGCCTTATTTTCAATATCCTTAAATTTTCATGCATAGTGTAACCTTACACATGACAGAATGATCATTTGTCACATTTCCCCTCCCTCTACAACTTCAACTTAGCATTTTGATTGCTTGGTGTATGCACCGGTGACTTGAGAGCATAGCGTTTTGTCATTTATTGAGTTTTGAAGGGATGCGATTGTCATGCCCTTGTTTTGCATGCCACTCATCACCAAGGTGTTTCAGAACAGCGGACACTGAAACAAATCTGGTAAATTTTAACAATGTGCATGTTTTACTAGATGCCTTTTCCTCCAACAAACCTGTTTTAATGCAACTGAAATATACAAGCACAACCATTAATGTGAATAGACACTGTGATATTCCTTCTCCAACAGTGCCACCCAGTGTTGCAAATGAATGATACCTATGCTCAGTGTGTTTGGAATATTGTACAACCAAATTACATGGCACATTTGCAATATATATCGTTTGAAACGATTAAACAGTCGCATTGTAGCATTGTACCTGCTCAAGTCTAACTGGTTAGTCAGATATTACACAATGATAATAAGCCCTGATGTGATCTTTAATTAACTACACACTTCAATTAGATCAAAATGATATTATATTAATGAAAGAAATTCTATTCATATAGATGAATCAGAAAAATACTAATGTCCTGCTGGGAAACCTGGCCTTGCAGATGCAGTGAAGCCGATATGTATTTCCACAAGGGCGTTTGCTGGTATCATATTATATTTTCGTATGCAGAGGATGTGCTAGTATTGTCACGAACGTCTGGACTCTGAATGCTTGAGCACTGCATGAATATAAAACCTGCTCACTCACACTTCAGCCTGATGCTTAATGAGAGTCAGCTCTGAACACTGTGCAGGCTGTTGCAGTCTCTTCCTCTTCATTAAACATAAACTCCAGTCTTAACACACATAGCAAAATACACACCTATGACTTGTGGTATTGCACTAGCATATATTTTATATGAGACAATACCATAGTTACACCCACTGGCCATTTTATGCTATGCATCAGCAAGGCTGGTCATGAAATCAGATGGGAGACTAAAATATAATCATCAATATCTTGTCATTGAAACTATTAGGCTTTAGTTAGGTATTATAAGGATGGTATAATAGGAAGGGTATGCTAAAGGCAGATAGCCGGCTGTAACTGTGATTGCCGCAGTTTTCAAGATTCAAGAATTTATTCATAACATGGTTGTAGTACTAGTACTAATAGTAGTAGTAGTAGTAGTAATAATAATAATAATAATAATAATAATAATAATAACAAAATTATTTTAAGTCATGAGTTGTGATTTCTTTAAACTCCATGCCTTACTGGGTACATCTACATTTCTCCTTAATCCACCCAAAAAAATAAAAAATAAAAAAAATGTGTCACCGAAGAAGGGTGACAAAGATCAGCCCAAATGGACTGTATCAACTTTATCGACTGTATAAATAACAAAGAGAATCATATCTAAAAAGGGAAGAGAACATAGATCCGGCACCTCTCCTGGCTGGATGCAGTATATTTTTATCACTGCCAGTCTAGATGTGTTTTAGGCAATTTGGAACAGCCAATTAGCCTAATGTGCATATCTTTAGACTGTCGGAGGAAACCTGGAGTACCCGAAGGAAACCCTCACAAGCACAGGGAGAACATGCAAACTCCACACACAAACGCCCGAGCCCGGGAGTCAAAACAGACATGCTAACCACAGTGCTACTGTGCTGCCCTGTCGGTAGCTAGCCATAGCTAATTTTTAATCTCTCAAATGTTAGCATGTATTAATATTCATAAAGATGGTGTCAGGTAGCCATAGCTTATTCATAATATCTCAGATGTTAGGTAGCAATTAGCTTTTAACTAGTCCATTGTCAGAGTTAACCTTACGTAATGTTTAAGCATGCCTAACTACCTTTAGTTTCTTGATGAAAGAGGCGTTAATTTGAGTGATTAAAATCAGGTGTGTGACTGAGTGCGTGATCTTTTTCTGTGCATGCTTTTACTTTCAAACTCTTAGTAAATTTATGATTTTATTTTTTTTTCTGCCTTTGTGAAGAATTTGACCTTAGGTACTTTGCTAACACTGCTGGCTTGAGAACACTTATCCTGAAAAATATCACCAGCCAACAGCAAATATAGGTGCAAAGCTTCTTCCTGATGAAGAAATATAGGACAAAGCATGCACTGGATATGAAGCCGCATAAGAAACTGCATCAAGTGCTGTTATACAGCAGCCTGCATGTTAGATGTGTTCAATAAAGTAATTTAAAAAACTATTTAAAAGCCGTATATTTATTAGCAGGCGCTTCAGTGGCATAGCGGTTAGCATGTACGCCTCACAGCAAGAAGGTCCTGGGTTCGTGTCCCGGGCGTTTCTCTGTGAAGTTTGCATGCGCTCCCCGTGCTTGCATGGGTTTCCTCCAGGTACAACGGTTTCCACCCACAGTGCAAAGACATGCACATTAGGCTAATTAGCTGTTCTAAATTGCCCCTAGGTGTGAGTGTGAGTGTGATTGGCTGTGTGTGTTGACCCTGTGAAATCTTTGCCTAGTGTCGGCTGAGATAAGCACGGCCTCCCCATGACCCTAGAGGAGTAAGCGGTTCGGCAAATGACTGTGAGTGAGTGAGTGAGTGAGAAAAGTTCCACTACCGGTGTGTTCCCTGGCCACTCCAAATTGTTTGCAGCAAATTATAAGTATCCTGCATTCCAACCACACTTTTCTTCAGACTGTGCAATGTTTGAACCCCTTCATTAATAAGTTATAAATTCTCCCTGAATGCACTACATATAAAATTCAAGTTACAAATGTATTCGCAGTGGTGCTCAGGATCTTATCTAACTGAGAATAACTTATTTATTATTCACAAGATCTGTCTGCTTTTCACTGTCATACTGGAAGCATTTTAATGAAATCTGTAATTTGATTGACTTGGTCAAAATATTTTGAAGAGATGTTTGAGTTCTGGAAGGAGCAATAAGACATGAAGATACAAAAAAAAAAAAAAAAAAGGTGGATGCCCCTTCAAGCTTCTGATAAAACATATAATTCTGTCAGCTGTATGGAGCATACACACATCTTCTGCCTCTGTTTAATAGTTATACCTGTGTATGTATTCACATTTGAACCAGATGTTGTTGTAGCATAAACTACACACTTTTTTCCTCAATGAAGACAGATGTGAAATTTTTGGTTTGTTCTTGTTGTCGTTTGTTTTGTTTTCCAGGAGCCCCACAGATCTTTTATCTTGTGGCGCCCTTTGGCACTGAAATCTCGCACCAAAACCAACTGGCCTTCCTGCAA
>JBCNYH010000023.1:45966340-45980719 GCA_039654325.1 Tandanus tandanus
TTTCTTTCTTTCTTTCTTTCTTTCTTTCTTTCTTTCTTTCTTTCTTTCTTTCTTTCTTTCTTTCTTTCTTTCCTTCTCTTTCTGTTTTTTCTTTCTTTCTTTCTTTCTTTATTATTTTTTTATTCCTCCCGTTCTTTCTTTCTTTCTTTCTTTCGTATTTTCCCTCCCATTCTTTCTCTCTTTTTTGCTTTCTTTCTATCTTTCTTTCTTTCTATCCTTTGTTCTTTCTTCCTTTCTGTCTTTCTTTTTGACTTTCCTTTCTTTTTTTATTTTGAAGTGTAGATAATTAACAGCTAATGCAAAGGCAGTTGTACTGTTGCACAAAATGTATCGACTGTAACAACAGACTTTTTTTCTGTTTTTAAATACCAGCATCTTTTCTTTATTACTTTATTGTTAGTTCCAAATTATATGGAGGGTTTGCCATGCAAGCTCATTTAAATTAGTTATTGCTGTAAACCTGTATGCTGTTTTAGTATATTTAGCAGTTTTTTCTGAGCTACTGTTATTAAAAAAAAATAAAAAAAATTGAGTCAAAATTCTACAAGCCTGAGGTTATAAATATTTTAAAAGTGCACTTATGGTGCATATGTGCAAGGTTTCACATCAGATTTAAAATCTTGCTTAAAAGTCAAAATATCAACTCTTGATATGTATCTCCTTTTCTTCATTTAATTTTGGCTAAAATGAAGTCAGCTATTATCACTACATCATTATGATTAAGTGTTTCTGTCTGTCCTTGTGTTATCTCCTAACTGTACCTTCCATATTTTTTTTCACACATACATGTCTTTAGTGCCCTCAGCCACCACCCCTCCCACCCCCTTATTTTTCATTTCCTCTCTTTCCCCTCGATTTTCTGTAGAGGGTTGCGTTACGCGTCACTGTTCATGCAGGCCCTGTAGAGTGTTTCATGAGTCACAGAGTCAGTATGACGCACACTACAGGCTTTAAATCGCTGCTCCGTGCAGCCCTCCATCCCATAATGACAGTATCTGAGCTTCACTCTTATTTTTAAGAAGCTTTAATGATACAATCATTTGAATGCCTGTCAGTAGTAAAAGAACACATCTCAGTGGTGGGCCGTTCAGTCTGACGATGAGCTGTTTTAATGCTCCCTGGTGTGTCTTCCTATTTGAATTAGTGAATTTTTGTTCATCCTGTTGATACATTGTCCTGAGAGACACTTGTTAATGATCTGCTATGCTGGCATCAGGAGTAAACTGGGGTCGAGAGGTATATGCGACTTCATTGCCCTCACTACTTTGTGCACAATAGGCCTAATTTACCAAAGTATGCTTTTATGGGGGCTAATTACGTTGCGTGGGGAGAAGACATTGCACTCGCAGTTCATTTCTTGCAAACAATTACAGTGCCTTACCATATGCTGAAGACTCATTTTTAACAATTAAATCAGTCTTTTCAAGCACAGTATGTAAAGAAATTGTTTCAGATGAGTGGAGCAGATAAACACAGCACTAACAATTGCAAAGAAATATTTATTTTATGCAGTTCAGCTAAACAGCCCTACATAAGAAAGCAGATGAGCTTTTATTGCAGGTCACCCTAGTGTTATAATTAAAGCTCAAACTGGATGTGATTATAATGCACAAATGTTCATATTAAAAGTTACTTTTTTTTATTATTATTTTTATTTTTTGTTTGTAACAGGAGCAATTTTATTTTACAGTTTTTTTGTTATTTCACTGTTCATGTTTGTTTTCCAGTTTAATTGCATAATTAATAAAAGAGCCAATTATAATTGGTTTCAGTATGCAAATGCAGGCTGCATATGAAGTGTCACAGGTCTATGAGTCCTATGCCGGGTGTATTTTCTCTTTCCTTCCTTTCTTCCTCCCAGCCTACCTTTCTTACCTCCCTTTCATGCTCCCTCTCACATTTCGTCTCACTCTTCTTCTCACTCTTCCATTCATGCTTTCTCTTCACGCTCCTCCTTATGCTTCATCTCACCCTTCCTCTTGCATTTTCTTTCATGCTTTCTCCAACACTTTCTTCCATGCTTCCTCCCACGTTTTCCCTCACGCTTCCCATCACAGTGCCTTTCACGCTTCCCCTCACATTTCCTCTCACCCTCTTGATAACATTAATGGATCTTGGGAAAGAGTTTTGACTTATGCTTACCACCAGAGGTTTTTTCTTTTTCTTTTTCTTTCTGTTTGTTTTATATTGAATGTTTTGTTGTTTTTTGTAATTCATTCCCCTGGTTTCCAGTTGTGGAATGACTCTAGTATCCAGTCCTGGACATTGGGTTCGTCTTGCTTTGGTCCACCACGAGCAAGTAGTGTCCTCCTACTCACTGGCGACTGAAGTGTGCCTGTTGTTCTCATTGATGTGATGGCTGCTCTAAGCTCTGTGCAGTGATGTTTTAGTATCCACTGTGTGAATCTGTGGCGCGGCACATTTTAGGAGCTGTTAGCTGAGTGTGACATACATGTGTGCGCCTTTCAAGGGAACTGTGAGCAGCTTCACCACTGAACCTACAGTGGCTGGCAAAACTGTTCATACCCCTTGAACTTTTCCACATTTTGTCACATTATAACCACAAACGTAAATGTATTTATTGAGATTTTGTGAGAGACCAACACAAAGTTGCACATAATTGTGAGTGGAAGGAAAATAAAAATCTGAAAAGTGTGGTATACATTTGTGTTCTAATATGCCAGATATGCCTCCTTTACTCTGATATCCCTAAATAAAATTCCGTGCCACCAATTGCCTTCAAAAGTCATCTAATTAGTAAATAGAGTCCTGTGTGCAATTTAATTTTAGTATAAATACCGCTGTTCTGTGAGGGTCTAACAGTTTGTTAGACAACATTAGTGAATAAACAGCATCATGACGCCCAAGGAACACACCAGACAGATCGGAGATAAAGTTGTGGAGAAGTTTAAAACAGGGTTAGGTTATAAAAAAATCCCAAGTGTTGAATATCTCACGGAGCACTGTTCAATCCCTCATCCGAAAATGGAAGGAGTATGGCACAACTGCAAACTTACCAAGACATGGGTGTCCACCTAAACTGACAGGCCGGAGAGATAATAAAAGCGGTTAAGAGGCCCCTGGTAACTCTGGAGGAGCTGCAGAGCTCCACATGTCAGCAGGGAGAATCTGTCCACAGGACATCTATTAGTTGTGCACTCCACAAATCTGACCTTTATGTAAGAGTGGCAAGAGGAAAGCCATTGTTGAAAGAAAATCATAAGAGGCCCCGTTTGCGATAGTAAACATGTGGAAGAAGGTGCTCTGGTCAGATGAGGCCAAAATTTAACTGTTTGGCCTAAATGCAAAATGCTATGTATGGCGGAAAACTAACACTGTACATCTCCCTGAACACACCATCTCCACTGTGAAAGATGGGAATAAGGAGGTGATGCTATGGGGATGCTTTTCTTCAGAAGAGACAGGGGAAGCTGGTCAGAGTTGATAGGAAGATGGATGGAGCCAAATACAGGGCAATCTTGGACAAAAAAAACCTGTTAGAGACTGGGGCAGGACCTAAACATACAGGCACAGTTACAGTGGAATGGTTTATATAGATCAGAACATATTCATGTGTTAGAATGGCCCAGTCAAAGTCCCGACCTACGTATCTACCTCCATCCCTTGCTCCTTATTATATAATAAACTTCATCACACTGGATGGCCCTGTTTACTTTGTTTTTACCTTCTCCATAAAACAGAGTTTTGGGGGAGGTATTGTAATCACTGATGTTGGTGATTCCTTCGATCCTTCTGTTTGTTTTTTTTTGTCTGTCTGTGAACAAAATCCTGGCCACACCAGAGCAAGGATTTTCACCAACATTGGTGGGGACACTACCCTTCCTGAGTCTCTTGAGAGGCTTTGATTTTGGAATATAAAGGCTAAAGGTCAAAGCAGGGTCACATATTTATTGAAATAGAGCCCTTATAACTTTAAAATGAGTGCAGATTGACATGCCATTACTATGGAACTCTAATAGTAAACCATATATGGGCTTTTAAATGAGACGGTTACCTTTGACAGTGAACGAACTTGAATGGTCAAAACCATAACCATCTTGTAAATACTTTACTTGCGAGAGCTGTTTGTTAATTTGGTCATGTCTACGTACTATAGAACTTACGATTAGACGAGCACCTGGGTACATAAAACCAGTACCCCTATAGGGTCTATTTGCTACATTATCCATGCTTAATGGCAGAGGTACCTTGCACTCTTTGAGTGCCCTTCTAGTTTATCTTTATTTTATTATCTATATTATTCTTTTGTCCCCTCTGCTCCCTTTGCTTGATTCCTTTAACCTTCCTTTTCCTTCTTTACATTTACAATATACCAGCAATCCTTGGCTTATTTCACTGTTGAACTTTGGTCAGAGGGATTACTTTTCTGCCACAGCAGCTCTGACTGCAAAGCAAATCTCTCATTTTATAAATGCCTTTCTTCTAATCCACTGTGATTTTTAATAGCAACAACTTGTACATGGTGACTACTTCATATGTACCAATTAGTCATTCATTCATTCATTTCCTAAACTGCTTAATCGCAGGGAGGCTAGCGCCCATCTCAGACCATCTCAGTCTGGGCACCCTGGACAGCTCACCAGGCCATTGCAGGGCCAACACACACAACCATTCACACACACACATTCACAACTACGGATGATTCAGAACAGCCAATTAGCCTACTGTGCATGTTTTTGGACTGTGGGAGGAAACCCACGCAAGCACGGGAAGAACATACAAACACCACACAGAAATGCCCGAGCCTTCTTGCTGTGTGGCAGACTTGCTAACCATTGCGCCACCGTGCCACCATGCACCAATTAATTATTACTATTTAAAAAATACAAAACAAAAAATATATATATATTTTTTTTATAACTGTTGATATTGTTAGGTTTAAGCAACTTTACTCTTTCTGATATTGGAAAGTCTTTGAGGAATATGCTGTCTGCTCTCTCCATTTTCCTAATTTTTTGTTATTGACTTTAAAAAAAAAAACCTTTATAGTTGTTATAACCTGAGCGATAATAACTAACATGTTTTATGAACTTCTAGTACTGTCGTTTATGAGAAATAAAACACTTGAGGACATACAGTTATTGGAACATAATCAGCTTTGGTGTGGTTATAGTCCTTCATTTTGTGTCAGGCTGTAACATACTATGCTTTCATTTTAGATACATCACTTATAGATAAGCTGATTATTTTTTAATATTGTAAAATGTTTACTTCCTTGCTGATCAGCTGCTTAATTATTGTCCTTAAAATCATTCTTTAGTCACAAATGAGTTTTCAGATGTAATTATACACATTTCCACAGGCATGATCTCAGTCAATACAAAATAATTGTAATCATGACAATAAAAACCCATCTGCAAACCCTTCATCTGTTTTCACTGCTACAGTCATATTTTCTCTCCGAATTATTTATATGCATCACCTCTTATCATTTACCCAGTCACTTATAGAAACTGGAAAATAGTTGCTCCCCCTCTAACTTAAATGTGTATTTTTTTTTACTTAAAACTTAAATTTTTATTTTTATTTATTTATTTATTTTTTATCTGGTTGGTGATTGGTGCATCTTACAAACTTGCTGATAAATGAATTGCAGCTTCTTGTTTTCAGAGTTTATTTTTTATCTTCATTTTTTAATCAGTGTAATTTGCTTGAACAGTTAGATGGCCTTAGTTGAGCAGTCACGGCATGGTACATTCTCTTTTTTATTGAGTTATGTGGCTTGCCGATATAGTTTCTTTACACAAACACGTTGTGCTTTCAACTTGATAACAAACATTTACTCCCACAATCCCAGCTCTTATTGCTTGTATTTGTTGAAGCATAAAAGCAGAAAAGACACCAGAGAACATGAGAAAGACAAAGGAAATGGAGAAAAATAGACAGAGATACATGCTCGCAGAAGAATGCTTATGCACTGACCTTGGTTGATATATTTTTTCCCTTTATGCTGTGGTAGATAGTCATTAGTTAGTGATTAAAAGTAGCACAAGGCCTACGGTTGTATTTACTTACAGCATTTATGCAGACTCAAAGGCCTGGTTCTCGCTTTTGTTACTCAAAAGCTCATGAAATGCATTCACAATGAATAAAAGCTTAAACTAGAGGTGCACTCAGAGTTTATGGCACCTCTGCCCTAGACCATGGATAGTGTAGAAAATACACCCTATATGGGTTTTGATTTTAATTACCCATGTGCTCATCTTTTAGCATAAAACCTCTCTTGTTTGAAGTATTTATGAGATGGTCAGGGTTTGACCTTTGAATGTCAATCAAGGTCTTATTTGAAGGTCTGTATATGGTTTCTTATTAGTGCTTCATACTAATGGCATGTCTGTAGACCAATGTTTGGAAGTTATAAGCACTCAATATCCTGTAACCTTGATTTCCACTTTTTTTATGGTCACTTAAGATCAGAGGTAATTGGTATATGTTTTCCTATTGGGATTCCACAGTAATGACATCTACTGTGACTTTGTTCTGGCCTTTGCCTTTGACCTTGACTTTCCAAAATCAAGTCATCTCTGGGACTCAGATGCATTCAGGTGTGGTCAGGATATTGTTTACAGGCAAACTGCCAAAATGCTCACAGATGACTTTATCTTCGCCAAAGCTCTGTTTTGGGCAAAGGTTAAAAGTTTACAACATTTAAAAAAATAAATAAATAAATAAAAACATAAATGTATTTTTTGTGCATTTTTTTATACAGTGGATTAAAAAAACTACATATATTTGTTAAAATGCAAATTTTAGTGAGATAAAACGATAAAAATCACATTCAAACTCGTGTTCGTGTTCAATAATAATAATATACCTTTCCTCAATAAACAATTCTGGTTAACATCAATTAATTATCAGCTGAATTAGTCAAGATTTTACTTGTCTTTTTCTTGGTTTCTGCTGCTGAAGTCCACAAAGTGCTTATGCAGGATTTACAGGATCTCACTGAATTTCAGAAACCTTACACAGCATGGAACCCAAAGTATGTCAAAAAAATGGGGCACCACAATGCCATTACCAAAAACAGGATGTGCCTCCAAAATGGCAAAAGAACAAGAGGAAATCATATCAGTGATCCTGCCATGAGACCGACAACAACATTCAGGGAGTTGCAGGAACGTCTTGCCATTACCAGTCACTCCCTGCGTGTGAAAACAACCTCTCATGTCTGGGCTGTAAGGGGAGGGTGGCTAAATGGAAAGTCTTTCTTAGAAACCAACAAAGCCCAACTAGGTCACGTCAAAATTGTGATAAAATGTGATGGAAAAAGTAACCAGTTAATCAGCAGTAACTCCACCAGTAACACCCCAGACACCAGCACAACCTCAAGTGTTTAATTTCTTATGTATTCAGCATATACAGTACAAGGTAAAGCATACTGTAAGTATATTTTGTTAGCATTGTTGGAGCCAAATGGAATAAAAAAAAATCATAACTACACTGTTGTATTGTTCTATTGAAAACTTACTCCAGGGACGTGTAGTCACTGAGTGAGTGCTTGCTCACCTCTCCTTTTCATGAGCATCTCAGCAGAAATACACACAAACACGCACACACTGGGTTATTATCTGCCTCTGGCTTGCTATCTTCCTTTTCTTCTTCTTTTAATTCTCTACTTGTTTCAGTTTAAATCAAGTCCCTTCTTTTTGAACTTCTCTCATCTGTCCAATTCACTGTTCTTCTGTTTCAGCATTTAGTATTTGCTGACGATTTCTTTGTCTCTGCTACTTTATTTATTTATTTATTTACTTATTCGTTAATTCATTTACTTTTTTCTCCTGTGGTTGGTCTGAAGGTTTAGCATCAATAAAAGCGAGGTCCTTACCAACCCTTGCAGGTGGTGTGGATGTTCAGACAGGTAATTAAAAGCCCACATCAGATTTTAATTAAAAACTAACCCTTGCTTTGTTCAATTGAAACCTGCAACACTAATTATAGGAGGTAAGACATGCTTAAGTGGTGCAAATAAAGCTGAGTTTACCTTGTTGTTGGAATGTATTGTAAACCTTGTTACACACAATGTGCTTTTTTAGAATGTTTTCTTGTTCCAGCTCATCTATCAAACTCAAAGCCTACAGATTAACAGTGGCACCTTGCATGGTTTTATTCGGCATTCAGTGTCCAACTACAACTCAACAATTTCACGCTATATACAATTCACTGTAGTATTGCGTCTGCCCACGCTAGCACACAGTACACATGAGCCTGCAAAATTACTGTGATGACATGCTAAAAAAAAATCAACAGCTATCTCCTGCCTTTTTTTTTTTTAATAAATTTTAAAAGGATTTTTTTTTTTAATTTGTTGACGTAAGAGGTCAAAAAATAAAAAAAAAAGGTCCTGGCATTTCATGTTTTTGGCTTTGCATGTTCTCCTTGTACTTGTGTGGGTTAACTCTGGGTGCTCCAGTTTCCTCCCACAGCCCAAAGACATGCACACATGGCCGATTGAATATTCTTGATTGCTACTAGGTGTGAATATGAGAGTGAATGGCTCTATATCTGTGTTGTTTGGATGTTCTGGCGAGCTGTTTAGGGGTGTATCCCGCCTGGAGCTGCTTCCTGCAACCTAATAAAGGGTAAAGTGGTTCAGAAATTAAAATGAAATGAAATAGTTAGTGTTGTTTGTTAGTTGAAGAAAGTCAAAAATCAATGTTTGACTTTTATAACATTGCGCATTCTTGCTGTCATTATTTTTACAGAATTTCTCCACAGTTTCTGTAGTACCGCACTCCAAATTGTTTGTAACTGTTCCCAAAAATTCCATTTGGAGGAAACATTTGTGTGATCAATTCATGAATAAATTAAATGAAGTAATAAATTATTCACAGTGGTTGTTCAAGTAATAAATTGTTCAAGTGGATTCAAATCTGGAATCTTGGCCAGTTCATAATTTCTAGTGTTAACAAAGTGCACAAAAACAATTTGCATTTCTCTGCAACAAGTAGTTTAATAAATGTCAGGCATAGCAGTCTGAGTGAATGATCACTGTTAGTTGTATATATATATATATTAATAAGTTTTTGCTGTTGTAGTTTTGTATTGTTTTGTTTATTAGTGTATTTTTAGAGTTTGGAGGAAATGTGCTATATTGTAATATATATTGTATCGGGATATGAGATGATTTATAGCATGATGTGAATTTTTGGTCATATCTCTAAGTGAAGATTAAAAATGGTGACCGATCTATAAATTTCAGGTTAGCAGTTTGTAGTATTTATATTATTTTGGTTTTATAGGGTCATAATATATATCACAAACTATGTAATATAGATTAACACAGGGATCATTTGAAAAATAATGGCAGCAACTGGAAAATACTGACAATGACCCATATGTAAGGACAGAGTCCCATTTCATAACGTTACAAAAAATCGTCAGTTCATAGAGTTGGTCAGCACCCTCGATTCCAGGAATGTAATGCCTTGCCTCAAACATGTCATGGATGTTGACTTTGTTTGTGTATGGAGAATACTGGGTCAGAATTTACTTATTTCAAATAAAAGAAGAAAATAATCAAACAATAATGAAAGCACAGTATGGTCATTTTAATCCATTATTTTAAATAATTTGAATATTTTATGTTTCAATATTCTATATTGTGATATATATACCGTTACCATGATATAAAATTATTTATACTGTGAGAAAAGATTTTGTCCATACCACCCACCCCAGTCTTAATTATCCATAGGCGCACATTTAAAGTCCATAATCAAGAAATGGCAAGAGTTTTGTACTACTAGGACCCTTCCCAGACCAAATGTGCATATTTTTAAGGCGGTTAAGGTCCAGGTGCACACATTAGGAAATAAGCCAGTGACGAGACAAGGTTGGAGAAAGACCCCATCTACCAAATTGCTAAACAGACAAACAAAAGCACGTGGTGTGAAACAGTCACGACCCTGGTGTTTTAGTCACCATTTGTAAATGTAGTTCTCCCTCACACTGAGCCAGATACTAAATTACTCCACTTGATAACAAAAAACATTGCCTATCCAATATAAATAACCATGTACATTTCTTTACCAACTCTCCTAACCTTCTTTAGGGGTGATCACACTAGAGGAGCGATAGAAAAGCAACTGATGTGAATGGCAATTCGCGGCATTCACTTTTCATTCTCAAAACGTTCTTAAATTTGTCTCGCGACATTTACAGCATCACATTTTGGTCGCCTGCTTCGTGAACTTACTGCAAACATTTCAAACATATTTGAAATTTTCGCAAATGTCACAAAACGAGGCTCTGATGCAGAGTACTCTAAAACTCTTCTCAAACAGTCCGCACATGTCGTGAGAAGCTTGCAAAGTTGTCGTTTTGCTCGCAAATTATTATTATTATTATTTTTTGTTCAAAAGGAAAAGGGACGAGTTGGAGACTTCCACGCGGAAAGTTTGAGAAAAGTTTGACACTTGTTGTATTCCGCCATATTCTGTGTATTTTGTCATAATTCATATTTTATTCGCATTGTGTTTGCGCGAATAATGCACGAATAAAAAGCGAATGGTCTGAAAACATGACTTATTTACGACAGAAGATTAGTTTTTTTTGCCAAACATTGATAAACCAATCGCAAATCAGTCGAAAAATTGTCAAGATACTTTCTCGTTACTTTGGCGTGATTTTCGTATTTAACCTGCAAAATATTCATTTGCATGTGGAGGCGCAAAACATCTTGATGCAAATTTCAAAATTCACACCAAAAAAATAAAAAATGCAAAAAATAAATATATTCACATCAGTCGCTTTTTTATCGCACCTCTAGTGTGATCACCCCCTTAGGGGTTTCTGGATGTTGTCTGTACTCATGTGAGGGTCCATTCTGTAAACTTGCTTTGGGGGAGACAAATATCTTACATATTAAATATCTTATCTTTCCTCTGTATATGTAGCATTGAAAAAGAATTTAGGATCTTTGGTTGAATCATGCATGAGTGAGCTTTAAGAGTATATTTATGATCCTGGTTTTATTTTTTGTATTCTTTCTTCAGTGCCCTTTCTTGTTTTCCATTTGGCTTGATAGTTAAGTACTGCACAGTGATTCATCATTTTTCTTCTACTTTTTTGCAGATGTTGAGAGGTGAGAGCTAGCCTTTTTCAGTCTTTTTAATTCTTTCGTTTGAGGAAAGCTGATTGTTTCTGCACTGTGGAGGTGCAGTGATTTCATCCAGACCTTATAGGTCTAATGTTTTTTTCAACTCCTGTACTGAATTCAGATTGCAGGTGCTTTGTTCCATCAGCATGGTTGAAACTGATTGCTAACAACAGAGTCATTTGCCGCATTCTGTCCCCCTAAGTTATCCAACTTGTTTAATTTCATTTTAATTTGCTTTCCTTATGGCATGAAAGAAGCCAAATGGTTTCTTGAAAGAATTGAAAAGTGAGCAGACGGTTTCTCTAAAGGCAGTGCAGATAAAAAAGAATTGACTCTAGTGTTTATTTTTATTGGAATTTGAAGGTTTGTTCAATGCATTCGCACAACACAGGGTGGCGTCAATGAAGCTATATTAATTGTAATGTCTGGAATTTTTTGGCGTATTCATTTCCAAACACCATGTCAACAGAATGCATTCGTGTGTACATTCTTCTATATAATATCCATATGTCATATTTCATAGTCTAACCAGTTATTATGAGCAGACTTCACCCAGGCTGAGCAGACTTCACCTTTAAAAGCAGAGATGATAAAACTAATTGGCCTAGCTGTCCAGCTTTCTTTTTCATTTGTTATTAAAATGAAGCTTGTCTTAACTGAATGTATTAGAACTTAACTTTCGACTGAAGTAGGCCTTATTCTTTATGCCATAAGTGTTCTGTAATTAATGTGCTGTTTAAAGGCCATCTGAATCTCCAAAGGAGGCACAAGTTCTACAGGCTATATTTAGTTCATGAAATGTGAAAGGCATTTAATCAGACAGCTTTTCCTTGCCGACACTCACTCGCCCCCACACCCCCACCCCCTACCCCTTAAGACATGGTGCATGGTTATCCATTAGCCTATAACTTGTTTCATTAATGAACTCTTTGGCCCATGAAGGTCTCTGAATGTGAAGACTTAATGACATCATGTCCTAAATTCATTTGGGAAAGCATTAAAGGCCTGACCTGACTCCTCCTGCTGTGTCTGATCTTGCCCTTTTAAGTGATGAGGATGAGGAGTTTAGGTCCCTGCTCATGGCACATACTTTTCTATCCCTGTTCTTCATTAATATTGGGCAAACTTACATTCACTGGCTTTGAAGTGCGCTTATGTGCTTCAAGTCAGGCCGTGTGGTATTTCTTTTCTCAAATTTCTGTATAAACTGATGACATGAATTCAATTATTGAAGTTAACCTGTAAAACGAACATTTAGCACCTGATTTACCAAACAGAGACTATCTATGTTTTCACACGAGGAATGTTGCACATCTTCTATACTTTGCTTATATTTTGCCCCTAGTTATAGGGTGTTTCTATCAAAATTTCTGCAATGCAGACAGATCTTCAGGAAAGTTTATTTATTTACCATGTACAATTCCATTTATTAAACCCAAAAGCCATTTCCATTTCCTCTTGGAAATAGCCTCAGTATGGTGAGTATCTCACTGAGCAATGAATGTTCGGTAACAGCGGCGATTAGTGGTTTGCCACTTTTTTGACATCTTAACCACTCACTCAAGTATTTGTTAGTCAGTGAGACAGTAAATTGCAATTTGTTGATGACTTTCTGGTGGTCCACACACATTTTGCTAATATTCTGTTGGGCAGTTGATGAGCAATTCACAAACAGTTGGTGAATCTCTGCAAATAGACAGCGAAAGTTTGGCGAATGTTTGGCAGAACTATGCCAATTGTTCTCTGATTGCCATCATATAGCGTCACAAGCTATGCAGACTACTTGCCAAGTATTTTCCAACAAGTCTCCACATTTCCTGATGCAGTCGAATGATTGAAGAATAGTTGATGACCACAAAGAACATTTGCAGTTGGGGACTTACAAGTATTTGCAGACCATTGAAGACATGTTCTCAAAAGATTGCTTAAAATATTGAACATGTTCAAAACTCCTTGAGGAATGAAAGTTTGATGAGTAAATGGATGGCAAACATGGCGAGTACTTGGAGAGTATTTGCAGAATTTTTGCAAACAGAATGGCGAATGTGGCGAATGTCCGTTCACCACAGCCCCCAGCTGTTCACAAGTTCAGTTTAAGTTTCCATCTTTAAGGCTCTAATCTGTCTGTATTTTTAGAGCAGGTCGACTGCTGAGAAAAGGAAATTTTATCCTGTTGAGAAGTGCGGCATGGTAATATAGTGAGCAGGAAGGTCACCTGCTCGAGTCCTGGCCTCAGATATTTCAGTGTGGAGTTTTCTCCTTGTGCTTGTGCAGGTTACCTCCATGTACTCCAGTTTCCTCCCACAGTCCAAAGACATGCATATTAGGCTAATTGGCTGTTTCAAATTGCCCCTAGGTGTGAGTGTAAATGGTTGTGTGTGCTGGCCTATCAATGATCTAGTGAGCTGCTCAAGGTGTATCCCGCCTTCACCCAGTGTTGGCTAAGAAGGGCTCCAATCTCCCCTTGGCTAAATAAGGATTAAGCGGTTCAGCAGAATCCTGAATTAGCTCAAACACAGGAACTGAACCAAGCATGCTACTTGTTTTATCTTTGCGGATGACATTTTTCTGTACTTGTGAACTGAGCTACAAACCTCAATTTCAGCCAAAAAACAGAAAGTGAAAAGCTATCGGAATGTAATATGTTTTACAGATTTGAAATGACTAACAAAAAAGAGTAAGGGAGCACTTATACCACATCAATGTCTGGATTGTTTGAGTAGTGTTATCGCTGTGTAACACGATCAAAACTTTCCATTGTGTTGCAGTCAGTGCCACGGAACTGGGTCATTAAGCACAGTGTGAATGGGGGAGTCGGGGGGGCAAACTATGTCGAGTGAGTTACGAGGCAGTAGGCCTACTTAGAATATGACAATAAAAAATGGATGTGAAACTCAAAATGTTTTATAGTGAACTGTAGTAATTTCTGTAATTCTCTAATATTATAATAAGTGTGGCTCTGTCTTCTCCAAAGGGGTTTTTCTTCTTGTGTACTCTTTTCTATCATCATGAAACATGAAATTATGTTTCACATTTGGTCAGGTATGTCATGGGAGATTTAACATTATTGAATCAGCTAACGTGCAACTCAACCAGCCATTACTTTCAACACTGCACCATTCTCAGTGTGATGTTTATAGTTTATAACTCAAATCTTATACTCAAACATATTTAAATTTCAAGTTCAAGTTTCAAGTTTATTTGTCATATACAGGTAACAATAAAACATCACTACCGGCAATGAAATTCTTGGACTCAGA
>JBCNYH010000023.1:46003948-46018211 GCA_039654325.1 Tandanus tandanus
GCCCAGAGTCGGCTGAGATGGGCGCCAGCCTCCCCGCGACCCTAATTAGGAATAAGCGGTTCAGAAAATTAATGAATCAATGAGTTAGTTTCATCAGAAATGCATACAGATGATGAATAGCTGCTCTAATGTGTATATTTCCAACAATTTATAGTGAGAATTTACAGTTGACACTTCTATTAAAATGCATAGGAAAAGTAGGACCCTCCTGATTGTAGCCAAGAGGCAAGCAAAACAATCATGACAAATGGAGGCCCGTCCACAGCAAAGTAATTCAGTCATAAGTTCATAACTTTGAAGCTGCGACCTCACAGGAAGTCGCCTGAGATGCATATGGCATCAGAAAAGATTTTATCAATTATTATTGGAATTATCTATGGATTATTATAAATTCTCTTAATTATATTTTAAAATCTGGTTTAAGCATACCTGTGCAGGACATTAAGAGGTCTCATATTAAGAATTCTAATCAGAGTCCCTATTCTAATCTCGTGATTAATTTACATCTTACAAGTGTGTAGAGTGAACTAGCATTAGAACTTACAGGTGCCCAGTGCCAAGCTTTTATTATATCCGAACTACAGTGCTATTTACTTCTATCAAAATTTTACTCATTAGGAAAAAATTCATAAATTAATAAAAATAATAATAAACCGGGCGGCACGGTGGTGCAGTGGTTAGCACGTCCGCCTCACAGCAAGAAGGTCCTGGGTTCGTGACGTTTCTGTGTTCGTTTCTGTACTCCGGTTTCCTCCCACAGTCCAAAAAACACACACCGCTGATCGGCGGTTCCAAATTGCTCCTTATACTTTTTAACACAATTTGGCTCAACTGCAACTCCCATGTAAAATATGTAATTAAAAAGATGTACCATGCATTATTTTGAGATTTACAGTAAGGTAAGTACTTAGCAGCTATTTAACAATTAATGCAGGGTGGATGTCACTGAAAAGTCCCCGAGGTGGAATGCCGAAGGAATTATTTAATATGCTACATCCACAGAGCCCAAGGTGATATCTTACAGTATAAGATATGTACTGTATTATATATAAGTATATATTACATGGGAACATAAGCAATGCAAATAAGCAAGCACTAGACAGCCCCCCCCATAGTGCTAAACATAATCAAATGATTATTTTGTCTGCTAATAATTATGAATGAAAACTATATTGAATGAAGGTTCATGTGTGCAAATAATAATTTGATTATCTTTTAACATTTTATTTTTCATTTACCTTCGGGCTTTTCGGGTCACCCTGTAGCAACTGGCCAGTGGTTAAAACACTTCTGTTACTGTTATTCTCTTTACCCCTCACTGGTTCTAAAGTGATGGCTGGATATTTTAACAACATACTAGAGAAGACGATATTTCCAAAAAGCAATTACACAAAATCATGTTAAATGTAATCTAGTGAAAATTGTATTAGATTTACTGTGAGTGTGCGTGGTATGTACTGGTGCATGCATTTTATAAAATACTTGATGTGAAATTGTTTTAGTCATTATCTTGTAGCAGTGAAGAGGAACTGTATAATTATAAAATTTAAATCAAACTTTTTCCAAGGAAAAACTAACTATACAAATTTGTCTTTTGGCTTGTAAGGTTTATTTATTTTATTTATTTATTTTTCTTTTGTCTCTGGTTCAACATACAGAAACCATTTGTCCAGCATGCGCCGGCAGTGGACCTCTGTCAATTCTGCCTCGGCTACAGCCTCTCCTCGGGTTTCAGGCACTCTAGGTGGCACAGTCAACTCCTCTGGCTCTGACGGTGCTGTCAAACTGCACCTGGGCATGCAGGTCCTGCTTAGCAGTGCCAATGAAATGGGCATCATCCGCTACTTTGGCGCTGCTGATTTTGCACCAGGCCTCTGGCTGGGCCTGGAGTTGCGCAGCGCTAAGGGAAAGAACGATGGTTCAGTTGGCTCAAGGCGCTACTTCAGCTGTCGGCCGCTCCATGGCGTCCTGGTGCGCCCAAGCAGGGTCACCTACCGCGGTATTAACGGAGCCAAGCTAGTGGATGAAAGCAGCTGAGACCACAGGCTATTATCTTTTTATTTTTTATCCTTTTATTTATCTTTTGTTTCCTACTTTCACCTGTCTCTCAGCTCTGTCATACTCTTTTTCTTCTCTAGCAAATAAGCAGCTGGATGAATGGAAGGACTATATGCTGCCAGAGGACGAGATGAAGCACTTTGAAAGCACAAAGGACAGGGTTATTAGTCAGCAATTCAGTCTGGGTAATGAGATTTATTGTGTGGTGTTTGGGTTCTGGATGATGTTTACTGGGGAATTGAATTCAGTCATTTGTTTTCTTACTACTGAATGTTCACCTTGGAAGTGAGGTCGGTGATTTAAGTTATACCAAATTAAGTTATTATTAAGAGAAATTTATTTACTTAGTGATTGTGATTTCTTTTTTTTCCTGAGAGCTAAAGCTTTCATTTGGTTTGTTAGGGGAATAGCTGAGCAGTAGCAATTTGTAAGCACTTTAAACACAAATAATGCGGACTATGACAATGACCTTCATTAAACATATTGATATGTTCATAGTTCATATTATTATCTTGTTAGAAAGCATTCGTAAGGTATTTTAGTCCACATTGTTGAAATGATTGTGTAATACTTTTATAGTAATCTTTACTATCCATTATAAATAATGATCAATTATAATTAAAGTTGTGCTCAAACATTATAATGCCATAATTAAGGAAACTTAGCGCTTATAAACTTTTTATTTTTATTCACTTCATTCATTCATTCATTCATTCATTTGTCAAACAGCTTAATCCCACTAGGGTCGTTGGGAGGCTAGGTCCTATCTCTGCCAACTCCGGTTGAAGGTAGGGTACACCCCGAACAGCTCGCCAGTCCAATGCAGGGCCAACACACAATCAATCACACTCACACCTAGGGACAATTTGGAGCAGCCAGTTAGCCTAATGCGCATGTCTTTGGAGGAAACCGGAATACGCGTTGGAGCAAACTCCACACAAAAAATACCCTTGCCGAGCCTGGGACACACTGTGAGGTATATGTGCTAGCAACCATACCACTGTGCCACCCTAATACCCATCATTCTTGATTAAAAGTAAATAATACCTTAAAAATGTATTTAAAGAAAATGTTTTCGAAAGTCATTATTTAAATGGATTTCATATGAAGGGTTACCACAGTTTTTTTTTTTCTTTATGATTTTTTCCCCTTTATGATTCATAATAGTGCATAGCCTAGGGATAAGAAATTTTCATATTTTGGAGAGTCAGGTCAGGATCACCGCATTCAATAGCACTTTATTGGTGTTATCACTGAACTTCCACACTTTTCCTTTTACTCCCAAAAAGGATTTTTAAACAGTTTCTGAGTATAAATTTTGTTTATTTGTATGCCATTTATTTGGACCATGTTCCTTAAGAAAGTAAAAAAAAAAATGTATTTGAAGCTTTTCTTAAAAGCATTAGCCTAGTCAAAATTGATTGACTCACAGTCATTGTTTGCTCTTCTATTTATTTATTTATTTTTGTTTTGTTTTTGTTTTTTGTTTTTTTGTTTTTAATTCATCTTTAGGAAATAAAATTTCCAAAGGAATTATTCAAATGCAGCCGTGTGCTTAGTTGTAAAAGAATGCTTATATATATATATATATATATATATCCCACTAGGGTCTTAACCACTGAGTCTTAACCACTGAGTCTTAACCACTGAGCCCCCAAAATCCCTAGTTACACAGTCTTACTGTAGCATATATACCAACTGAAATAGTCTGAAAATGCAATTATATTTGGGATTTACTAATTGATGATGGTAGCAAATTTCTAAATCCCCACCAAAAAAATGTAAAAAAATTAAAATTCTACTAGACCCTCAGCATTAGTACTGCTATTCAGTGTTTCTCTCCAGTCATCTTACTGCACTCAATGCATTAAATTGCTTTAATGACTCTTCATTTGCTGTTGAGATATAATTACAGGAAAACCAGCCAAGCAACTGTATTTACAGGAAATGGCATCTATTAGACTTGATGTAGCATCAAAGTGGAATTATGTGTAACCGAAAGTAAGATGCTATTCCCTTTCCCTTTAGCAAAGTGCAGTAATCCACCCTAAACATTTTCTTCAGATAAACCCCAATGTTTTCATGAGTAGCAACACCATCTTTTCCTTTGGCTTTCCCAGCTTTGTTTATTCCAATTCCCTTGCACTCTATTCCAAAGTGAAATTGGATGGTAAAAGTGGGATCATGCGATCTTATATTCATATTTGAGTCCAAACAGAGCATAGCTCTTTCCCACGAGGGGAGACCGCACACTCTGTTCTGTATGCACTGTGGAAGAGCCATCCAGTTCTGCAGTGTGTTTGTTGTGTATTTTGTCTGAATTTAAATGAGCTGCTTTGATTGCAGATACTGAGCTCAGTGGTTTGTTTATGTACAGTGAACAAGAGTTCCTGGCAAATATCCCACACTTCCTCCTCCTCCTCCTCATCATCATCATCATAGTCTCTGTCAGTGTGTGTTTGTAAATCTTACATGTGATCATGTATGTGCATGTATTTAATCAATACATACATTGTTAACACGAGAAGCAGTACGTCAGAATGTCAGTACGTATTCCTTATAACCAAGAGTAAGTTAGCTAACTGAATAACACACACATGAAAACTGACAAGAAAATTAACATTTTATCTTTATTATGCAATCAAGCTTTTTTCATCCCCCCCTCCCCCTTTTTTTAGTATTCATCTCACTACTTACTCAGAGAATACTCCTATGCACCACTGAATATCGACATAATTCCATCTGATTTTTTGCTTCCAGTCATTAAGAGCCAGATATTTTTTTTTTCAGAATTCCCCCCCCCCAAAAAACATCCTCCTTTTATTTTATAAAATTTAGTACAGATATAACACATGATCAGTCACATGAATACCACCTGGTTGGTCTGAGGCTAGACAGTCCCATACACAGCAATCTGTCGTGACTCCTTTCTATTATAGCCAGCAATAACGGTTAAAAAAAAAAAGCAGTATGTGCTGCAGTAGCTCTTCTGTAGGATCAGACCAGATGTACTAGCCTTCGCTCCACACACTCCATGACACTTGCCGTATCGCTGGTTGTCCTTCCTTGGACCACTTTTGGTTGGTATTTGTCACTGCATACCAGGTTGTTTAGCCATCACAAAGTGTGGCCCTTGTCAAAGTCACTCAGATTCTTAGGTTTGCTCATTTTTCCTGCTTCCAACACATCAACTTCAAGAACTGACTTTTCAATTTCAATTTATTACATCCCACTCCTTGACAGGTAACACTGTAACAAGATAATCTTATTCCCTTCACCTGTCAGTGGTCATAATGTTTTAAGTTGATGGCTGATCATGTATGTAATGCACTGTTCATTTTATTAAGGTATTCGTAATAATTAGGAGAAGAAAAAAGATGACAGCATGGTGGCACAGCAGAAAGTGTAAAAAATATCAGGAATCTTCACGGCCTTTGGCTTAACCGTAAGCTCAGGTTATTCTGTGCATGTTGTACCTGTATCCACATGGATTTCCTCCAGATTTTCTGGTTTCCACCACTCAAAAACATGCCATTACAGCAAGTTACATTTAGATGTGCCTTTATTTATGATGCATTATGCATCTCAAAGACATTTACTGAGAAGTATTAGAGCTGAAAAAATGGTCTTTGAAACACTATTCAACAGTTTAATGGTGAAAAACATGTTCCACCTGCTGAGCTGTGAATGATCCTTGTGACGAATAATAAAGTACTTGTTATGGGCTACAGTGCTTGAGATGCTTAGCAAGATACACCTGATCTAAACTATTTACAGTTTTAAATAATCCATGACATTAGTTAGTAAGGATGTTTATAGCCAGTTAGTGTCCTTTCACTGAGACAGTATTGTGTTACAATACAATCTGTGCTTTCTTTGCTAGATAATGATGAAGGCTCCAGCATTCAGAACAAGGTGAAGCCTCTTTCTTAAAGATGCAGCAGCCAATAACACATCACAATCAGGAACAGTCTGGAAGTCATGAAAGCATGTATTAGTTTCTTATTGTCATGTAAGGTTATTTTATTCATAAATTGCTCCTTTTTTGGGGGGGCTGTGTTTCATAAAGGGTGTCAAGCTCTGGGGTGAATCAAACTTACTGCAGACAGACTTCAGGCCCAACAGCAGTATTTCTGTTTGATTAGATGAAAGAGGTTTCTATTCATATTCTCAGTATTGATGCAAACTTGAATCCTTTGCATATTATTGTAGTCCATTAGTTTATAAATGGCTACATGTTTTGGGGTAGAGTGGAAAAGACTATACCACAGTTACGTAATAGGTACTAAACGATCTCTTACCTGCCTATTACTTAATGAGTACTGGGTAATTACTTACCTGCCCCCCCTACTAGTACTGCTGTTTAAAGGACCTTCCATACCATACTTACCTTTTTAACTGAGTTCTGAGAAAAATTAAAAAACCCTTGATTCAACACTAAGAGTACAGATTAATCCAAACTGCAGTGTAAATAACAAAATAGACTGGTCAACAGGTCTAAATGTTAGTTAAAAAACATTTTTTTTAAATGAGGTATGGCCTTGTTAATATTTTTTTAATTAACCATTTATTGAATCCAAGTGAACTGAAAGAAGGAGACCAAAGAGCAATAATTAAATTTTCTGCAAAGATGGATACAGCTCTTATATACACAAAAGCTTCTTTCCGAAGCCACAGATTAACTGAAAATAGATGGAATGAGAGAGATCAGTACCTCAATTCCTCTTTGAGTTAAATACACAAATTTACACCTCTTTCACAAGAGTCACACAAATCCTCGCAGTGTTCATACAACAGTAAAATTATTCACAGGCCTGACATTTTCCCTGACCACTTAACCTCTTTTCAAATACCGAAGCGACTGATTACCTTCCTGCTAATAGATGTCAGTCGCCTTTTACATCAACCAGTCTGCTAAACAGAAACCATTAATGATTAATTTAATTCATTAAATTTCAAGTCAGATGAAAACGGCTGTAGTTTAAAAGCCAACCAAATTCAAGAGTGAACAAAATGATGCATAAGTGAGCGGAGCTGTTTGCCGTATGAAGCACACCCATTAATAATTTACACAGCTTCCAAATAATAAATTAACAAATGAATAAATAAACAAGCAGGCAAGCAAACATCAACAAACTTCTTTTCCCTTTGAATGCGAAAAATGATATGAGGGCATTTTGCAAGTTAAGTCCTTATGATTGACTCCAGCACAATCCTTAAACCTGTAACCTCTACAATACTCCTAGTGCTCCGTCCATCCAATTACTTCATAAAGGTTTAGATATTCAAGCAGTCAGTCTCATCCCAGATATCACCAATAGTAAGGAGGAGTGAATGTTATCCTGGCTGAGAAGCACAATGATTTGAGGGGGATGCATGGTGGTCATGAGGTGAGGTGGGCACAGACGGGTGACACAGTGTTTCAAGCGGGCACTGAATAAAAGAGTTTGGGAGCAAGGAAAGAATGTAGAGGGTTAAAGCACTGTGGCATTGTGCCCATCCATCTTAGGGAGTCTGGAGTCCTGAACTGTTCCCATTGTCACCAGCAGGGGGCGGCTATCCTCAGCAGTGCCAGTCCGGCCTAGTGAGATGGGTCTCTGCTGGTTGGAGAGAGCAGGAGGTGACACAGCATTCTGGGGTCCAGACATTGACTCCAAAGGCAGACCCTGATCCTGGTAGCCATACCCGATGTTGCCGCATGGGAATCGGCGCAGTCTGTAGAGTGGTACAGGGGGCAGGGCTGCTGAATCTAGCAACAAGGGGGCAGGGGTAGGTTGGGGAGGAGGGGGCAAGAGAGGCCTGCACTGCCCCTGTTGCTGGATCTGAATTTGTTGTTGCTGCTGTTGTATTTTTTGCTGCTGCTGGATCTTCTGCTGCTGCTGGATCTGGATGTGTTGGTGTTGCTGCTGAAATTTCTGCTGTTGCTGCTGGATCTGTAGCTGCTGTTGCAGGCCCAGAGCTTCGGCCATACTCCCACTACGGCCAGATAGCTCATGGACCTGTGTTCCTGCTTGCCTTTGGGCCTGGGCCTGCTGCCTTTTCTGCTGTTGTTGCAGGAACCACGAACCATATGTTGGGTTCCACAAGTTGGTTGGCTTCCCATTGCGGTTATCCTTGTCACCTGTAGGAGCCTGAGCAAAACCCAAATTGATATGGCCCCCTTCTTGGGGAGCAGGGACAACAGAGGATGGCTTACTGCAGGCTGTCAGCACAGATGCCGAGGACACTGGTGGATGAGAGTGAAGCTGGGAAGCTGCACTGGGTACAGACTTGTTATCAGATGAGCACGTATTCATTAGGAGCGCCTCAGCAGCTCTCTTGGCCTCCTCTGAACGGGTCACAGCAGTGGAAGATGACATTTCCTCTGCACCTTGGGAGGCGGCAAGTAAAGAGGGTGTAGCCGGATCATCAGGACGCATCGGGACCCGCTCTTCCTCTTCAGGCATCGGGCCATACTCAACAGGTAAAGGTACGTTTATCACATCTGGATCCTGAAGAAGGGTAGGATATCACAAACAAGATACAAACTTTTAGACAGAGTTACTAAAATTAATGCTCAATACAGACAATTGCTGAATCATCCTATCAAGGTACTTGTAGATGCACTGGTAGGCTGATGTTTAAAATGCTTTTCTTATGTTCCCCTGTACAATATACTAAAACATTTATTCATCTCAGGCTCTGTGCACATTGCTAAACAGTTCTGTTCAACAATATTCACTTCTCTTGAGGTAAATAACTGTTTGTTTTTACACACTGACCCACAAGACCTGCTGTTTTGGAGATAAAGAGACCCAATGGTTTACTTTAAGAACTTTGAGAACTGACTGTTCACTTCCTGCCAAATATATCCCAGTCCTTGTCACTGTAACAAGATAATTAGCAATTACTCACCCAAGGTGAGGTAAGTGTCACTGAAGTATTTAATTCAGCTACACCCACCGAGCGTGAGGCTAATAACCCTTTTAGTATATATTACATGGGAACATAAAAAGCAAACAAAAACCAAATGTTATAGTTTATTTTAACATTTTATTTATTTATTTATTTGTTTTCATATTTTAACCATTACAGAGACAGGTCAGGTGACCTCTGTGTGCCCTGAGCAGAGCACTGGGTAGCTAATGATGTATTTTTAATCACATTAAGATTTTAGTGCATACTACATGGAAACAAAAAAACCCCAGTAAACTACAATTAAATATTTAGGCGGCATGGTGGCGTAGTGGTTAGCATGCCCGCCTCACAGCAAGAAGGCCTGGGTTCGATAACTGGGCTTGGGCGTTTCCTATGTGGAGTTTGCATGTTTTCCCCATGCTTGCGTGGGTTTTTTCTGGGTACTCCAGTTTCCTCCCACAGTCCAAAAACATTCATGCACAGTAGGCTAAGTGGATGTTCCAAATCACCCCTAAGAGTGAGAGTGAGTGTGAATGGTGGTATGTGTTTTGGCTCTGCAGTGGCCTGGTGAGCTGTTCAGGGTGAACCCCACCCTTCGCCCAAAGTTGGCTGAGATGGGCGCCAGCCTCCCTGCGACCCTAATTAGAAATAAGCGGCTTAGAAAATGAATGAATGAATAAATAAATATTTATAGTTTATTTTTACATATTTTATCATGACAAAGGCAGGTCAGGTGAGCGAAGCTTAGCAATGTGTAGCTTATGGCTTCATTTTATAGCCTATACATTCAGTGTTTTAATACATAATACACCATATTTTAATGGTTTGATTTTTTATTTTAAAGCATGATGAGGCTCCCTGCTTCAAGTGACTGTGACAAACCCCTTGATAGCGGACCAATTAAACTAATCAATTTTATTTACATCACCTGTCAGTGGTCATAATGTGTTTAATGTTGTGGCTGATCAATGTAATTAGACACTAAATATTTTCAAAATATATTTAATACAAAATAACCCTACAAAAAGTGTGACTGACTGTACAGTTACAAAATCTGGTGTTCAAGAAACCTCATGAGAACCATTACTGCACCTGCAAACAATAGTCAATCCGCTCCAGGATAGTGGAGAAGTTTGGCCTGTCTTCAGGTTGGTGTTGCCAGCTCTGCGTCATTATCCGATAGCTGTTAAACACACACACACACACACACACACACACACACACACACACACACACACACACACACACAGTTGCATCATTACAATTTTGTGTTTTGTTTGTTTCCTCCTTATTGGATTTTCTCCCTTACCAAGCCATGCTATTTAGCGTGTGGGTGATTGCCTTTGGATAGCTGAGAGCCAAAGTAGAGGCACACAACTGAGATTTAATTTAATCAAGCCCATTTTTTTAACAGCTAATTATAATTTTCATTTCATTTTTTTTTTCCCATTGCATCCATTGCACAAAGCGTGAAGGTGTCATTTGGTCTGACAATTCTAAACAAGCCTCTGTAGCTTTGTCTTATATTAGGTGAGAATGAGAATTAATAATTCTGAATCGATACCCCAGCTGATTAAAATATTGTATAAAAAGGATTGAGTATTATATAGAGAGGATTGATGGCAGGAGACCAAGGAGATGGTCACTGAAAAGAAAACCCTTATAATAATAAATAAATTAATTAATCAATAAACATAAAAATGGTCCCGAATCAGAGTAGCACAGGGGCTTAGTGGTTAGGCGTTTCTGTGTGGAGTTTGCATGTTCTCCCAGGACTTGTGTGGGTTTCCTCTTGAGTGCTTCAGTTTCCTCACACAGTCTGAAGACATGCACATAAGACTACTTAGCTTTTTTAAATTGCACCTAGGTGTAAAACTGATTGTGAATGGTTGCGTGTGTTGGCCCTGCAATGGACTGGCAAGCTGTTCCAGGGTGTATCCCGCCTTCACATAGAGCATGAGCTGAGATATGCTCCAGCCTGCCACGACCCCTTATTAGGATAAAGTGGTTCGGCAAACAAAATGAAATGAAAATGATCCCAAATGTGTAGTGTAGTAGTAGCCTGATACCCTTATGACTTTACAGCAAACCGAACAGTAATGATTCACAGTACTGCTATCCAGTATCACCTAGAAGACAACGGGTTCCCCTTTAAGTTTGGTTCTTCTAATGGTTTCTTCCTCATGCCTTTTCTCAGGGAATTTTTTGCGTGCCAATGGCACCTCTAGCTTGCTCATTACGGATCTTAATCCACTTCCGGATATCTCTAAAATTGCTTTTGTGGCAATGTTTACAATCTTAAGCGCACCGAATAAAGATTTGCCTATTATTATTGCATGTGATCCATAGATCACTGCAGAGAATTGACCGTTTTGAGAATGTGCATATTTGTATTGATTGATTAAATAATTGATTGATCAGTTGATTAATTGATTGATTAATTGTGCTTCAACTAGTAGACATAGTAGTCAGATGGGCAGGGTCACCGCAACAGTTTACACACACCTTTTCACCTATCGGAAATTTGAAGTAGCCAATTAGACTTTGGAATGTGAGAGGGCACCAGAGCACCCCAAGCAAACCCACACAAGAGAAGATGCAAACTTCACACAGAAATGAACTTTTTGAACATGGGACTCAAACCAAAGACCTTCTTGTTATGAGGTGTATATCATGTGTTCAGGTTCAATATGTATATGTGTGTATATATATAGGGTAGTGATAAGATCACTCACACTGGTCCTGGGCAGTTCTTTGGAGGATCCATCCTGCCACCATTCGTGACGAAATCCAGAACCTCTTGATTACTACGGCTGGGATACGGCATGTATCCCATTGAGAAGATTTCCCACAACAGCACTCCAAAAGACCTGAGCCATGTAAACAGGAAAAACAAGACAGAGAAAAAAGAAACTGAGTCATCAGAGCAATTAAAACTATGCATTTATAAATGACATCCACAATAAAGACTGATAAAAAAAAAAATATATGGTGCTTTTTTTATTTTTCATTTTTATTTGTGTGTTTTACCATGTGTCAGTCTTGGAGGTAAAGATTCCTTCCATAAAGGCCTCCGGAGGCATCCATTTAACTGGCAGCATGGCGCGCCCTCCTTTTCTATAGTAGCTGGCTCTGTGGCGAAACAAACACACACATTCAAGATTTTTCACCCATACACAGGCATCCACGCCCACAGCAACCAGGTACAGCAGCACAGTGACTGATGAACTGTGTTCTACAATTACAGACAAAAGTAGGAGAACGAGAAACTGTGTGAGAGAAAAAAGAGGCCAACAGGAAGAAGAGAAAATATGTGACTGTAGTCATGGAAACATGCGCATATTCATCACTAAGACAGTAGGCAAATGTGGTGTCTGTTCAGGTTTGCCAAACATGTCCTCACTAAACTCTTATAATAAGAAACACATTTTAGTGCAGTTTAACATATTATATTATATTACATTACAATATATTATATGTATTGAGTGAAATCCTCTCAGAGCTCAGGTTGCTGTTTGAGCTTTGCACGTCTCTCCATCTCTGTGTTAGCATTCTCTGAGTTTTCTTTCACCTCCCAGAAGCATATTATTGGTTGAATTGGCCACTAGGCCACACATGAATGTCTGAAGGTGTATGTGGTGCTGTGTGATAGACTGACATCCATTCCAGGGTGTATTCCCACCTCGCTCCTGGTATTCCCATGATAGGCTCAGGATTCTCAGTGACACTGACAAAGATGAAGCAACACTACTGAAAAACCATGCATGTATGATATTGTGTACGGGGACTATAAACATACAGTATGTACTTTTGATTTAGGTTGGACTTGAAAATAAAGTGTTTTGTTTTTTTTTTTTTTTACATGTTTGGACATTATTTTGGATCTGACTTAATGAGGCTGAATACTTTTTACTTTTCCAAAATTCTATAAATCCATTTTCATTCAAAAATATCCTTTTTTGCCTAGTCTTGAGGTGTCCAATCTTATCCGCAAAGGGTCGGTGTGGGTGCTGGTTTTCATTACATCTAAGCGCGTCAACCACATCTGAGAGTTTATTGAAAATGAAGATCAATTGATTTAAACAGGTGAGAGGTGTGGCTCCTGCTTGGATGGAATGAAAACCTGCACCCACACCGGCTCTTTGCAGATAAGATAATACACCGCTGGGCTGAACCCATAAACTCATAAACACATTTATTCTTCTTGTTAAAATGCCTGAACATGTCTAACAAAATTAAAATCCCCATTTTTTTTTTTGATTTATCTTCATAACTTTAGTTCCCTTTTCCCAAAATTATTTTTTTCTTTAATTAAATGTATTGAATATCCTGCCATATAAATAATTCGTACTACAAAATGTTTGAATAAGATAAAAGAAGTCAATTAGTGTCTGACCACAAAATTAAGACCATCTGACTGTCTTATTCTAAAAAAAAACCCTAAAAGGACCACCCCTCTGAGAGAACCACTTACGTTTTTAATTAGTATAATCTACGAAATTAAAGATTAGGCATACGCTTTACAATTCAAGAACAGTGTGAACAGAAAGAGCATTATCCCACTATGTTGGACAAATTATAACTGCTGATTTGACAAGAGGAGATATCATGGCTGGATATAAAACAGGCATGGTACTTTTCACTGTATGGAACTAAATTGCAGCTCGGCATGCATTTTACACATAGATATATTGCAATTTTACTGGAATCAAAGACAGAAAATTGAAAGGAGTTCTATTCACGAAACACTGGCATTACAATTAATTTGGTACAAACTGTGTTTTTGGAAAAGAACTCTTCTTATGTCTTATGTATTATTTTTTAATACGTCTTGTGTTCAGTGTTGTAAGCTACACTTTTTTTAGCCTTAAACTGTAGTACCCCGAAAACAAATTTCAGTAGATCATATATTTGAAAGATAGGCTTTGACATATAGAATAAACAAACAAACTTAGTAAATTAATACAAATTAATAAAACATTTCATTCATAAAACTCATGTACTCAGGATTTCTCATGTAATCTTCAATTACAAAAAAATGAAAATAATATTTTATTAAAGTGCTACATGAAAGGGATGTATTGCAAGTGGTCCTAGTAATAAAACAAAGAAACAAACAAAAAAATACAGTACATTTATTAATTTTAACTGATTGAAAATGAATAGTTTTTCATTGATTTAATAATGAATCCGTCGTGGTGAAGAGGGAGCTGAGCCAGAAGGCAAAGCTTTCAATTTATCAGTCAATTTACGTTCCTACCCTCACCTATGGTCACGAGCTTTGGGTAGTGACCGAAAGAACGAGATC
>JBCNYH010000023.1:46054841-46065796 GCA_039654325.1 Tandanus tandanus
TATATATATACACATACACACACACACACACACACACACACACACACACACACAAAAACATTATAAAATCATTAATCCTTAGTAACTGCCTGGTCATGGTCACTGTGGTGCAAATCAGGCCACAATTTTTTTTCTTTAATTCTTTTCAATTTAATTTTGTCTATGTTTTTATTTGTCTTAAAAACAGAACCAAATAAATGTGTTAAAGTTGATTGCAGGCATTTATAAATTTAAAAAAGTGTGCAGCCCTGCGATGGCCTGGCGAGCCGTCCAGGGTGTACTCTGCCCTCGCCCAGAGTCGGCTGACCCTAATTAGGATTAATTGGTTCAGAAAATGATGATGAACGAAAAAAGTGTACAAAGTATGAATCATGAATCAATTAACAGTTAATCATTTTCTAGAATATAAACTTCTTATAAAATCTGTGGAACTGTGCAAGAACCAGATAACCCACTTGACCATTAAAAGTGAGTCCAGTGCACTATTGTAGACCTTCAAAGGACAACAGGTGTCACTAGCAGTTCAAAGCATAATGATACTTGTCAATTTCCATGCAAGAAGCAGATAACCCACAATTTCAAGAAGTCCGAGATGTCTCAGAAGGGGGATTGGTCAGTCTGGCAATGTGCCGAGTAGTGAAGAGGCAAGTGTCTCAGAGGGTTCCGAATCAGAACTTGACCAAACATCATTTGATAGTGAGGAAAATGAAGGCTAAATGCTCACTTTTTGCATAAAAAATCATTTTCACATCTGAACTACTTGTTATCTGGTTCATGCACGGAAATCATCAACCTGATGTACAGTACGTACACTAAACCTGGCATGGGTTTAAATCATAGGGCCATTGTAAGGAAACCCTATGATTCATATGGTCCCAAAATGTGAATAAAATTCACGTCTTTCATAATATAGTCATAGGGCATCAAACAATAGACCTACTGTAGGATAATTGTAAGAATTACCTTCAAGACAGAATTTTTTTTACATGATCAAAGCATAACAACTATGGTCTACAATGGCATTTTCCATTGCACAACAGGTGAATTTCATACAACACACCCACAACTGTCCTAGAACTTTATGTCATGAACCTGTTGTATACCTGCTGTGTGACATATGTGATAGGGACATAAGCCAGATCTTGTCTAACACTTTCTGATGGAAACTTTCACATTATGTAAGTAAATATATGATTTATATGGTATCATTTATGAATTGTTAGGAGTGCCATCTTGTGACATGCTCAGTATTTGTTCCAACTTTTATCAATAAGTGAAAAATCAAAAAATACTAAATACAGGTGAGAACAGAGCACAGGTGGTTGGTTGTGAGGACACAATTGCATGTTTCTTACTTTCAATGACAAGCCACATGAGCTGTAGTGATAGTTCCATTTGCCAGTTTCTTTAGAAGACAGATCATCCCTTCACCCCAAGTACAGTCCAACTAACAGGACTGGGATTGTGTGGGAAATCTCACCACAAAAAGAAAACACTTATATGAAAGCAACTCCCACACCACCTCAGCCTGCGCTGCTATCATTCATCATATTCATCATCTGGCTGTGCTCCCTACTGCTCACAGCTTTTCATGGTGCACACTATCACCAAAGCTATTATCAGTCCTCCCATTTGAGACATCAGTGGTGCAGTATGTGATTGGTTAAAAGCATGGCCCAGACTTTCACTGGTCTAATTCTCAATTCAAACAGCAGCATTTTTCAACAGGAAAATAAATTTAGATAGTGTGTGCATTTAGATATTTGTTTATTTTCACAGTGTCTAGACTCAATTAGAGGCAGTTATTATATTTTAGAATATATTAAATTTGACTAGACTCTGACTACATCACTAGGTATAACTCAAATCTCAATCCGTAATACAAAGTAATTACATTTTATATAATGACATCTTAGAGAAACTCTTACACTGGATGCTGCAACTCATGTAAGACTAATATTAAACAACTGAAAATGATTATTTGTGTCATGAATGGTTAGAGCATTTTAGCAGAGCCACATGGCTTGGGTGGTTGACCTGTGTCCATGCCACGGGAAACCCCATAAGGCCACCGCATCACCCAAAACAAAAACAAACAAAAAAAAAAGAACAATAAAAGAACGAAAGAAGATTTATTATTAATCACAAAACTAAAACCCAAAAAAAGAGGCTAATACACCACTGATCAGACTCGCACAGAATAAAAAAACACAATCTAACTCAGGTAGGCAGACAAACTTTTGAAGAGCAAAACATGATAATTTAACAAACAAGACAGGTGATACAAATGAACACGGAAATCAGCTTGTGACAGGCAGAGAAAAGAAAACTCAGTGTCTTCCTTTTCTGCTTTGACTCCAGACCATAGTCAGGAAATGCAGGGGAGACTTATTTATTTATTTCCTCCATGGCTGAAGTTAATTCAGCCCTGTAAAGATGCCAGGGTACTCTTAACACCAGCCTCAGACACCTATCAATAGAGATATCTATCGGGAGCTCCGCTTTTAGGCACTGCCTAGATCTATATACTATGGCACTAGGGCTATGTAACAAATTTAACTAAATAAGCATGGAATCATCATAAATATGGCATATACAAGACAATAAACAACAACACTGCTTACAAAAGAACGATGCAATACAAACGTGACTTAAACACTAGAGCTCAGTTTGTATAACTTTTGTTCAGGCATTCATGATCATTTGACGGTATATGACATGAACATGTGTTGTGCAGTAGTCTTGTAGTCTCACAATATGGTCCAGCATTCGGTTATAGGGAATTTATTTCCAGTCTTGTTTATTTCAGCAGTCAGGAAATTTTCCACCATGAGCAAATTTTTAGGACTGAACTTTCAGTTTCTCAGTAACAAACCTGCCTCCCCTGATATTATTATTGTGACAGATGGAATGGAATGCCTGTTTATACCTACTATACCACAAAGGACAACAGGAACTAACTTCTGTTCATGGATTTTCTGTAGCATTATATTTAAGTTTAAATGGATTAAAAAAGTAATATGTGACATCTATCAATAAACAATGATGTATTATAAAAATAATATAAGTTGCGGGGTATATTAGCTGCACCAGTAAAAAATGAATCACGCCAACCAATCACTTAATGTTTTCCATTAAATGTTCTGTTGAAGATACAATTTATATATTTACCTAAATTTAGTTAAAAATGTTACTTTAGCCAACTAGGTATGGTAAAGACTAGCATGTGTTAGTTACTGCATGTTTTCAAACTCATCCTCATATACCACTGAGCAGCTGAACACACTCAGAGACTCTTCTGTGCATATGACCTCACAGACACCTATTAGTGGTTATCGTCACTTTGATTGACAGGGGAGAGAGTAACACCAGTCCTCCCAATCAGAGAGCATGGCCAAAAGAAATGCTCACGCAGCCATTCAGACTTTTTTTTTCTTTGTTATTTTTTTATTATTATTATTTATTTTTTTTATATATTTTTTTTATTTGTATTTCAGTACAAAATAATTTTAGGATTCAAAATATAACTTTTCCAGCACAAAACTGAAGTAGTTAAAAGTAGATTCATTAAGAAAGCTGTGTATTACGCAAGAGACCACTTTCCGGACAAACATAATGAAGGCTGCTGAGTTTTGCTTGAAAGTAACGAAGAAAATGTGGCAGTCACAGTCTCCAGGAGAACTGTGGATGGTTCTGCAAGATGCTCATTAAAATTTACAGCTCATTACCTTGTAAAACTGCACAAACAAACTATATGGATATTGTTTCATTTATATGAACATGCTCATTTTAAAACTTGCATGGACAACAAAAGCTTTTTATTTACTCATGATTTTTTTTTCTTCTTTCAGCTGAAATTAACATTGCTTTTTCATAGGCAGTCCCTCTGCATGTAGTTATGTTGCCTCAGCGGTATATTGGGCAGTATTTAAAGTTGAGTCATGCACGTGTACTGATTTGAAGTTAATTGTGAAATTTTGCACACTAGTATTTAGATATCAGACATAAAGTACAGACTTGTGCATTATTCAGAATTTATGCAAGATATAAGCATGTAGGCTGAGGAAAACAGAGGCGTGTCTACAATATCATCGTTTGTTCATTTTCCGAACTGCTTAATCCTAAAGAGGGGCGCGGGAAGGAATCTCAACTAACTCTGGGCGAGGGCAGAGTACACCCTGGACAGCTCGCCAGGCCACCGCAGGGCAGAAACACGCTGACAGCAATGTAGCCTACACTACGAAGCCATTTTACATGGCTCTCACCACAGACAATGAGAGACATGGCAGGTTTAATTTTATAATTAAATCACAACATGACACTTTAAAAGTAATGACACTTTAAAATGCACTAAAATATTACTTATGAGGTCAATATTATTAGTTATATACTGTATATTGAATGATTTTTCTTTTAAATCATTTAAAGTGTTGCAGAGAATTATAGTTCATCCTCAGTGACATGAAGTACATAGTGGCACGTAATTCGGGCAGTTGAAGGATTTGCCCAAAGAATCAAATCTAAATTATATAACTACCTGCATAACTCATCTCTGAATACCTCTAACTCTTCCTGCAAACATAGTGACCTAACATTTAGGATCATAGTCCCTCCAGCAACATAAAAGATTTTGTAAAATCATATTTTGAAAATGTACATTTTTATCAAAGTACAATTACATCTTTAAATTAATTAATTAATTAATTATAAAAAATTAAAACATAAAAAAAATTAAAAGGAATGGCCTGTGCAGACACATTAATATATACTGTTAGGTTGCTAGAGATGAAGCTTGGCTTCTGGTCATTCATCAATTGAATGTTTCGCTATTGCTTTGCCTTGCTGTTAAAATGGGTTCAAACATCATAAACACTGCTGAAGAGTCAGACTTTGGCCCTTAGACACAAAAGAGGGTTTTGGGGTTTTTTATCTGATTCCTTTTTGTTAGCTTTGCTATCATTTGACGATGGCACTCGTGCCCTCCATCCTCCATTTATTATTGATGTGGCTCCCTGTCCAGGGCACCATATGAGAGCAAAACTAATAAAAATGGTATAAAGCCTGCTGCAGTGTGAAAAGGTGAGGGGAAAAAATAAAGGCAAACACCCACTCGGCGAGTTCGGAGCCATCTGTTTGAGCTGGAGAACAATGCAGACAAGAAAGAGATGGGTTTCAGAAGATGTGCGTGCACACACACACACACACACACACACAGCAAACTAATAGGCACGTGGCACAACACTAAATTATGGCATGCTTAAAATGTGCAGCATGACTTGGCATGTTTAGCTCACAAGACACAGATCTAACTTTCACAAATGATGCTCTGACGGTGTTCTTGCTGACTGACGAGGGGTAAAATATGGCACATCAGACGATTTCATTTGGTGGCATAATGCGTACATAGTTGGAATTAAAAAGAGCCATCTGTGGACCACAGCGATGGATGGCATCCCAGTGCGCCCCTGTCAAATCAGTGCAAGCTGGCAAATACCATCAAATCCAAATTGCAAGGGAAATATTTCACAGTGAGTGTCATCCATTTCCCTCAATGCTCTGTTCTCACCTATCAATGATGAGGAATTATGATAGCAACACCGCATCTCTTGGAAGTATCATCCGAAGATTGATATCAAGTCTGATGATGTGCTGAATTCATCAAACTAAAGTGGCAGTTTGATGTTTCTGTATTATAGCTTGCAGCAAGGAATTTTTACATTTCATACCTTTAAACAATCCTCAAACCTGTTCAACTGGATTATAAATGTAAAATTTTGATGGAAAATATAACACCTGTTATCTAACTGGATGTTAAGCCAACTGCGGTATATTTATACTACACAATCTCATTGTCATGCAGACGCATGATGTATCCATAATGCATAAGTACGTAGACAATAAGACACTGTGTAAAATAATAAACTGAGTTATAATCTTATAATAGTTACCCATTCCTCTTCAGAGCTGACTGTTATATTCTAAAAATCAGATCAGGAAGAAAACTTGGCTTATGGGTTGTACCACAGAGTCTACTTGGATTGCACATATAAATGGGCTTAGTCTTTTAACGCAACACTTTTGTGTTCATGAGCAGCACTTCTGTTTCGTCTCTCAGCTGCACCATATTCAGACAGAGGCTCCTCTGAATGATTAAAAAAAAAAAAAAAATCCTGTTGAGCCAAATTATCATTCTGTTCATCACTGCTAATGGAAACTCAATATTCAGAATTCAATTTTAGCATACATGCCGAGCCAGTCTAATAGTAAGTATTGTGCATGCAGAATTTGCATTATTGCTAAATTAGACTGTATGGGGAACGATGCCTACAAAATATGTCGGTTTAGACTTAGCAACATGTACTGACAATCAGTGCAGAACTGTGAATACAGCTGGTGTATTCATTTGAACAGTAGGGCAATACGATCACTTCTGCCTAAAAGAGCAAATCAGTTTAAAAAAACATGCTTAATTAGGCTTTTTTCCCCCATTTTGAATTGATGTAGATTAAACACATTTTAAGCCATATACAGTGAAAACATGTTGCATAGAATAAATGTCTACATGCGCAGCACTTACTATAATGTCATTAGACACTTCCGGATGTGCCAGACATGACAGCATTGCAGGGTTATAAATATAGCAGGGGTACAATTACAGACAAGTGTTGCTTATTGATTTACATCTGTATAAAATGTACATTTTCACATTTACAACTGAGCAATTGAGGGTTAAGGGCCTTGCTCCTGCAAGCTGGAATTCATTTCACAGACAAACACTATCATTATTCTGCTTTTCTGTCTTAAAAAAAAACCAAAAAACAAAAAAACAACAAAAAAAACCCAAACACACAAAAAAAACAAACAAAAAAAAAACAGAACAAGGTTTGTATGGCTTTCCTGCAAAATGCATGAGACATTACAAATGTATGATTAGAAGTGAATGATCTTCAGAGGAACAGGGTACTTTAGGTTTCAAACAATATTCAATGGCATGTAAATAATGTTAAAATGATTAACTATGTTTTTTAGCCAACAAATATATAAAAACGTCCTAAATAACAGATTTTGCAGGAGGATTGCAACCTTCTTAGATAAAACCATACACTGGAAAGGAAACCGTGAAACTGGCCCAATGCATCATAGGTCCAGAATGGGATAATAATGGGGGAAAGCATGAAAGCACTAATTGTCAATATATATGGTGGGTATCTACATGCTGCTAAGCCAAAACTGGCTTATTGTATAGGAACTGCATATATACATATATGGAATAAAGTATGCAAGCTAGTAGATAAAGAACTATAATTTATTAAAAAAAAAAATAAAATTACAAATAAATAAATAAATAATTATTGCCTATCAAGAGTATTATGTAATAGCCAATTACAGATTCAAGCTGAACAAAACAAAATTAAGTAAACTAAAACACACTGACACTTACAATTATAATCAATCTACAAACTTTCTCTACCTACTATAGAACTTCACTTAATATTAAACAATGGAAGTTTAAACAATCAAACAGGAAAAAAAAAAAAAAAAACAACGCAATAAAGTAAACGACTAATTAATCAACAGACCAACCAATTAAAAATAACACACGCAACTATAAAGATATGCTTTCCCAAAACTGCCTGCAGGACACAGTTATGTGAAGGAAAAAGGAATGACTCACTTTCAAGGAAACAGTTCATAGTAAGAGTGAAGTTATCCACAGCAAACGCCACGTCCAAGCCTGATGAAATCTCTGCTGTGAACTGAAGGTAGAACCTACACAGAACAGAAGAACAAGAGAGTTAATCCAGTTGCTTATTATCAGCTGTGATATTGTAGCTGGTATTGTTTTCACTTCTGTCAGTTTGTGAATTTGTTTGTTAGTTTGGGTTTTTGTAGCCACGCACGCCTATATCTTAAGATCTGCTTGAAATATCACTGTCAGATTTTATGTAGCAACTTTGGACCAAAAAGCTGAAACAAGTTTATGAAAAGTTTATTGTAGGTAAAGTTCTAGATTAGCAAAATGGCCGACATTTGTTTATAATGGCTAGGAAGTGGCTGGTGCGATTGAGAACCTTTAGTTTATTTCAATATTTAACCTTTTCTATCATGGCTGTAGGAATCACACTGACCAGTATGGAATAAAACAATCCAGTAGCTAAAAACAGGCTATTACTAGCCAGTGCCGCTCTGATTGCAAGGGATTAGTAAAAACAATTTATACCAAAAGGTGTCAGACTACGTTCAGAGCCTAACTATTTTTATTATTTGATTGTTCACAAGATTTAGGACACTTGAGAGACAAAAATTCTAATCTAGTTGTTCTTTAAAAAGATTAGACCTAAGAGGTTTAGCAGGGGTGAAAATGTTTAAAAACTATTATTATGTCTGCAGCAGCAGTAGTTATAAATCTGATTCTTATACAGTCTAGTTTGAGTATGGAATGAATGTTTATCCTGGAGGAAAGCTCATCTGCAGAGCTTCCTGTAACATATGTTAAAGGAAAAAATCACCCTGTGAAGTTTATTGTAGAATAATACAGTGATATTAAAAAAATAATAAAATACAATAAAATAAAGGGGGGAGGGGCAATAAAGACATCATCATAACAGCTAAAGTAAAAAGAAAAATAAGGCCAAAGTACAAGAAAAAGGCCAAAACAGGAATTCTTAATCATTCTAAAAGGATGAGTATTAGCAAAATACAACCATTCGAAGGAGACCAATCAAGCATACAGAGAATAATAGGCCCCCTTTTTTCCATTCTGCTCTACTGTCTCACCATTTAAGTGGAATTGCTAATTGGAGTGAAAGTGTGCTTGAATGTGAACGTTCTGTACATTGATTTTTTTCCTTCTCTTCTTCTTTCTTTATAAAGAAGCGAATGATATGGTGGAGCGAGACCAAAGAACAGGCTTGATCTCAGTGGGATTCATTAAGATTTTAGAGTGAATATGAGATTTAGCACAACTGTGCATTCTGAAAAGATGATAAGCAGCAAACATGGGGCATTTTATACAGCATGGAGTACTAACTGTGAGTTGTTGTTTTTTCTCACACCAGTTTAAGTTCAGAGAGAGCTACAGACCTCAAATGTTGCATGACCTTATATGAGCTTTAAGAATAAAGTTGGAATTCAGAATCCACTCTATGGACCAGGTATATATCCCAATAACACCATAGTATCTTTATTTCTGCTCCATGTCCATAGCTGTTTTCAAATTTAAACTTGAGCCGTATATATATATATATATATATATATATATATATATAAATTATTATTATTAATATTATTATTATTAATATTATTATTAGTAATAATAATAAACAAATATCCTACAACTGAAGCCCCACAGAAAAAAAGAAAATGCTGGAAAACCAGCTGAGGAAGGAATGCCAGAAGTGTTAGCATGGTGTACGAATACTCCCCATGACAGTTCCTCAACCTTTATTTGACCGTCTGAACTGCCTATCCAAGACATTAGCTGCACCTTCTAATATTTTGTTGGGCAGCCTTTCGTCTTGACGACAGTGTGTAATCCCCATGCCATTGTGTTGAAAAACTTTAGCAACATTACAATATATATTTCCATCTAGAATTGGGTTTAATTTTTCACTGACATCTTGAATTGACGACAGGAAAATCGAACCACTAAGCAAAGTCTTCTCCAGCACATCCTAAAGACTTTCAGTAGGGTTAAGCTCAGAACTTAAAAAATATAAACCATACTGTATCTTCAATATTGTGACCTGTAAAGTAATAAAAAATAATAAAATGATATAAAAATGACATTTTATTTATGTGTAAACAATGCATTTGTATTTAATTACTATATGTGTAACACCTAAATGGGCACGGTGGTGTAGTGGTTTCCACTCTTGTCTCACAGTACCCAGCAAGTGCACATCTCTGTGGAGTCTGCATGTTCTTTCTGTGCTTGAACAGCTTTCCTCCTGGAGCTCTGGTTTCCTCTTACACTCAAAAGACAAGTACATTAGGCTAATTGGCTATTCTGGATTGCCCTTAGGTATGAATGTGTATGTGAATGGTTGTGTGTTGGCCCCGCGATAATCTGGTGATCTGTTCAGAATATACTCCACCTTTCGCCCATAGTCAGCTGTGACTGAATCCATCTTCCCCATGACCCTAAACGGGATAAGCTGTATTGAAAATTAATAAAAGTACTGCCTAGATACTTACGAGTCAACTAATCCGAGCAGTGGGAAAGAAATAAGTCGCCATCCGTTGTCCATTTTGATCTCACTGCTAGAGTTCCACAGCCTTCTTTGACCCTCTGGTCCTGTACTGTTTTCAATGATCCAGAGAGAAAGAAGACCGTATGGGCTTCCACATACCTGGAACCGTACCTGCAGATCACAATCACATCACATACAGTGCTATATCTGTGATGTCCAATATTTACATTTACTAAACAGGGCATCCAGTTGGATTGTTAAATTCTTTATTTATACTAGGAAGCTTCACCGACTGGTACAGTGAAAACCTTGTGATGCACCACCCACACACAGCACAGACATGCTTGTATGTGGACTGGTTATGCTAGAGATTGATGTGTGTGTGGGTGCTCCAGATATTTCCACTTTGCAACCAGTGCCACAGTACAACCCTATCAATTACACACTTTTGTCTCTTTTGTTTCACTACATAGAACCTGAAGAAATGATCATTGATGAAACCAGAGAATGTTACGTAAAGGTTACAGTTGCTTTTTGTTTGTTTGTTGCTGCTTGTTCATTTTTTTTTTTTTTTTTTTTTGCATTTGTAAGAGTGTAGATATTTCTATCTTTGGACTCCTTACAGTGTGGAATTTTTTTTTTAAGCAGCATACCTCCTATATTTGTACATTTATTCTCCTTGCTAGCCTTCCAATGTGTATATATACCCCTTACAACTGTAGCCTATTTTTGGGGGGGGGGGGGGGGGGGAGAGGGGATAGG
>JBCNYH010000023.1:46070129-46081997 GCA_039654325.1 Tandanus tandanus
TACCTCCTAGGGGGGGACAGTTATTCGCCTTGCGAGCCTTCCAATGTGGAGATAGACCCCTGACAACTGTAGCCTAGTTGTGAGTCCCCCCCCCCCCCCTTCCCTTCTAAGCTTCCAAAATTGAATTGCTACTCCTCATCTTATTTGATATGTATCTTGTACTTGACATGCTTTAAGCTTTGACAATTTTCTTTTTATTTCAGACAGATATATCTTTTAAAACAGTCTATAATTTATTTAAATATTAAACAATTGTAATAGATGCATGATTTATTCTGAGATGATGGTGTACCCTGCCTCTCACAATATGTCTGCTATGACTGGCTCCAGCTCACCCATGATCCACAATAGAAAAGAAATATAGAAAATAATGAATAGATGATGATGATTATTGTAATAATAATAATAATTATTATTATTATTATTATTATTATTGTTGATAAATTAATTAATCGTCATATATTACAACAATTCTAATAAACTAGGTTTATTAATGCAGAAATGTATGTCAGTACAATTCTTTCCTAACTAGTGCTTTCCCCGAGCAAGGTAATGCAGCATGACATCAAGTCCACATTCCCTGTTACTACTCCTCCTACAGTATTTTAGGTGGCTCAGTGTGGTGGAAAACACAGCCAGTTCTTAGAGCATGTGAAGAATTTCCAGCTCTGATGTTCAGCCAGGGAGTACGAGACAAGGTGAGCGAGACAGAAGTTCTCATCTCAGAGTCCCTACTTATTTCTGGGACTGGAGCCAGGCTGCTGTTGTGCCCTGCTGCGCTTACACTGTGCTCTGTTCTGTATGTACAACAAAGAGCCCTTGGCTCCCATCTATCAGGAGCTGTCAATCATAAACTCCAGCCAGATGAGCCCTCCACCTCCATCTGTGTCTATTACTACTTGATCCCATTTACTTCTTCACTTTCTTTAAACAAAATCTTTCTTTCTTTCCATTTCAGACACCTTCATTTAACTATCTGTCTCTCACACTTGTTTCTGCCCGTATGTCTCTCTTGGCTTATCATTTGCCTTAATAAATGTTTTGTACCAAAAAACTCAATTTCTTTGCATTCAGAAAATAACATAAAATACTTCCATTCAAGGCTCTTAAAGGAAGCGGGGGCAGGAGACTGGCTAGGTATTTGTTTGTGTTCTCCAGACAATTACATGATGTGAATTGTATTATCACATGTGAATGATGTGTTCAGGTAAAGTGTGCTATAGTTAAGGCTCTACCTAAACAAATTGGGCGATTTAAGGCTTCAAAGACACACACACACACACACACACACAAACTGCAATTTGGGTCACTGAAAGTAGACCTTATGCAAAACTCTTTCCATGTTAAACATTTTCAGAAACTTTGTTCTCAGTTTTGGCTCTTGTGCAGAAGCAATTTTTGTCCCTCATAAACAAATAAGAAAAACCCTGTTTAAAAAACAAAACAAAACAAAAAAAACCTTGCACATGTGGACATGGTCTTAGATTGAAATGTTGAAATGTATAATGATAATTTATCAACTGTCAGCAGTATTCATTAAAACAGTTCTCATTATTTTCATTTAATTAAAATAAAAGATGAATATAACCTTGAACTGTGATCTATAGAATATAAAAAATACTATACCTTAAAGAAAAATGAAAGTACATAGCCTGAAGGAATTACCATAAAACCGAATTAAACGCATATTATCACACATATTATAAGAAGATTCAATTTATCACCTGGCCTCGATTTAGCCCTGACATTTTATCAGGAAGGAAGTTGGCATATTAATCACCCAACCCTCTTGTCTTTGCTGATCAAACCCTCCCCGTATGCATCTGAAACTCTTATCTGTATGCAGTGCCTTGCTAATGGCCGCATCTTTTGTTGCCCGTGTACTCAAATGAGAGTGGAATACATTTGCTAGAAATATGAAAGAGGGCCTGATGAAAAATGCTCTTAACATAATTTCCTCTGAGATCCAAATAAAGCTGGCCGCAAAGACGCACAGTGCGCTCGCTGAGCTTCATGGGCGGAATGCAGTATTTCTTCTCTCTTACCATGCATGGGGCGTTGCGAAGAGGGTAGAGGAAGAGTGGACTTCGCACAGCTACTGACCCCCATTGGCCTTTGGATTGACTTTCCAGAGCCAAAACAGAACCTGTCAAGAAATGAGAAAGTAAGATATAATACATATCTAATGAAATGAACCCAGGACATGGATGATGGACAACGGAGAAAATTGCAACAATTGTGTGAAACCCTTCTTGTAAATAAAAGCAACCAAAAACTGCCTTTAGGCTTCCATTTAATCCCATTCTATAGAAATTAGGCCTGTATATCTCTGCCTTGTTGTCAAATTTGCAGCCAGAGTTCGCATAATGGTGACTTTCTCATTCTGAAGTCTGTGCAGTAAAATTGGGAGGCATTGTCACTGCTGTGGCAGACACGCCCCTTTGTCAGTAGAAATGACTCTGAGGAATATGCACACATTTTTAAATTCACCTTATTATAGAAATCCATTATAATTAATTCCATTAATATTTCTAATAATATGCAATTTTTAAATGAAGTGAAGTTATGATATGGAGAATTATTCAAATCTAGATGTTTTAATCTGCCAAGGTTTTATTGCCATGGTTCATTATTCATTCAAAATATTTTGAAGTCCGGGGGAAATTGCATCATAGCCGGTATGGTTCAGCTGGAGGTGCCCCATGCTATTTCCCGCTAACACCATTTCTGATTAACTCTAGACAAATTCCAAAATAAATAAATAAATAAATGTGGATCAAAACATGGAATTAAAGTATTTGATTGTGGAGGACATATTTTTTCACAACAAATGTGACATTATCAGCTTATTGCAAGGAGCATTCCCCTAGTCTTTAGAGCCATTTTCTCGCTAGTTTTCTCTGGGAGGATGGGTAGACAAGAAATATAGATAAAAATAAAATATGACAGCGCTGTTGGTTTGTGCCGCCATCTTCGTCGTTGCTACTCAATCTCATATATGGCTTTTAACTGCATAAATAGTGAGAAAATAAAATGAAGTTTTGACAGCTAGGGTCGCAGTACTTCACTGTAAATTATACTAACTTACTAATCAAGATGGTGGACAGGCATAGCTGTCTGCCACTGGGCATAGCCTATCCATCTCATATGATATCTATGAGGAGGAAGATTTGAGCATGTCAATCATGCAATAAACATTCAATTTATTTATTTATTCAATGTCACTGATTACTAAATCAGCTTATAGAATAATACTAGGAATTAGCTGGTGGCTTCCTGCCAATCAGAAAATATTTTCACTAAATAATAATTACATTTGTCACTTGGATACGAACTGGAACCTCACCAACAGAATAATAATGTTTACAAGAGAAACAGCAGCTAATTTAGATCACACACTGAGTTAAAAAAAAATGTGTGCATTTGGGAACCCTACTTAAAAAATCCATGCTAATGCTATTGGCAATGCGTGTGTCTACTGAAATACAAAGGGCTTTTTTTTAAATATATTTTTGATAGCTGGCAGGTTGATGCTCAAGCTGCTGGTCACTTCAGATATATATATATATATATATATATATTAGTCAAGTGTATCCACAGCTTCTTACTTCAAAGTAAAATAAAATGTAAAATTTTTTTATTTTGAGCCATGCAACAGATTGGCAACCTGCCCAGGATGTACCAAGGTTTGGCTCCAGTTCAATTGTGATCCTGATGGATAAGTGGTAAATATAATGAATGGATGAAAATTTCTGGAGGAATAATAATAAAAAAAAGTGCCGCTATCGCCACAGCATAGGGAAAACTAATTGCATGATTTTAGATGCTGTAGATGATGCTGAAGACAGTTTATACAAGAAACATGGCATGGAAAACAGATGTGCTAAAAATTGTACTGCAGCCAGCCAGTAGGGGAACTTGGCATGTGGTGGCTTTGGTTTTTAGAGACGATCTGCTGTCCATTTATTTATGCAGTCAATCATAGCAACATACGTGGTGAGATAATAATATTGAAATCAATTCAGTTCAAATAAATAACTTGGCTCCCTACAGGCTGCCTTGTGCTTAAAACTAACTTCCACTTCAGTATAGCATTCTTTACTGCTTATGAATAAAATATTTATATTCACAATAATGTGGAGCATTAATGTTGCACAAATGTGACAGTGGGTTTCAATGATCACCACCGTAAAGTATTATTTACACAATGAACCTTGTTTTAAAAGTACCTTCATGTCTTAAATATACATTAGACAGAAGATAAAGTGGATACAAGGATACACCAAAAAAAAATGCTAGTACATAAAAATGTGATAAGAGAAAGATGCGCTTCATTAGTCCAACTAATAATACCCATTCATGACAGGGATTCCTTCAGCGCCAACAAGTCTGGCTCTTCTTGTTACTTATTTGTATGCATTGTTTGCTTAAAATATTTTAAATACATTTCAAAAAGAAAAGAAGCTACTGAAGATAACCTGCTTGGGTAAATTCCAACGTTTAATCATTTTATCAAAACTTACACATAAACACAGGGGTATAAATGTAATATCATAGGATACCTTCACTATGTCAGGAGTAGAATTCAAAAACAAGATATGTACAGTAGTGTGCAGTGAAGATTATACACCACCACTTTTTGTCTTAAAAGATAAAAGATTACTTCTCTATCATTTTTTTTGGGTGAAAATGTGACTAATGCTATTGTAGGCAATAAGAACCAACAAAATCTTTTCAACAAGTATAATGAGGTAAAAGTATGGCTAAAAAAACAAAAACACTGAAAATACCATTTTTTAACTTTTGCATAGCATGAATGAACTTCAAATAATATGGAATGGTTTAGCGAGTGAATAAATAAAAAAAATATGTGAAAACTATGCATGAAAGGTTAAATGCTGTAATCAAAGTAAAGGGTGGCCACAATAAATATTGACTTTTTTCTCAAAAAAGAGACTGTTATTTTTATTAATACTATATATTGATGTTTGTTTACTTGTTCTCATCAATATGATCCACTATTACATAAAATAAATACTTGAATAGTACTTGGTTTCTGGTTTATCTTCATTTTGTTCAATAAGTCTACTGTATTTTTTCATTTCTTCACTCGCTAAACCATTCCATATGGTTTGAAGTTCATTCATGCTATGCAAAAGTCAAAAAAATAAATAAAATTTGCGACACTTTCTGAAAATTGGTATTTTCATTGTTTTCGTTCATTAGCCATGCGTGTACCTCAATATACTTGTCGGAATTATTATTATTTTTTGGTTCTCATTGCCTACGATAGCATTGTTCAATACATTTTCACCAAAAAATTTTACTTCATTTTATTAGGAGCCCTTTTAGACAAAAGTGGTGGTGTATAATCTTCACTGCACACTACTGTATGTGTATTTTATTATTACAGCACAGCAAGAAGGTCCTGGCCTAACAGCAAGAAGGTCCTGGGTTCAAGTCCCAGGCTCGGGCATTTCTATGTGGAGTTTGCATGTTTCACCCCATGCTTCCAAATTGCCCCTAGGTGTGAATGGTTGTGCGTGTGTTGGCCCTGTGATGGTCTGGCAAACTGTTCATGGTGTACCCTGACTTCGCCCAGTGTCGTCTGAGATAGGCTGCAGCCTTCACAAGACACTAGTCAAAGTAAGCAATTTGTGATGTTATAGCTTGTCAAATTTATGAACAATGAGTAATGTTGGTGGTATGATGTATTGTATCCACATGTCAAAAAATATTTAGTGTAATATCGTGAGATGAATTTATGTATAGTTGAGGTGACAAATAAAGGGTTACAGAAACTTTAATATTGCTGAAATTGCGGGCACCTACCTGAGGATGGACAGCTGTTTGTTAGTCTCTTAGGTAGAGAACGATGCACTCCTTTGTACAAACTTTTACTTGATACCATCTGCCATCCACAGTCATCTTCTTCGAAAGAGCAGTAGCTTCCGTTAAGGAATTGACCTGAAGGGAAAAGAACACAGACAAATGAAGAGACAGGTGAAAAGAACAAAATGAGAAAAGAGGCAAAAAAATAGAGCAACTCAGGAAACAAGCACAAACTAAATCATCGAGAGAAAAAAACCTCGATCCTGAGGCACAGGAGTGTGTGCTCTTTGATGAGAATTTTTGAACACTTGTATTTTTTGAAAAAGTGCAGGACTCTGAAACAACAAAGACGGCATGGAGATGAAGTTTATATATTGCAGTTCTTACAAAAAGGATGAAATAAGGGGTGAAAAAAGCCCTGTTAGTAACCATCCTCTCCATCAGGAAATCCTTGGGGATTTGTGTAATGCTGTTAGGATAGATATACGCATCATTAAAAAAAAAAAGAGGTGCATGTCAACCTCACAGCTGAGTTTGTGTCCCAGGCTCGGCGAGGGCGTTCTGTCTAGTGTCTGTATGTTCTCCCAGTGCACGCGTGGGTTTTCTCCAGGTACACCAGTTTCCTTCCACAGTCTAAAGACATGCACATTAGGCTTATTTTGTGTTCAAAATTGTCCCTAGGTGTGAGTATGTGTTGCCATTGTGATTGGTGAGCAGTTCAGGGTGTACGCTGCCAAGGTTGGCTGAGATAGACTCCAGCCTCCCCAGGACCCTAGTTGGATTAAGTGGTTCAGCAAATAATTAAGTGAATGAGAAAGAAAAATTCAAACAAACAAGAGAGAGAACGACATCTTTTTCTTTGGCCTTTAACTGACATTTCTGCAATCGAATATCTGGCTGCTTATATGTTACATTTGCACACATGAGCCTTGATTAGGAGAAATATCTCATACTTAGGGCAGCATGGTGGTACAGTTGTTAGCGCATTGACCTCACAGCAATACGGTTTTAGGTTTCATCCTCAAGGCCCTTATATGTGAAGTTTACATGGTTTGTTTTTATTTTTATTTGTATTTTTTTTGCATGCTTGTGTAAGTTTTCTCTGATTACTCCAGTTTCCGCCCACAGTCCAAAGACATGCACATTAATTCAAGTAACTTCTCTAAATTGCCCCTAGGTGTAAATGTAAGTGAATGGTTGCCTTTTTCTCTGTTAGCCCTGCAATAGACTGGTGATCTGTTGAGGGTGTACCCTAGTTCTAGCCCAAAGTCAGCTGGGATTGGCTCCAGCTCAAGATAATAGATGTACGGACTAATGGATGGGTGGATAAATTATGTGACATATGGTGACGTATGTGATAATGGATGTGACACTTACTGTTAGTGAGCCTGGAGTGACATAGCTGGCTAATTTAAATGAGATTATCTCAAATGAAATTGATATTATACGCTTGCTTTATATAGAATGTAAATGGGTTTGTGAAACATAAAAAGCCAAAGCTGTGAGTTTTCTGAATAATAATTATACTGTTAAAAAGCTCTGTTGCTTTCTTAATTTATTCATCCAAAACTTTCATGTAAGATAATAAAAACAATCCTGTTGAAGTGTGGAAATATATTGTAATCAGTATGTAAGCTGGAGACCCTTGAAATCTTTTAAGCCTGTAAGTAGAATTTTGTCCTCTAATGTAGCCAAAGGAAGTTGATTACTTCTGGTGCACATCGGTGATCAGCAAGGCAGGATTCAAGAGTATCCAATCATCTACTGAGGTGAGACGAGGCAGAATGAAGGTGACTACCATTAAGTGTAAACATATCGACCAGCTCAATGCCATCGTTCAGCGGAGAGCTCACTAGAAGGGGTGGGGGGGGTGGGGGGGGGGGGTGTTTGGGTTGGTGGTGGTAAAGCATGAGCAAGATCTCATCAGGAATCTGAAATATGACTGGGCATGTCTATTTTTCCTCAGACTTTTAGTGTTATATTTTTCATAATTCTTTAATAGTAGAACTGAATCCTGCCAATTGCACAGAATACAGTCTGGGTGCATGTTCTTTTTTTCTTCTTTTTATAATTTATGTGTAGCTGTCCAGTAAACCTATTGGATATCAATGTGGCTGAATTCTTCTTTTGCACCGTCTCTATTAACAGTATATTTTTCCTAAACTGTGTGTAAAGGTGTTCTTGCTAGTTTCTCACCTTGCCTTTTTTTTCTGCCTGCAAAATCGAAATCACATAAGGAGCCAGTTAAATAAATCCAGAAAAAAGTCTAAAACCATGCTATAGTCTACATTTTTTTCTCTTGCACCAAATGTCAGGCTCTTATTAAGCTGTCAAAATGTCTGCACTAGGCTATCTGTAGTGTCATACCATCATCGAAACAAAGAACAGCACTCTGTAAAGGTGAAAGAATAGATTTAAAAAGTTTAAATAGCCGTTTTTTTAACAACAGCGATCCACTGAGCCAAATATTCTCAATCCACATCCAAACTCGAAATAATCAATAATACATTTTTTTTTTTACATTTCCTGTCATTCATTGAATGTATCTGTGTAGAAACACATTATACACTAAAAGCGGGAAAGCCTTCTTTATTGAGAGCACAAGCAGTGATGGGTGAGATCTGGTCTGTTAAACACATCTACACAAGAGTAAAAGAGTTAATGTGGTGCATCTTGTTCTTTTGAATGAGTGTATTAAAGTCAGTCAATACACACTCTAAATATCCAACTATTAAGGAGTATGTTTAGAGTTATACATGGATGTATTACCATGTTTTTTTCTGGTTTAATAAAAATATGTACAAATGCTCAGACTTCTGCAGGCTATTGTACTGTGCATGACATTGATGGACATGTGTGACAGAAAGATGGTGCAGAATAGAACAGAGAATACAGAGAAAATGGAATGCATAGAGGTAGTCACTGTGTGGTGATCTGGCTGCAGTAAATCTGTGACAGACACTGAAGTAGAGAAGCTGTGAGACTGAGAAGAAATGCTGTAAAAAAAAAAACTGGAACACCACCAAACACAAAATAGGGCCAAAATATTCTGAAAATATAGTCTACAAAGACTTCTACCGTGACATTTTGGTAACACCTTACAATATGTCTCCTTAATTAATGCTTGTATCAAATTACAGTGCTGACAAAATTAAAATCTTTTCTAATCTAATTATTTATGCTTTAATAGTTGGGTTAAAAAACATCATTTTTATTATTATGTACTATTTTCATAACCAATTTCCTTATGGGGAAATAAATAAAAGTGATATTAATTTATCATCAGTATTAAGTACTTTAATGCTTAATGTGAGGAAAAAGTAAGAAGTATGTGGGTGAATGATTGCTCTAAGTCCAGCCAACAATTTTTCAGTTATATTCAGGACAAGAACAATTTTGGATCCAACATTTCTTAAGGTAGGAACATGCTGACGGCAATCCAATGGCCTACTCTTTCTGAAAGACAGCAATGGTTCTTTTACATGCCTCTCACTACAGACAGTGAGGGACGAGGCTGGCCTTTGATAACCCAGTTAGCTGCACTGGGGGTACAACTCGGTGATAGTGGGGCTTGAACCTCTGCCCTTCGGACCATTTAGCCAGCATCTTAACCACCGGGCCACCACTGCCCCAAGAAGAATGTAATTCATTCATTCATTTTCTGAACCGCTGAATCCTAATTAGGGTTGTGGGAGGCTGGCGCCCATCTCAGCCGACTCTGGGCAAGGGCAGAGTACACTCTGGACAGCTCGATAGGCCATCGCAGCCAAGAAAAATGTGTGATTGATAAAAGTGCAAAAGCTATACACTTTAGAATAACTTTTTGATAATATTTTTTTCTTTTTTCCTCGGTGTGTATATTTATTAGCATGATTATGCAAAACGTTAGGAGTATATTTCATGAAATTTCTATCAAAGGTGGGCTTTGGACAAGGAAACCTCAAAGGATCAAATTCTGGATCCAGGCATTTTTTAAAAGATTCTTTAAAATTGTGAGACAAAATAATTTTTTGGAATTGTCATATTACAGCATGCCCAGCAGGGGGTAGTGTCTACCTTTCTTATTTGCAAAAAGTTATGTGGGGATTTTCATGAAATTTTTAAAACAGGTGGGGCCTCGGACAGGTGCAGAACTTTATATTTGATTTTGTAGATGATCCAGATCAAATTCTGGATTCGGGTTTTTTTTTTTTAACTAAAAACATTTTTTAACTTTGTGAGATGTTAATGAGGACAATTTTTGACATTTTGGTTTATATGGGGGATTGCTGGGTTTTCATGGAGGTTTGTCCTCTCTAAGTGCTCTTGTTACATATAATACATATTTTTAAAGATATTTGTAGTTTTCCTATGGATGAAAAAGAAAAGTCTCTAGAAAGTATTAAAAAAGTCTCAGGAAACGCAGTCAGAAGTAATATTCCAATTTTATTTCAAAAGAAGTAGAAAGAGCATGAAAGAGAAAGAACATAGAGGGCAGCTATTTTCAGAGGTGAAAAAGGTCATAGATTTTACCCCTGAAAGTGTGAGTGATCAGTACTTCATTCAGGGAAGCTGTATCTACAGCACCAAGGTCTTGATGTTTATAAGGGTGACCCATGTTCATTAGAGATCTGCTGCTCTCTGCCCTCTACTGTCTGTTCTCTTTCTCCTCTCTATATGCCAGCATCCCGTGCGTTGCTGTAATACTCACGACATGGCTCTCCTTCATCATCCCCTTGAGCACAATCAGGAGTGAAATCACACAGACGCTCCAGACTGATCTTCTGTCCCTGCCTGCAGTGGTAGCGGCCCACAAAGGTCACATTTCGAGAGGTTTCTGAATAGTAAGAGGGACAGAAGCACACACATACACACACACACACACACACACACACCATTTTTTAATAATTTATATACATACACCATTAGTTATCGATCAATTTCTTATATAAATATATACAGTACAATATTATTTTCAAAATTTCAGCCCAAATAAACAAACAAACAAACAACATAATGATTTACAGATCAGTTATAACTTTAACCACTGAGAGCTAAACTGAATAAAAGTGTTTTTACTGCAGTGGCATCCATCACAGGGTAAATTAGGCAGATTGCAGTCAGTCAGTTCTCAAAGTTGATGTGTTGTAAGCAGGAAAAATGGGAAAGTGTAAGAATCTGCGTGTTTTTGACAAGGGCCACATTATCATGGCTAGACGACTGGGTCTATTCATCTCCAGAACCCCAGGTCTTACAGAGTGTTACCAGTATGCAGTGGTTACTACCTACACAAAGTGGTACAAAAAAGGACAAACGGTGACCCAGGAACAGATTCACTGGCAACAAAGGACAAAGCACAAATTTTTTAATAAATTCAATGTTGGCTATGATAGAAAGGTGTCAGAACACACAATGCACACAGATGCTGCATACGAGCCTGCATAGCTGCAGAGCAGTCAGAGTGCACATGCCTGACCCCTGTCCACCACTGAAGGTACCTACAACGGGCATGTGATCATCAAAACAGCGCCATGGGCAATGGAAGAAGGGTCTGAGGAATCACATTCTCATATGGATAGTGCAAGTGCATCATTTTGTGGAAAAGAAATTGCAGCAGAATAGAAGATGTGAAGAAGACGAACACCATATTCATTGTGATGTTCTTGCAATGTTTTGCTGGGAAACCTTGGGTCCTAGAGTTATTCTTTGACACATACTATCCACGAACACATTGTTGCAGATCATGGAGTGGTTCTCTAATGGCAGTACCTACCATACTGCAAAAACTGTTCCAAATTCCCCATCTGTCAAAAATGTGCTGGATAAAATCATCCAAATCATGGAGACCTCACGTTGCGACTTACAGAAATAAAAGGATGTGCTGTGAACTGCTTGGTGCCAGATACCAGTAAGGTAACATTAATTCATTATCAGTTAAGCATTAAGCATTAATGCAAAGAAAAAGTGAGAAGGATGCATGATAACATAACAGCACACGCTCCATACCTTGTCCACACAAGGTAGCGTTAGAGCCATTTTGTCTCATATATATATATA
>JBCNYH010000023.1:46084024-46094330 GCA_039654325.1 Tandanus tandanus
TATACGCTAAGACAAATAAATACATGAGAAGTAATCAAATAAAAAAACAAAAAACCTCACATTTTTTTACCAGAATTTTTTAAATCTTGCCTTTTAATTATTTTGTATTGATGTTTAACTGATATTTAGTCACTCTTTCACTGTTCCTGACACTCGCACTGCTGTGACATTTCCCTGGTGTATGATCTTATCTTATAAATGAATCTCACAAGATAAGTATGTTATATGTGATAGAAAAAAAAAAAAATTCATTAAACAGAATTTGAAACAGGGCGGCACAGTGGTGCCGTTAGCATGTCCACCTCACAGCAAGAAGGTCCCGGGTTCAATTCCCGGGCCCGGCGTTTCTGTGTGAGGTTTGCATGTTCTCCTCGCGCTTGCGTGGGTTTTCTCTGGTTTTCACCCACAGTCCAAAAACATGCACAGTGGCCTAAATGGCTGTTCCAAATTGCCTTCAGGTGTGAGCGTGAGTGTGAATGGTTGTATGTGTGTTGCCCTGCGATGGCCTAGCGAGCTGTTCAGGGTGCACCCTGCCTTCGCCTGGAGTCGGCTGAGATAGGCGCCAGCCTCCCCGCGACCCTCATTAGGATTAAGCGGCTAAGAATGAGAATTTGAAATAGTGAACGGCATTATTTTGCATTTGTAACTGCTTATAAAGCCGGTGATGAGAAAACAAGTATAAATATTGACTGTGTAAAGGCTTTATCTCACTCTCCAATAGCATTTGAGCCTAAACATTAATCAGACCCTATTGCTAAAAGCCTCTGTATACATGACCATTATCTTAAGTTGAAGCACCTTCGAAATGTAACATAAAAGCACTTAAAGGCAAAGTCACTGCTTCTTTATTGCCTCAGATGACAGCAAAGGATACTTGCCAAGAGTTTGCAAATAAGTAATGGCAGAGACAGAGAGAGAGAGAAAGGTAAAGCCTTTTCTGTTCTATACACCATACTACAGAACATACCACATTTATGTGAAGGTGAGACTTAAAAGGTAATATAAGGATGCTGCATTAATACAGCAGTACCAGACAGAACATTTTTACAGGCAGACTTTTTTTTTTACCTTTTCAGATTTTTGCATATGGTACTTTAGCGGTGTGATATGAGACACAATAGGAAAACTTCGCACAGTGAACCAGATAGGTAAAGCGAGGTGCCCGGATTTATGTGCTGTGGTAACTGATAGCATCACTAAGCACAATGAGACAGAGCCATTGCTTTGCATATCTATGCAAATGCTAAGCAGCTGTCTGTAGCTGTAAAAATGTACCCAGGTTCATCTACCGCTAAATGAGATAAAGGGAGAACCCCCCACTTCCCCCATCACCAAAAAAAGAAGAAAAGGGGTCTTAAAACATATTTTATCGTTACACTTCAGTAGACCACAATGCCCTTGACCCCAGTGATAACAGATTTCATTAGGACTGGATATGAAAGCTGAACACTATATTCGGTACTGCCTTCTCTCTCTCTCTCTCTCTCTCTCTCTCTCTCTCTCTCTCTCTCTCTTTCTCTCTCTCACACACACACACACACACACACACACACACACACACACACTTTTTAACATAGCTCTCTCTCGGCCACTTATAACATATTCCCATTCATTCATTTGCCAAGCCACTTAACCCTACTAGGAGTTTCACACCTAGGAGGTACCAGAGGTAACCCATGTAAGCACAGGGAAAACATGCAAACTCCACACAGAAACGCCCTTCGATGAGCCTGGGACTCAAACCCATGACTCACTTACTCAGAGACAGATGTGCTAACTCTTACGCCACTGTGCCACCCTATGTTAATATCTCTGGTTAAATTTCAATGTTGGTATGTTACCAAATATATATTTTAAATTCCTAAATAATAGAAATTCCTTTAATTCATTCACTTAATCCATGCTTTTTTTGTTTTTGCATAACATTTTTCAACCTGATTGCTGTTACGAACAATACTGAAAGTTCCTACTGCATGAAAAAAAAAAAAAAATAGGTTTGCATTTTTTTAAGCAGGAAGATAAATCACCAATTAAATGACATTATAACACAGTGCTATTAAAACATGAGTCTGATAAGTGTTTTCTGTTACAGCAGCAATTCTGACAGAAGCTCCAGCTTGAAGAGAAATCTCACATTAATATTAATGTCTGCATTTCAATGCATTATCACTATAATGAAAACTTACACAGATTATATGGTGGACAATAGACATAAAGTGATTAAAATTGTACATGCTTTGTTAATATGGTGAAGCTTTTTTGGGAGGAGCTATATGTTTGTTTAGCATTTATGAATAAAGTCTCCAGTGGCAGTGCTTTACAATAGTGTAAGGTAAAATATGTAACTTCATATTTTCACAAATGCAAAGGATGAATTATGGGAAATGCTTTTTGTTTGTTTGTTTTTTTACAGGCTATTGTTGCATATCTATTGATAATCTATATTGCTTATCTGGCAAAGTCATTGTGGAAGCTGGAGCCAACCCCAACTTACTTCAAGTGAGAGGCAGGGATATCCTGAACAGGTCTCCAGTCTAATGCAGGACTAGCACAAGACACAAACAACCATTCACACTTACGTTTACCCTTATAGACAATTTAGAGTAGCCAGTTGAGCTAATGTGCAAGGGTCTTTTTTTTTGCTTTGTTTTGTTTTTTTACTGTGGGAGGAAACTAGAATACCCAGAGGAAACCCACGCAAGCCCTTGGTCAAGACTCAAACTCTAAGTAGTTGTGAACTAATAATTCACAACTGTGAACTAACACTGAGCCACCGCCACACTGTCCTGCTACACATGTCTGAAGTCTTTGAAGGTAATGTTCATCTAAGGCCATAAATCATGGACACATTAGCAAAGCCCTTACTCAGTGTTCTGTGAAATATCAATGTGGTTTTTCAATTGGTGTAAATATTGGCGCATGAGAAGTAAGGCTACAGATAACTGCAATGGAGAGAGGGTGAAGATAAATGCCTGTGAATCACATACTACTCTCCCTCAGGACAAATGATTAAATCTGAATAGGAATACAATTAACTACCAAGCCATGGTTGATTGGCCAGCAAACAGCCATAGCATCATCCCTCTCTAGAAGACTGTTCTACTGTGGCTTTGACAATGGAGGAGGAGAAAAAGAAAGAGCTTAGAGAAAGAGATATTGAATCCATACTTTCAAATGGGTACGTTATTTTATTTCAAGAGACGATTCATTTAGCTAAAAATTGCACAACTGAGGAAAACTGATGAAAACTGATGGAAAACAATATTGAGGATGTTGTCATTGAAGGCACTGAAGTAACTTGTTTTGACTGAAACTAGAATGAAAACGTTATTGCCAAAGGCAATGATATATCACAGAAAACAAATTCCTAGGAAACTATGGGCAAAAGGGAAAAGATTTTTACAATTGATTGTCTGCATTACAGCCTTAGAGATTCTGCAAGTCTGTCAGTTTCTCAATGAAATATTTGTACATGCTTTGTGACCTTGGTTTTATTATGCAGTCAATCATCATTCAGTCAGTCAGTCAATCATCATCCAAAATAACTGTGCAACATGGATGTAATATGAACTCCTGCAGTAATGCCTTTACTCGGCCAGAGGGCAGTGTAACCTGAATATGAACACTTTACTCAAGCTCACTCATGTCAGCATCTCATTTATAGATATTATCCCAGGTCTCATGCTTGTCTATAGACTTGAAAAGTCTTGCCCAGTCTTGACTGGGTTGTTGTTGTTTTTTTTTTCTTTTGTCTGCCTTTATTTAATTTTTGCTATTCAAATATCACTTTGGCGGCATGGTGGTTAGCATGTCACAGCAGTAAGGTCTTGAGCTCAGGCCCCGTGCCCAAAAAGAGATTTTTTTCACTTTTCCCCCTGTGTTTATGGTGGTTTCCTCCAGAGGCAGACATGCTAACTCTTACGCCACTGTGCCACCCTATGTTAATATCTTTAGTTATATTTCAATGTTGGTATGTTACCAAATAAATATTTTAAATTTCTAAATCATAGAAATTCCTTATATTCATTCACTTAATCAATGTTTCTTTTGTTTTTGCATAACAAATTTCAACCTGATTGCTGTTACCAACAATACTTATGTTCCTACTGCATGAAAAAAAAAAATTGGCTTTTTTAAGCTTTTTTTATTCTATTCAAATATCCCTTTGGGGGCATGGTGTTGTAGTGGTTAGCATGTCACTGCAATAAGGTCCTGGGCTCAGGCCCTGTGCCCAATGAGAGATTATTTTCACATGTTTTCCCTGTGTTTGTGGGGGTTTCCTCCAGGTGCTCTGGTTTCCTCTAACAGTCCAAAGGCATGAACATTAGGTTAACTAGATATTCCAGATTGTCTCTGGATTTGTATGTAAGTGTGAATGGTTGTGTGTGTGTGTGTGTGTGTGTGTGTGTGTAGGTTTGGTGATGGTCTGGCAAGCTGATCAGGGTGAACCCTGCCTTTGCCGTTTGACCCGAATAAAGGATAAAGCACTTCAGAAAATATCCCTTTGTTCCAGTTTGATTATCAAACTCTCTCTGTTCCACTCTCTGTGGATTATGCAGTGCCCCACCAATTTCAATCTGCAGTTTCAAAGCAGAATAAACAACTTGAAACACATTGACAAATAATGGCATTCAAGCTAGAGTGTCTAGTTCAACTGAGCTGTGGAACAATCGAGACTTCGTGATCTTTTCGGGTCAGTGTGTCACTGAAAGTACCAAACAAGGCTGGCAAGACTTTCAAAGCATTCTTCCCAACAAGAGCTACTAAACTGCAAGAAAGAGAACTCCCAGAGAGCACCTGCAAAATGTAAAAGGATTTGTCTTCTTTTCTCGACTACTTGCAACATTGGCTATGGCGATAAAAGGTGCTGTATTAGGGGAGCAAGGATTTCATTTTCAAGTTTGTAATCAGAAGACTTCATAACTCAAAGGATTTCCACAGGAATCTAAATTAAAAGGTACATGTAGATATTGAATTTCAAGATCAAAATCATTCATAGGCTTGTTTTCTGAGTCCTCCGGTTTCCTCCAACAGTCCAAAGAACTGGCTGTTTCAAATTGCCCCATGTGTGAGTGTGATTGTGCATGGCTGTGTGTGTGTTGCCCTGCAATGGTCTTGCAAGCTGTTCAGGGTATACCTTGTCTTCGCCCAGTGTCAGCTGAGAGTACGTGACCCTAATAGTAAGATTAAGCGGTTCAACAAATGAGCAAGTGAGTGAGTAAACCTCTCATAGGTATAGTTCATTCAAGTGACCAATTATACTGAGCAATGAATTCAGGCAAATTCTCCCACTAGAAATGTTAAGTAAAAAAATCAACAAACAGCGTCTTTGTTAAAGAAGGGATGTATGTGTGCAGGATATGGGAGAAATCAAAAGAGCAAAAGGACATACAATGTCATAAAGGACATTGTGAGTATTGCAGAGAATAAGGTCACCTTGACGCAAACCTTGACCCAAAGGGAAACAGCAGCGGCTGAATCAGTTACCTCTAGCGTCCTTAAGGACAAGAATCTTGTCTCAATTCAAGCTTTAATTCCCTCATCCCCTGAAAATCATGTACAAGTCCTGGATAGGCACTCACTGGGTTCAGGCAAGATTAATGAGTGTGCAAGCCAAAAACAGACCTGTTTTATTCAGAGACCACATTATCCATTACTCAAAAAAATAAAAAAATAAAAATAAAAATACATAAAAAAAAAAGAAAAGAAAAAAAGAATCCTACAACAAGATGATTACCTATGCTGAAGCAAAACAACCCCACCATTTCTTAGGTTCAAGGAGAAAATGATGCCTGGTATAAAAATGATCATGAATCATGTTTGGCCATCTTATGCTGTGTAATATGCATACAGATTGCAGATGTGGATCTGCTCCTGGAAATCCCCTCGAAAAGCAAGAATTTAGCAGTAACACTAATGCTTTAGTGTTAATAGGCTTTAGGAATTTGGAATAGACTTTCACCAGATAACACAACTCATCCTATTAATGCCTATCCATAGTCTCTTGCTGAATTTATTACAGCTAACCGAAGGATGTCGTGGATATTCACATGGTCATCCATGTCATAATTATACTGGTACCAGCATCTTTAGAACAGATATTAAGGGAGAAGTATGTCAATAAAATTAAGTCTTTCAGACATTTAAGAAGGGAACACATGGGAATTTGAACTCACAGTGATGTTTAGTCACAATAAGTCTTCAATAGTTTTTAGATTGCCTATAGCATGTTCTTAAATCCTTCATTAACGATGTGTGAGGTCTTGTGCTCAGAAAGTTGATGAGAAAACTGTAAGGTTTGTAAAACACTGATAAATTTCTGGGAATAAATCATCAATTGGATCAGTAATTGTCTGATAATTGTAATAAATGTAATAAATGTTTTGGGGTGGGGTTTGGTAATGTATACAAACTACTTATTAATCGAGCACCATATCTGTACAGAGAAATCTAAGCCCAAGTTCCTAGGTACAGACCGAGCCAAAGGCAAGGATACACCCCAGTTCATAATGTGATTTGTTGCCCATGCATCAACCAATCAATTTACACTTACTGTCATTGCCATATAATAAAGAGTATCATTTCAGTTTAGTATCAGGTATGTTAACATTCATTCTGAATGGTGAACTAAACATCCTGAAATGAAACCATGAGGCACTATTTGATTTTGAAATATTCATAAATAGGTTCAACAGAACAAATATTTTCACACACTCAGAAAGTGAACCATTTGGATACTAAAAAAAGGAAATGGGGCTGTAAAAACCCAAAGACATGAAAGCACTGGTAGGTTATTGCCTTGTGTTGCTCTCTTCTCTTGTGAGCTAATTCAATGAAAAAAAATATGGTGCTGGTAAAAAGAAAGCTGTTCGCTATTAAGATCAGACTATATGAGTAGCACAAGTCAGACTAAGGAAATTGGCAAGAAATGCTACCTGGTGCCCATCAATATGCAGAGTTTTAGCAGGATGTGTACATTTCTATAATATTTCTGCTCATGTACATAGTTTATGCATCTCCATTTCAAAAGTTTTTACTCCAGTTCTGCTCCTCACTGACCATTTCTCAAATGCCTTTTGAATGATTCCCTTGGCCACCGTGTCAGATGCTATTGAGACATTTTCTATTAAATGAGGTTTTCAAACTGTACAGATGTCCAGAGGATATCATATTTAAGCAGGGCGGACAAACTCACTTTCCATGTATTGAAATAATTATGCAATCAGTTCGACATTCCAATCATCCTGTCTTTTGGCTACCTCCCACAGTCAATGGATAAGTACTAAGACTAATCAAATAGAATGGAGCTGTCTCCATCAATGGAAAAAATTTATGTGCAAAGTTATTTAAACAGGCACAGGCCTCATAAGCCATTTACATGTGTTCTAGCCATATGTTTTGTCAGTCCAGATGGTGGGAAATGAGTGGACTTGAGAAATAGAATATCATCTCAAAGAACACCCGGCATGCATACAATTTGGTACAATTAAAAATCATTGCAATATGAAGCAAATACAAAACATTGCAAACCGCCACCAATCCTAAAAAAATAAGTGCGCAGCTCCCCACGTTGGGCGTGCTGTAGTACCACATTTCCAAAAAAATGGTATTTCCCATGTTAAATGTAAATTGCTGCCAAATGCACCTATCCAGATGAAACTTGGTCTGACCAGGCACCAAAGCTCCTGATCCAATATTTACCGCAAATTTCTTTGAAACCAGTGTGTTTTGACAGAAATATGATTTTAAAAAATTTCACCACTTATCAGAGGAATATGTAGGGTTATATGGTTTATATATATATATATATATATATATATATATATATTTGTGACATCATTAGTGCATTGTAAATAACTAAATAGGTTAAATAAAAAAATAAAAAAATACTACTACTACTACTACTACTACTACTACTACTACTACTAATAATAATAATAATAATACATCTTAAACAGATACATAAAGAAAGAAATAAACAGACAAACAAACCAATCATGTTGAGACTTTACTGGCAGCCAAAAGTTTATACTAAAACACAGCCCATTGCAGCAAAAAGTCCTGATGATGATTTTATAAAAGAATATGAAGATGTGATGTGCACAATAACAGTCTGTCTGCTTCAGATTTGTCTACGATCAATAATTCTCTCCTCTGGGCTATTGTAGACTTCTTCGATATTCAATAGCATCGTGAAGAACCTGGAATGACAGAGATAGATAAAGGATGCCTTTTGCAAATGGTTTGCTTTTCACAAAGCAGAATGATGGGTTTGCGAATGATTCATGGAAGCACCTTGAGGGAACAAGTGCATGTGAGCCAGAGAGAAAATTGCAGTGGGGGGGAATCAGAGGCAAAATAATCAGGGATGCTCCTTTGCAGTCCCTACTAATTAAAACTGCTGCACTTTTTTTTTTGTTTGTTTGTTTAGGGTTTTTTTTGCTGTTTGTTTTCCTTTTAAGACTGGAGTGCAATTAGCCTTTGAATCATCAAGGTTTTTCCCCTTCACCTCTGGTAACAGCTACATTATGTTGGCAAGGGAGTAAATGGTATAACAAATAAATAAACAAAGTTGTACAAATTAGGGTCTTGAAATGGATGCCTAATAAACAGTGACCAAGGGGTATCAGTGTCTGCTGGCATTGTAAATGCACGTGCTGCGACAGCTGTTAAAAAGAAGGGTTGAATTTAATGGCTTTGCCTGTTTATTGGCATGTTTTGTGGTTCCCCAGGCTGTTTTCTTCACTTCGTAGAACACACAACACCCATGCCAACCACTTACCCATAAGATCTGCTCCTAATTATAAGAGTGACATTTTGAATGCAGACAAATATTATATATTACAGACACTTTGCATGCAATCAAATTATGACTTGATTTCTTTCCTTCCAATAATTAGGCTGAATCATGTGTGTTATGCTGCAAGCAATTCAGTTTCTAGTACAACTACAAAAACATCAAATAAAAACTGGGCTCTCCGGGGTTTAATAATGTACAATGCAGTGTTTATAATGTCTCAATAAGTAAAATGTTTTTGGTAAATATGCCTGACAGCTGTGTAGGGAGTTTTGGATTAAGGATTTTTTCACTGTGAAAATCAGGAAAGCTAAATATGCTGCTCATAAAAGAAAAAGGAAAAGAAATTGTTCCATTTCACAATGGTTGCAAACCTCAGGGGCATTTCCAGTCTGAATGTGATGCTGGGACACAGACTCAACCATTTAACGAATCCGATTCCTTGATTTATTATTAGATTGGGTTTTTTTTTTTTTTTTACGTGAACCAATGTTCATTATAGATGGGTTTTAACAAGGGGACCCATAACTAGCCAAGGGGGTTTAAAACATGGGTCTTAACAAACCTTATATTATGTAACTTTTTTATTTTATTTTTTTTTTGCAATTACTTAATTAATAGATTGAATATAACTCCGGGCAGTTGTGGCCCGGTGGTAGGGTGCTGGATTACTGATCCCAAGGTTGGGGGTGGTTCGAGCCCCACTGTCAACAGGTTCTCACTGCTGTCCCCCCAGTGCAGCTAACTGGGTTATCAAAGGCTGGTCATGTCTCTCACTGTCTGTGGTGAGAGGCATGTAAAAGAACCATTGCTGATCTTCGTCAAGAGTAGGCTGCATTACCGTTAGCTTGTTTTTGCCCTGCGATGGCCTGGCGAGCTGTCCAGGGTGTACTCTTCCCTTGCCCAGAGTCGGCTGGGATGGGCACCAGCTTCCCCGCGACCCTAATTAGGATTAAGCGGGTCAGAAAATGAATGAATGAATATAACTCCTTTCACTACTTCTCCCTAAATATCCCATCCAAATAAGATTTGCTATTTTTCATCTTTTATGATACCCCCTCTTCCAGAAGTTATCTAGCGCAATATAGTTAGATAATAGTTATCCTGCTAGTTAATTAAGCAATACTGCATGTGTAAGAATTCAATTACACTGAAGATCGGCATGGCTGTGATTGGACTGTAACTAATCACCGCCATGCCAATATTTAGCATAAGATCATGATTGAGAGTGTGAAATTGCTTTTGTACAACAGTTCCATAAACTGGAAATTAATAGTAAGGAATATTTTGGACACATTATGGCCAAATTTATGGTGGAAATAGATTAAAGCATGATGACTAGCTAGCTAATAAGGTACAAACAGATATGCTGTCAACAGGCTGACCTAAATTAATCATAAGTGTGAATGTAAACATGAACAATTGTCTGTTTCTGTTATGATGACAACCGGAGACAAGAGGAATATATAATAACGGGTTTAATTGTCTTACAATAAACAAGGGCTCGGC
>JBCNYH010000023.1:46105537-46116397 GCA_039654325.1 Tandanus tandanus
TGAGATGGGCGCCAGCCTCCCCGCGACCCTAATTAGGAATAAGCGGTTCAGAAAATGAATGAATGAATGAATGAGTATAGTAATGTACGTGCGGCAAAATTCCTGTACTTCTAAAAGTATACCTAAAGCATAACACCAAAACCCAGATCCATTTTTTTCTTTTTCTTTTTACTTTTTAAAATCTTCTTGTGTGAGATGTCGTCATCAATGAAGAAAACAATTCCTTTTTGTCTTGCTGTCTTTCTGAGATTCTAACCTCTTGCAAAAAGGAGATTGAAGGATTCTGTATGACTGCTCACAGTGGATAATGATAGTGAAAGCTCTTGTAAAGGCTGCGCTAGAGACAGAGAGTTCTTTTTTACAAGACAAAAGAAGAGAGGAGCCACTGCTTTGATCTCACAGCATGGTATAGGGCATTTTTATGTGCATTTTTAAAATTCCCACAACAAAATCTCTACAAAACCCAAACACCCATCAGTTGCACCCAAATGCCATTCACTCACTAATGGATGATCCATTTTTTAGTAATTACTTAATAATTACTCAATAATATTTATATACAACCAATAAATATTTGCTCTAACTGTTTGTTAAATATATAAATAGAAAATCATCCTTTTTCTAAATCAGTATTATTATCATTATTTTTATTTATTTATTTTCCTTTCTTTTTATGAAGTAACTTTATGCACAATTAAAAGCAAAAGTTTAAAAAAGGAAATAAAAAATAAATTGTCTTAAAAGTACATATTTTAAAATTTTGTTATGCCCTCTACAGTCTACATATGGTCAACAGATTATTTGAAGAAGGCAGTGCATTAGTTTGAATAGAAGTGTAATGGGATAAAGATTAATAAAGACAATAAAGAATAAAGATAAAGATTGGAAAATATATCTCAAAGGCAAAGGTACTAAAACCTTGGGGGGGGGTTGTAATGGGCAATTATTAAGAGTTATAGAGCATGAGGAAACAAAGTTGACAGTCAGAAAGAAAAAACTGTCACTTTCATGTTAATAGTTTTTATACCTTTACGCAATAATTTTATCCTTACACTTATTTTTATTTTAATAATTAATTTTATCCTTATACCCTAACATTTGACAATTTTGGAATCTGTGATATTAAACAATGTTAATATTGTACGGCTTTATTTGTTTTGAAGGGTTTGCACTCATTTGAGTGCTAATGCTAATACAGAAGCTTTTAAACTAATCTTTAAATGATAAAAGAGGAGTAAAACACGATGAAGCATACTATTATTGGAAATCGTTTTGGTCCTACATGATACAGCTTATATTTCTATAAGGGCAGATCCCACACTGTTTTATTACCTCAGCCAGGGAGCTTTTGTTTTCCCTTTGTTTTGTGTTTGTTTTTTACTTAGCAGGAATATACCAAATAAATAAATAAATAAATAAATAAATTATGAGTGGATTTTCATGAAATGTTACCAGAGGTGGGGCTTTTCTTAAGGCACGACACTATTAGATTTTGGAGATGACCTGGATTAAATTCTGGATCCAATAATTTTTTTAATGATTCTTTAACATTGTAAGATAGGACATATATGGGATTACTAGCCTTGGTGTTTGTTTAAAATCTCAAAATGTTCGTATTTATAATGTACCACAGTAATTTCCATTTCAACTTATTAATAAAAGATATGTGATACGTGCTAGTTTCTATTGCCATTTACTTTGACTATTTGTGGAACATCTGTGTGACTAAGTTCTGCTTCACTTATGTTATAGCAGCTATAAACAATCAAGTTATTAGAATCATGCAGAATTAAAGGTTTAAACCAGTTTTCTTACCCATGGTGCAGTTGGTGATGAAGAGTGGGTCGTAGGTAGCCGTCTCGAGCTCTCCAGGCTGGTCATAACTGGATGAGATCCTGAATGGTGTACTGCGAGCTCCCAGGCTGAGGTGCACCACCGCCCAGCTGCCAAGGAAAGACAAAACCAGCAAGATCAGCATCAGGAACAAGCAGAAGGGTCGTCGAAAAACTGAAGTAGAGCTGGATTGGGTCAGAGCAGGCCCTGAACACTCTTGTTCCTCTCCCTGGGTCAGCTCAGTCATGTCTGGGGAGCTGGCAGAGGGTGACGTTTTGCTTTCTGACACCAAATCTGTTCCCTCAGCCATTTTCGGTTCTTTTTCAGTGTCACACATGCTTTACTGAAGCAGGGATCCAGCTGTGGCTCTGGCACAGTGGATGTGAGTGTATGTATGGATGGAAAGGTACTCGGTGATCTGGCTTCCAAGAGTGTAGCCAAACATCGCCTGTCATAATGTAGTCAGTGCTCAGCCTAATTTTATTAAGCAAATTGAATATATTTCACTTTGCCATTGGGCGATTAACCAATGACTTTTCATATCTCGGTCATCACTCCCTCCCTTTCTCCATAGCTGTTTGTCTCTCTCTTTCTTTCCTTCCCTCCCTCCATCCTGACCAACCCCACCCCCTTCCCCTCTTTGTTCACCTGGCTGTTGTGTTTTTGCACACTTGTTAGCAGACCTCTAATCTTGGCACAGGATTTAGGCTGACATCTGATTCCCTCAGTGTGAATTAGATCTCAAAAGCATGACAAAATGGCACCTCCAGGCGGCATTTGCCAGAAACAAACAAACGTACAGACGGAGACAGATTTCATGCAAAGTGGCTACACTAAACTGAAGTAACTGCATATAAATCAGGAAGAGCTGGACATTTCAGTGAATAGGAAGACTGTTTGCTACACATTACTGAGCTACTACAGCAGCACCATTAAAGATTTTCACTAGGCGTACATGAAGTATTTGTCCATGTGAGTTCTTTTGATGTTGAAAATGCTGCTGTCAAATCCCTATTACTCCAGCAGTACAAAAAAGAAAAAAAGGAAAAGAAAAGAAACATTCCAGTTCTGTTTTCATATTGTAAGGAAAGGTTTAAATAAAGAAACAAGCTTCCTTGTTGCAAACATTTTTCCTTAGAGAACTTTTTGTGAAATGTTGTGCTGTGATGGTGACAAAAGGTCCTGTTCAACATTATATTTAACCCCATAAGCACTGAAGCATCTAAAGGTAACCGCATTGTATAAATCATTAAATTAGAATCTGCTTTTCGTTGCAAATGTTATTTTACTGATAAACTAGATGAGGTGTAATACATATGAATTTATATAATGCTTAATGCATCTTGATTAGGATGACATTTTAATGCTCTGAGATGCCGTAATGCACTAACCACAACATGACTAAACACAGACCTCATGCTGCCATATACAGAGCCAAAGAAGATGTAAAACAGGTAAATTAGAGATACTGAGCCCATGAGCTGGGGTGGTTTTACTGGAAAACCTTTGAATTCATAATAAATCATAATAATCTCCTTTTTCTTTTTTTTGTGTTTCTGTGTAATATATACAAAAATTTTGAATGAGTTCAAAAACATGCCATTACACAGTACTTATGTCCTGCTCCTCATCTCTCAGTTCTCTACATCATGAACCGTGCTAAGCTCTAGCATCTTAATGAAACAGTAAGTCTAATAACTAATACAGTGTTTAACAGTAATAGACCACTTGTCATAAATGAAAGAAAAAATATTTTTGAGACATTTAAAACAATTAACATTTTATTCGTGTTTGTTAGTTAAATAAAGATAATTGAACAAATTATTCATTAATTCATTTACGCCCTGAACAGCTCACAACTTGTTGTCTTTCTGATATATATGAATTCACAGCCCAAAACAATTTAGATTTATTTCACTTGTGACAGGTGGTCTAATAAATTTGTTAAGCACTATAACTCTTTTGAGATGTCTTTGAAAAAAAAATAACAACAACAAAACAAAACTTCCCTGTTTCTAAGGATTGCTCCTGCTTCTATTCTTTATTATGAGTCATGTTAAAATTCATGTTATTATTTTACATGAGGCATCCTGCTTTGCCCTTTATGTGGTGTGTGTTTTGATATGATGCTTACTCATTACCTAATAGCACCATTCAATTCCTCAGCACGGACGGAACGTTGTGTGAGGCATGCAATTTATCAATTGTTTCAAACTTGGTTAATCTCCTTTGGATGCTACAGGTGAACCATGCTTTGTTTGGCTCAGACCTCAATATTCAAGGTCACTGTGGTCACTCTGAATGACGCTCATGTTTACGCAAGTGTTCATTTACATTTCAACATCTATGTATGACTATTGATTGGCACAAAGGGCTCAAAACACAAAAACAACGTTCAACTTTTACACACACCAACACAGGATTGCTAAAATGAACTCACTGTCCACTTTATTAGGGACTCCACTACACCTGAACATTTACGTAGATATCTAATCGGCCAGTAATGTGAGTAAATAATCATGCAGGTACATGTCAACAGCTTCAGTTAGTTGTCACATCAAACATTATTGAGGTAGTAACACTAAATCCATGTCACACTAGGCAACTGTAAACTTCAACCTATATAATTACTACGTTATTGTCAAATGTGACCAATCACCACAGAATCTTGATTCACCAAACTGACTTTTTGAGGTCATTAGTTTTGCTCATGTATAAATAGAGGGCACTCCCAGTTTTAATGTCCAAAACAAAATTTAATCAGACAAAATTTGACAAAGATATGAAAAAAAAATCTCAAGTTTAACTAATTTATTCACAAAACTCAAAACTTTACAAAATAATTAAGTCACAAAGTCAGTTTGGTGCATTGAGACTCATTTTGTAATGATGGGTCAGAATTTGGTTAAATCTGACAAGGTTTAATTCCCTAAAACAAGCATCTCACAATAAAGGATAATTTATTATTACTATTATTATTATTATTATTATTATTATTACTATTATTATTATACATTTTTATTTATTTCTTTTACTCTTATGACATTATTATGTATTAAGTAATAGAAATCATTTTTAAATGCTGTTCACAGTGATAATTTGTGAAATACTGGGTTCTAATTTGTTGGACCAGTCAATGAAACTGGAAATAACTTTCAACCAACCACCCAACCATCCTTCCAGCCATCCATTATCTATACTGCTTATCAGTCAGGTTTGTGATAAAAGCTGGAGCCAGTCCTATTTGACTTTGGCTGACAGGTGGAGTACATCCTGGACAGGTTCCCAGTCTCCTGCAGTGCTAACACAGACACAAACAACCATTCACACCCCTACTCAAACCTATTTAGAGTAGGCAGGTGACCTAATGTGCAAGTCTTGATAAGATTTTTATAAAGGTATAAGAGATAGTTTCTATTGGATTTTAACTGAATCGGTATAATGTTTTACTGCTAAATCATAATTTGCAGGCCTGGTTATGAGCTTTCTGGAAGTAAGTAAGTCTAATTAGGGAAAATTTGCTTAGGTGTTATAGTCAAATAGCCAGGTACTGAACTAATACTGAAGATCTGAAAGGTTTAGCACTTTCATACAATGGTGCCTTCACTAATGACTTCCCATTTAGTTTGTCCCCTAAAATTAGCAGTAATGGATGCAATTAGTGCACTGTACTGCACCACTTAAAGCAGCTGTGCAATAATAATACACGAACAGACAAAGTGACAGCCTAGTGTCCATGCTGATCAGCAGTTTTGTTCTTTCAATTCATTTCATAAAAGCTGTTTTGACCCCTTTCTCCATTAAGTCCTCGCAAAGCACATTTGTGCTTCTGCTGTTATGATATACATACTTCTAAACTAGTTAAACCTTCGGCGTAACTCCCACCTACTTTATCCTTTAATAGGGTCACGAGAGGCTGGAGTCCATCCCAATCGACTCTGTGCAAAGGCAGGGTACACAATAAACGGCTCAAACCAACCATAGGGCCAACACACAGCCATTCACAACCATTCACACTCACATTAAAACCTAGGGGCAATCAAGAACACTCAATTAGCCTAATGTGCATGTCTTTGAGCTGTAGAAGGAAAAAAAAAACGTCACCAGTTTTGAACTCAGGAGCTTCTTGCTGTGAGATAAAAGTACTACACGACGCTACCATGCCGCTCTGCCATGAAAATGAACTCACAAATTTGAATGGTCAGAAAGTTTTGCTTGATTTTCTATAACTGCAGCTCTGAGAGTAACCTCAGCTGCAAGTCAAATCTCCATAGCACCAACCCACAAAGGAACAAGTATCACTTATTAAAAACAAATGCTTAAAATAATTCAACTGCTGATATTGAGACGTTTTGTATTTAGCATGTTTGGAAGAAGTTTCCAGTACATTTTTATGTGTGGTTTCCATGGTAACATGGCAAGTGGTAAGATTTTGTCTTACCAAGTTATTATAGTATAAAGGTTAGTGAATAAAACATATCATTTAATGAATACATATGTTTGCATTAATAAATTGCTGTGGGACAAGAGGAATAAAACACTTTGGAATGTGAGATTAATGGGGGGGGGGGGGGGTGGTACAGCACACCCGTGTGAGCTTTATTCCTCTATTATATGTACATGGTACACTACTTTTCTTGTCATATGTGATTAAATGAAATTTTAACAGCCACTGATTCTCTACAATCAACCGGCTGTGTGTGTGTGTGTGTGTGTGTGTGTGTGTGTGTGTGTGTGTGTGTGTGTGTGTGTGTGTGTGTGTGTGTGTGATAGTGACAGTTAAATTTATCTCTTAGCTTTTACTGCGGTATATGATGATTTACATGTCAAGGGTTTGCATGAGAGACTCTGCCATCTTATCAAATATCAAATGAACATGTTCTAAATAAATGTCGTGTGTGTGTGTGTGTGTCTGTATGAGAGAGAGAGAGAGAGAGAGTGAGAATGAGAGGAGAGAGAGAGAGAGCGAGAGAGAGAGAGAGAGAGAGAGAGAGAAACAGAGAGAGAGAGAAAGAGATTAACTCTTTAAACTTTGATCCACAAGGAAGGAAGATATCGAGATTAAAGGATCAAACTGGCCACTTGTGTGATACCGATTTAGATTTTCAAGCCATGATGAGATCTAACAGCTAATAAACTGGATGCATCAAATGGATGCTATTTCCTCAACCAAGATGAGTCATGTCATCATATTACCTGTGGAACTTCATATACCAGTACACGTGTAACCCTTGTTAACAACGCACATAATGAATGTGTCTCCAGCAGACATTGTACGATTTACAGATTTACATCAGTGCACCATTTCAAAAAGTTATGGAGCAAGATACTCACTCACTCACTCATTTGCTGAACCACTTAATCCTACTATTAGGATTATCTTTTCCTCACCTAGGAGAAATTTAGAACAGACAATTAGCCGCATGTCCATGCCTTTGGACTCTGGGAGGAAACTGGAGAACCCAGATGAAACCCACGCAAGCACGGGAGAACATGCAAACTGCATACAGAAATGCCCGAGCCTGCACCCCAGACCTAATATAAGTTGTAAATTGGGACACATTGTTGCTAATGTACTAAAAATCCAGCATCAGTGACATTCAATTTATTGATAATTACATTTAATAATAATAATTAGAAAAGGCCCTAGGCCTTTATTATTTACAAATATGACTTAAGTTTTTATTGATTGATTCCTCCTCTTTTCTTACCATGAGCACACCCTTTCATCCACACTGATAACAGGGTTGGCGTTGGAGGCATTTTAGTAACACATCCTTAATCCTACTAGGGTCGCTCTGGTTGAAGTCTGGATATACCCTGGACAGCTTGCCAGCTGGGACAACACACACAACCATTCACACTCACGCCAATTTGCCAATTAGCCTAAAGTGCGTGTCTTGGGACTGTAGGAGGAAACCACGGTACCAAGAGGGAACCCACACCAGCATGGGCATTACTCGCAAATTCCACACAGAAATGCCCTTGCTGAGCCTGTGACCCAAACCCAGGAACTTCTTGGTGTGAGGCGGACATGCTAACCACTACACCACCGTGCCGCCCCTGAATCATATCATGTTGAATCACAAATTATCATAATTGGAGTGAATCGTATCAGACTGCGTTAGGAGCTGCTTCCTATGTATCTTAAATGCAGCTGCTCATTGGTAATGAATTGAGATCTGTATCTGTGATGGAAATACATGTCTCCAGTGACCACTTGTGATTGGATTTCATTCAGATTTGAAATGTCCTGCAAATCATGGATCATGTACCTGAATACATGGTTTTAAAGATTTTTAAGCATGTGATCTTCTAATGAAACCAAAATCAATAAACCAGAAATGAGATGATGAATGAAGCTGTGATAAGCAGCTGCTTTCCTGTTTGCTGTTAGAGTATTACTGTTTATCCGCCCTCCTAGTGACAGAGATCTCTACCGCTCAGCATTATTTCTAAACAGTATCCCAGTGATTGCATATTTTCTAGCATAGATGTGTGATAGAATAGTGACTGATGCGAACATATTTTTTTTGCGATTCAATTGTTTTTCTTTTTTTGTGAATTTTGCAATTCACGTCAACGTGCTTTGCGACACCACATGCAAGCAAATATTTTAGGGCTTAAATACGTATATATCGTGCAAAAGTAACAAGAAAGATGCGTGACAATTTGTGACTGAGTTGCAAGTCATTTACGATTGGTTTGCGAATGTCTGGCAAAAAAGAGCAAATCTCCTGTCGCAAACCGGTGTTTTGTTTGCTTGTTTGTTACCAGCAAGTCTCAAACTCCTCCAACTTGTCGCTTGGCCTTTGCTAAAAAAAAACAAATAATTTGCGAGCAAAACGACAACTTTGCGACCTTCTCACGACATGTGCGGGCTGTTTCAGAAGAGTGTGAGACTACTCCGTGTCGCAGCCTAATTTTGTGACATTAGCAGAAATTTCAAACATATTTGAAATTTTTGCGATGAGTTCATGAACCAGGTGACTAAAATGTGCTGCTGCGAATGTCACGAGACAAATTTGAGAACTTTTTGGGAATGAAAACCAACATCCGTGAGCTGTCATTTGCGTCAGTGACTTTTCTATTGCACCTTTAGCGCTGATCAATCCCTTAGGCAGCAATGCAGTCAATTAGTTGGTATAGGATGCGTCAGTTATGTTTATACTACAAACGTGAAGTGGTCGTGTGTCTCAGATCACCTCTGCATGTGGTTTGACTACTCAGCTCACAAGGTGTCTTTAAGATGCATTTGAACCCTTTTACACCAGTAATTAGCACTGTCCATTTACGATCCAGTCAGTCAGGACGATTGTTAATGACAGGGGTGAAGGAGTCGTTAGGTATATTAAAGCACTGGTGTGTGGTCAAACGATGCATTAACATACAAAAAAATAAATAAATAAATAAATAAAACAAGAATATAAAAAACTATGTTGTGTTGCTGACTTCTGAATATATGAAATAATATCAATAAATGTCTCACATGAACTCTGAGCAAAAGCAATCAATCTCAATATACATTTTTTGTTTGTTTGTTATGTTTTCTCACATTTCCCCAAGGTATTTAACCAAAGCTATTTCTGTGTGGGAAGTTAACTTGGAACAACATTTGTGACTACATAGTGCACTAATATTCCCAGCTGGGTGGAGTTAACAACATTGTGCTTGTAGCTTGCGCTTATACTTCGGGATCTGAAGCAAATTACTGCCAAAGAAAAATAAGCAATGCTAGGCCTACAGCTTATTTTTTACGAGGGATGAAAACACACACACACACACACACACACACACACACACACACACACACACACACACACACACAAACAAACAAACAAACAAACCTCAAAGAAATGGGAAGAAATGGCACATATTGGCATCAGCCAGGAGGATTATTCTCCTCTGGTAAATTTATTTAGTTAAACACAGCAGGACATGGGAAGAAAATGAGGAAAAGCACTATGTACTTTGTAAGTGGGTGGCAATTTAATTTTGTGGTGAGGCAGAATATTTACCCAGGTGAATAAATAAAATAGATTAGAGGTGGTCATGACAGACGATTTCAACATTTATGAAAAAAGTAGTTTAACAGTAGAGTTTTTTTTTATATATATATATATATATATATATATATATATATATACTATTTTAATCCCACTAGAGAAATTAGGCAATACATCCAACTCATCCGAAATGTGCACACATCAGAGCAGTGGGCAGAAAAAGAGCTAATAGCAGTTGGGGGTTAGGTGCCTTGTTCAAGGGCACTTCAGCCATGAAGGTGGAGGAAGGGGAAGGTGCTGCTCACACTGCCGCTGCCACACATTTTTCCTGCCAGTTCAGGAATCAAACCAGCGACCTTTCAGACCCATCTCTTTAACCATCAGGCCACTTCCAAAAAAACATCAAAACAAACCAAAACACACGCATAAATAAATAAATAAATAAATAAAACTCCTGGTACATAAGTTATTTACTCAGGCACTACACTGCATCCAAGAGTTTATACTGAACCTGTGATTATCATCACAAATTCTTTCTTTCTTTATTCAACGTCTCAGTTATTCTTTAAGCATCTACTTCTTTTCTCCTTCTGTTTCTTCTTCATACTCTTCATCATATTCATGCTCTTCTTCATGTTTATTCTAAATGTCTATTTTCTTCTTGTTGTTCTTTCTTCTTCTTCTTCCTCCTCTTATTTTTCTTCTTCTTCTTCTTCTAGAAGAAGGCAGCTCAACAGTATATTACTATTAGATAGCAGCACTATGAGCTCTTAAATAAACTTTGAATACGTAAAACAAGTGGGACAAGTGAATTCTTCAATAATTTTCTACGATGATACTGTAATTCTTTAGCATTTTGCTATTTGTTCAGTTCTTTTGAGAGAAAAAAAAACATTTTTTTTAGGAAAAAAAAAGTTAGTGGTGGATACTCCATAGATTATTATTAATTATTCATTCATTCATTTTCTGAACCGCTTATTCCTAATTAGGGTCGCGGGGAGGCTGGCGCCCATCTCAGCCG
>JBCNYH010000023.1:46154884-46169225 GCA_039654325.1 Tandanus tandanus
GTCGCCGAGCCCTTGTTTATTGTAAGACAATTAAACCCGTTATTATATATTCCTCTTGTCTCCGGTTGTCATCATAACAGTATGGAATATGACCTCCAGTTGAGTTAATGCAGGCCGTAATTCGTCAGCGCATAGATCTGATGTGCCTCCGTATGTTGTTTTGTGGGATGTTTCTCCACTCCTCCTGCAATGCTACGATCAGTTCCTGCCTGTTCTGTGGTGCTGGTACTTGGCCTGTACTCGGCGTCCAAGCTGATCCCACAAGTGTTTGATGGGTGACATATCAGGCGAATACACAGGTCACGGAATTACATTAAATGCTTGCTGCTGCAGATATTCCTACTGAGCTTCATGTAAAGATTAAGATAAAGAGATTGTTTTTTTTGTTTTTTTTTTGATTTTGCTATACAGTATTAATCCCACAAGGGAAATTATTGCCTCTGCATTTAAGCCATCCAAAGTGAGCACACACACATAAACAGTGAGCACGCCCACTTGGAGCAGAGGGCTGCCACACACACTGGGGGCGCTCGGAGAGCAGTTGGGGGTTAGGTGCCTTGCTAAAGGACACTTCAGCCATGAATGAAGAGGTGCAGCTCAACCCCCCACCACTGACCACAACAGAGAGGAGTCCATTGTTGGGATGGCTGAGGTCCTTCATTATCTTCCTGGCCTTGGTCCAGCACCACTTGCTGTATATAGTATCCAGGTCAGCAAGCTCGATACGGATGGTACGCTCTTCTCATGGCACCACCCTCTGGAGAACTTGCCTGTCCTGTTTGGTGCTGTTTCCAAAGCAAGATGTGATACTTCCCGTCAGGATGCTCTCGATGGTGCAGGTGTAAAAAGTCTTTAGCACCCTTGAGGGCAGTTTAAAGTCCTTCAGGCATCTAAGATGATAAAGACGCTGCTGGGCCTTCTTTACCAGGGTGTTAACATGACAGGACCATGTCAGGTCCTGCGTGATGTAAGCAACTAGGTACCGGAAACTGTCCACTATCTTCACTGGGGTCCCATTGATAGTCAGGGGCTGGTAATTCCTCTCCTACTTTGTGCTAAAGTCCACTATCAGCTCCTTTATCTTGCTGACATTCAGGAGGGGATTGTTGACCTGGCATTGTCTGTTGACCTGTTTGCTCTGTATGCAAATTGATGTGGATCAAGATCAGTAGGGATGGCAGCTTTAATGTGAGACAAGACAAGTCTCTCGAAGCATTTAGTGATGATGGGGGTTAGGGCAACTGGGCAATAGTCATTCAGGCAGCTCACTGTGCTCTTCTTTGGCACGGGAATGAAGGTGGCTGTCTTGAGGCATTTGGGAACCATACATTGCAGTAGCGAGAGGTTAAAGATGGTGTTAAAAACCCCTGATAGCTGATCTGCGCATGTTTTAAGTACCCTTCCTGTTACTCCATCTGGACCAGTAGCTTTCCTCGCATTGACTCTGCAGACGGTGGCTCTGATCTGGTGCTCCTGCAGCTGGATGGGGTCATTACCCCTTTCTGGAAGAGCAGGGCAGGTGCATGCCTCTATGTTGTGTTGGTTGAAGCGAGCAAAGAACTGGTTCAGGGTGTCCGGTAGGGTGCTGACCGAGGAGTCCGCTGATGTGTGCATGTCCTTGTAGCCAGTGAATGTCTTGATCCCCTTCCTTATATTCCTGGTGTTGTTATTGTTGAAGTGATCCTCAATGAGTTGTTAAATTTGCTTTTGGCTTTTTTGATGCCTCATCGCAGGGCCTGGCGTGCCTCTTTGTAAGATTGCTGGTCTCCTGACTTGAAGGCATCATCCCATGCTCTAAGCAGGGTGTGCACATCACTGTTGAATTCCGGTTTCCGGTTATGGTTCTTTTCTGGTATGCTTTAATGGTCCTTGTTGTGGTCACATTCTCTGTGCAGTAATTTATGTAGGAGAGCACAGCTGACGTGTGACCCTCCAGGTCTGTCTCCTCTGCGAATATTTCCCCGTCTGTAGAGTCAAAACAATCCTGTTGAGCTGCGGTGGCTTCCTCAGTCCACACCTGAACTGTTTTAACTGCTGGTCTTTGGTTACAGATTTTAGGTTTATAAGCAGGAATCACGGACAAAGAGAGATGATCTCAGAGACCGAGATGTGGCAGTGGGGTGGCTTTATAAGGATCTGGAATGTTGGTGGAGACCTGGTCCACTGTGGGGGTTTTTTCCCCTCGTCGGAAAACTCACATTTTTGTAGAATCTAGGCAGGACAGACTTCAGGTTTGCATGATTAAAGTCTCCTGCCGCAATTATAACACAGTCTGGCTGCGCCGCTAGCTGTTTGTTAATGGAGTGTTGTAGCAGCTCCATGGCATTAGCTTGGGGAGGCACATAAACTGCGGTTATAACTACAGATGTAAGCTTTCTCGGCAGGTAGAACTGTACCATCAGATACTCTATGTCCAGATAGCAGTAAATATCTTTAGTTACGACGTTGGAACACCAGCTGTTGTTAATGCAAACACACAGGCCTCCTCCGCGTTTCTTACCTAACATGTTGGTTCTGTCCTCTCTGAAGGTAACATGGCCCGTTAGCTCAATTGTGGCGTCTGGGGTGAAAGTGTCCAACCAAGTCTCATAAATTACCGTTACACAATAATCCATGCGGCGTGAATTAAAGCGCAGTTGTAACTCATCCATCTTGTTGTTGAGTGACCGGGAGTTGGCGAGAAATAGGCTCGGAATGGCTGGTTTGTAGAGGTTAGCATTTAGCTTAGCCCTTAACCCCCAGTGCAGTGTTTTCCAGTATTTCCAGAGTAGGGTTAACATTTCATTAAGGAAAAAAGACAAGAAAAAAACCTCAACTTACACTGCATTCCACACCCACTTCCGGTTCAAATCCAAATACACAGACACATTCACAGGACTAGACAGAAACTGGTGCATATAATAGTTTTGCATTAAGCCCTTAACAAAAAGGATTCTGATGCAAAGCTAGACTTGGACTCTGAAGCGAGGGATTTTAAAAGACTCTGTTTGACATAACTGTGGCTTTGTGATAAAGTACTCTTGACTCTCCGTTGATTCACAGTGGATCTGGACTCATGACTCATGACTGAAACCCATTATAATCAAGTCTCTGTCTTATGTAAGGTATTCTGGAGCACCGAGTAAAACTTTATATTACCATTGCAAATATAAAAACAAAAAGCTGTGGGAGGTGTTTTTTTTTTAATTCAACATGTTTTGATTAGTTTCATTAAACTAAAACCTTTATATATAAATTAAAGCTGAAGGTATGGATCTTTTTAACCTGTAAACTACTGTTTGCTGATGAGCATTATGAGAAAAAAGCCTTTTATAGTTCCCCTCCTAAAAAACTCTTGTGACCAGGGTTTATGATCATTAGCTGATAGAAACCCACAGCTTTCAAGTTCCCTCCAAACTACAGCCATAACTTTAAATATCTTTTCTGCAGAGCTCTTGTAAACATGACAGCCTGACCTGCAAAAGCCTCTACCTTAAAAAAAAAAGTCTCTCTACTATTTCACCCTGAACTACCTCTCATTCAGACTGAAACAAAATAGAAGGATGGCTTGGCATTTGTCTGCCAGCAGCAATCTTTAGCATTCACTGTAAGTTTTGTTTCACACAAAGCCCAGATCTCATTATGCTGAACCGTGTCTCTTTTCTTTCATCTGGTCTCTTTATTCCATGCATGAAAGCATTGTCACTTTTTAATCCATAAATTCATTATGTCGTCTTGCCTCATTATCATTCATCTGATTTGCTCCAGCTAGTAGTAGCTGATATCAAAAGCAGATGGTATACTAATCAAACATCAAAAATGCTTAAAGAATATCGTCAAGAGAAAGATGCTTTTAGGGAGGTAACAAAAAAATGTAAAAAGTAAAGGATAATACACGTCAGGGAATGCATATTAAATAATCCAGCATAATGTTCTTGTATGTGGTGTCATGCAAACATCTAAAGATCTTTCTAATGCATCCAGCATACAGAAAAAAGTGAATGCATGAGCCTGGCAAGGGCTCAAAAAATCTTTACAATATGAATAAATAAATGAATAAATAAATAATCTATTAGCATAGATTCCAAATGACTGCAAATATGTGACCCATCACAGCGAAGTTGGTATTAAGTCAGAGTTATTGGTACCATTTTGTAGCTGATGTCCTAAGCGTGAAAATGTTATCAAATTTTATAAAATAAAAAAGTTTTGAATTTATAAAAAAGTCTAGTTTTTGATTAACTACAGAGCCCCTAAAGGGACATGGGGGAAATGTTTTTTTTTATACGTTTCTAGTGAGCACGAGAAACTATCGCACCAGTTACCTAAGGTTTCTTGTGCGCACGCGATACTTTCTCATGCGCATGCGATACTTTGTCGTGCGCACGCAAAGCTTTCTCGTGCACACTAGAAACTTTTCACACACACCCCCATGTTCTGACATGGGTCAGATATGTCCAGGACTTTGCATCTCTGCAACTCAGCAGGATGTGAATGAAATCTCCAAGAACTCAAAAATGTCATCACATGATCTGCAGTTAATTCTTATAACTGTTCGTGTGAAAGTGCATACATCTACAATCAGAAAAAGATTGGACAAATTTGACTTACATTGGGACAGCAAATAACAAAAAACAAACAAACAAAAAAAGCTTTACTGTTATTAAAAAGCATTAGATGAACACAAACAAGGCTTTATGCAATAATGTACTTTCAACAGATGGACAAAAGATAAAGATGTCTGGCAACAGTCAACTCATTAAGCATGGCGGTGGAAATGTAATGGTTTGGGGTTGCTTCATCGCCTCAGGTACTAGGTCGCTTGCAGTCATTATTTTAATTAAGAATTCTGCATTATATCCAAAAAACAATATGAGTTAATCTGTCTAAAAGTTTAAAACTTTTCTACAGGATACTGACCCTAAGGCAGAGTAAGAAATCCACCAAGAAATGACTCAAAAAAAAAGAAATGGATTTATTGAATGGCCAAGTCAAAGATCTGGATCCCAGGAAAAATGCTGTGGAGGGATTTGAAAAGAGCATAAAAGCAGCAAACATTTTTCATTTGAAGGAAGATTTGTAAAACATTTCAGCAAGGCATTTTGGGAGACTGCCCCTGTGATGGTCTGAGAGCTGTTCAGAGTACACCCCACCTTCGCTCAGCATCCCCACAAACCTACTTGGATTAATCGGTTCAGCAGATGAGTGAGTGCGGGCGAGATGTGGAAGGCTAATGGACAAGTATGGACTACTATGAATGGACATGCAAATCGCATAAAGTTATTTCTGCAAAAGTGGGCAATACTTACCCCTACTCTTTTACCTCTATTGTACCTGCACTCCGGGCACCACAATGTGTGGAATTAATAGAGTATAAAATAAAATAAATAATATAATACTTACAATACTTAAGGGTGTACATACTTTCACCACAGAAGATTACATGTGTATTATTTTTCCTGAATAAATGATAAAAAAAAAAAAAAAAAATCCCTCGTTGTTTTGTTCAAGTATATCACCTTCATTTGAAGGCACTGTATTAAAGAGAGTGAAATGTTTGCTTGTACAAATATGTTGCAAACATCTACAGTTCACCTGGGACATTTTTTTCCCCATATAAATGAAGTGCTTCTAAAAACAGTCATTCCCTCACCAGCCTCTCTCTCTTTTCCTTCCCTTTAAAAACCAAGAAGACAAAAACCACAGCCCTGTTTGTGAAAGTTACAGCTTGAGCTCTAAATTTTCAAAGTGTTTACACTGGAGAGTCCAAACCTCCACAAATCCTAAATAAACCTCACAACAGAAAATACCACCTTACCAACACTTCAGAAATCAAAAGAGCAAAGATCAAAATCAGTTTACATTCCCTATGTGTGTGTGCGCGAGTGTGCGTGTGTGTGTGTGTGTGTGTGTGTGTTGACTATAAAAACTATTACTCGGAGTAAACTCACTACAGAATACCCCCACCTGCAACATGATTTAACTGTCTTTAATTAAAACCACAGCCCAGGATTATATTGCCTCATGAACATCTTCAGGTGCTTCACTACTGTTGTGGAAGTTAAATGAAAGTCTGCTAAGTACATGGGTTTGTTGATGTCGCATGTTGATGTCATATGCCACTATACGCTAGCGGAAGTAGTGGTAGCGTTGTTATTAAAACACACACGTTTGAACAGAGTCTCACGGAGTCATTTTTCCACTGGAATAGCCGACGGCAACGCAACATGGTGGCAGCATGAACTCATCAATCTTATTAACGATTCAGCACGCCAAAGCATTGTAAAGTTTGAGACATTTCCCCTTGGAATATTAATTCTTCTACGACGAAGCGAGCCGGTCCGACCGCTACTGTGAAAACGTAGTGGAGCACAAAGCGCAGCAGCATCCGCCCACTACCTTCACAGGATTTCAGTGAGTAACTTTTGACATTACGGCAGAAGAAAATACCTCGGTATGTGTTCCAAACCTACAAATACCACCTCCAGACCAATTCAACTTTAAACCAGAGGATTGGCTAAAATCTATCAGGCAATTTCAACGCTATAGAACAGCCACTGGTTTAAATGACAAAAGTGGTGCAAGTCAAGTTAATACCTTTGTCGACAGTATGGGTGAAGAGGCATACAACATTTTCATGTCTTTCGGATTAACAGACGAGGAAAGTGAAGACTTTAATACTGAAAAGGATAGATTTGAGAGACACTTTATTGTAAAATGCAGTGTTATATTTGAACGTGCCACATTCAACCTGAGTTCACAACAGCTAGATGAACCAGTGGACAATTTCATCACAGACCTGTACTGCCTGGCTGAAAACTGCCAGTACGGCACACTCAAAGAGGAACTTATTCAAGATAGGATAGTTGTGGGCATAAGAGATCAGGCCTTATCAGAGAAATTACAGTTAGACTCAGAGCTCACACTGCAGAAAGCCATCACACTGGCCAGACAGAAAGAGACTGTTAAACAGCAGCAGAAAATCTTGAAACCAAATGAACAGTCACACGTTGACAATATTAGTTACTGAGACAGGAAACCAAACAAGTCTACAGACCAAAGTCATACAAGTCATAACAGTCTGGGATTTAAGGGGAAAATCCAACAAAACCAACACAGTGACACGCCCACAATGCACGAGGTGTTTAGGGCTAGCTCACTCATGATTAGACTGGCCAGCGTGCAACGCACGCTGTGAGCAATGTAACTTTCGGGGACATTTCACTAAGCCTTGTCTCACAAAGCATAAACCACAGCGAGAACTACATGAAGTTCAGTTGGAGATGTCTGAGTCTGAAGAGGACAGTGAATTTTTTCTTGGGGTGGTGATCGACAACTCATCTCTTACAAATAAAATGTCAAATTCACCATGGCATGTGTACATCAGAGTAAACAGTTGCAGAGTGCACTTCAAGCTAGACACAGGGGCTGATGTAACAGTCATACCAGCATCTGTCTACCATGGCAATCCCAACATATGTGACTACCTTCAGCCAATAAAGAAAATTCTCTATGGTCCGTGTACACAAATTCTACCTTGCCTAGGCAAATTTACAGCTAAATTGACAACTATGGACAGTGCTAGAGGACGTTTACATTATCGACAAGCTTAGCCATAGCGCAGTAGAAAGTCTGAGCCTCCTGTCAAGAATAAACTGTCTCCAGTAAGCGATATGCAAACAAAATCAAACAACAGTACCAAAACTTGTTTCAAGGCCTAGAACAAATTGACAGAGTACAAAATAACACTTATGGACGATGCTGTCCCTTTTGCCATATCTGTTCCACGCAAAGTCCCAATGCCCCTCTATGAGGAAACTAAGCGTGAATTAGAGAGGATGGAGAAAATAGGTGTGATATCAAAAGTGGATCAACCTTCAGATTGGTGTGCTCTGATGGTTGTAGCACCTGAATCCAACAACAAGGTAACCTTACCAAACTAAATGACTTTGTGAAATGCGAAAACCACCCACTTTCTGCAGTAGACATGACACTTAGTAAACACACAGGTGCTGAAGTCTTCACAAAACTAGATGCAAATTCCGGTTTCTGGCAAATAAATCTAGCTCCAGAATCCCGACATCTTACAACCTTCATCAGTCTGTGGGGACGCTACTGCTTCGATGTACTACCTTATGGGATTAACTCAGGATCTGAGAAATTCCAGAAATGTATGAGCAGGATTCTCGAAGGATTGGAAGAGATAGAGTGCAGCGTTGATGACATGTTAATTCACAGACCTAATCATGACATACATGATCAGTGATTAACAGCAGGTTTAGATCGACTGACTAAAGCCAAAGTCACTCTAAATCGAGACAAGTGCATTTTTAGTGTAAATAAAGTGAAGTGTCTTGGACACAAAATTAGTGCAGAAGACATCAAAGCTGACAGTGAAAAAATACAGTCCATTATACACATTCCAGCATTAATGAACATTCGCAAAATATGATCATTCCTCAGTATGGTTAATCACCTGGGATTGTATAACAAAAGCTCCCATCATGGCTCTCTATAACACAAACAAGCCAACCAAAATCTCTGCTGATGCTTCCTCTTATGGGCAAGGTGGAGTACTGTTACAACAATAACCTGATAAATCGTGGCAACCTGTGTTGTACATATCCAGATCAATGACTCCCACTGAAATGCGTTATGCGCAAATTGAAAAAGAAGCACTTGCGTTGACCTGGGCATGTGAAAAAGCAAGTCTATTATTGGAAAGGAAATCATCGTAGAGACTGACCACAAACCTTTGGTCCCTCTCCTAACCAAATATACTTTGGACAAGCTACCTCTTCGCATTCAGAGATATCGCATGCAACTGATGAGATTTACATTGTATGAAGTTCGACATGTCCCTGGTAAGGACATGTACATACTAGATACCCTGTCCTGGCTGCAACCTCATAACAGAGTTACCAGGTCGACAGTAACAGAACAGGAAATGGATGCATATGTAGCTAGAATCATCGATGGAATACCTGTGTCTGACATCAAATTCCAATTAGTCAAAGAAACACAGGAAGAGGACGAAACTTGTAAAAGGATGAAAGACTACACCTTAAGTAGTTGGCCTGACAAACACATGCAAAATGACATTCTTAAACCTTATTGGTCAATTTGAGGTAAAATCTCTGTAATCTATGGAACCATGTTGAAAGGATCCCGACTGGTCATCCCATCTCATCTGCGAACTGATATATTGGACAGAATTCACGAAGGTCACCAAGGCATAGTTAAGTGCTGCCAGCGAGCTAGCGAAATGGTGGCCTGGTCTCAGCAGAGAGATACAGGACATGGTTGACAACTGCAGAATCTGTGCCAAACACCGATCACACAGAGCAGAACCTCTTATCCCATCACCCTTTTCTGAGCGACCATGGCAAGTTGTTGCTACTGACTTGTTCCAGCTTATGGACTGTGCTTATTACCTAATCATAGATTACTACTCAAAATACATCGAAGTTGCAGCTATGACCAAATCAACAAAAGCCAGTAAGGTCATTCGTGCATCCATCCAGACAATGGCCCACAGTACAGTTGTGCAGAGCCACTTCACCATAGAGTGGGGCTTCAAACATACCACGAGCAGCCTGGGGTCTGCACAATCCTATGGTGAGGCGGAAAGGGGTGTCCAAACGGTGAAGCAGATGAAGAGTTTAAAAGAAAGAGAAGGATCCGGCTAAAGGTCTGCTTGCCTACCGTTTGACTCCTCTATCCAGCGGGTCGCTCCAGCACATCTTCTGATGGGAAAACGCATCCGAAACACAGTGCCGACTTTCCATACCAACCTAGTTCCAAACTTGCCAGACGACCATCACTCTCGGAATGAGGAAAGTGCGTGAAAACAGAAACAGAATCTAACATTTAATACTCATAAACGTGTGAGAACCCTACCCATGTTAACACCTAACACGGAGGTGTTTGTGAAAGATCTCAACAGAACCGGGACAGTTATAAAACCATCTGACAGGCCCAGATCCTACATAGTGCAAACTCCTGATTCAACAGTAGTGCGAATTCGTGTGCCCCTGATACCGATGAAGACACCAACTGATAATGTTGCTCGTGAACTTACCAAGTTACCACTCACCTGTGAAGCCTTTGCCATCGCTGTTGCTAAGCAACTGATTAAACCTTCTCTGAAAGTAAGAGAGAATCTTGGACTTGAGTAACTGTATAAATGTTTAATTCTTAATAACTTTAGTTACACTATGGTATTTATGATTTATTGTTTTTGCTCAACTAGCAGTCACATATGGACATATGAACACACATGATATTACAGTGACTTAGTAAAAGTTAATTCATTCCTATTCATTATTCCGGGAAGAAAGACATTTGAGGTCAGAGTAAAGTGTTAAGACTTTAATTACTACATACCAGTAGGTATGCATAATTAATGGTTGTGGTTGCTTTAAGTGTTGACAATTACATTTCTGATCTGTTGCAATTCACATGTTTGTTAAGTGGTGTAAAACTCAATGCTCCATTGCTATATACAAGTACTTAGTATTCCATTTTAAAGGTTTATCCATCCTCCAGAAAAGTTCCCAAAAAGGGAGGTGTTGTGTAAGTTAAATGAAAGTTCGCTAAGTACATGGGATTGCTGATGTTGCATGTTGATGAGAACCTGGAAGAAACCCATGCAAGCACAGGGAGGACATGCAATCTCCACACAGACATGTCCCACACCACCACAACTGTGTAAAGTTTTATAAAAATCCATCAAGCAGTTGAGTTTACAAACTTCTATGGACAGAAAGAGTGATTCATATAAACCCCCCAAAATTAGTTTGCTGTTGTATTGTGAAAGAAAAGGATGCATTCAAATACTTTAGCTCCCTTTATTCACTAACATACAGCTTTTTAAAAAATGAATATTATCTGAACTCAAATACAGCTAACATGACTATTACATGACTATTCTTCCTCTCTGCTTTCTCACAAGCCTCTTAATGCACATCTTCAGCTAGTATAACAAAAGTTTCTAAAGTTTTATCAAAATCCATCAAGAGGTTTAAGAGGAGTTGCACTTAAATTCTTTTATGAACATACCAACATACAGAAAGGGTGATTCATATATTACCCTCCAAACAACGTTTTTGCTGAAGGGGTATAACAAGAGCATATTAGAATGATGAAATGAATATAAACTTTGCTGCTGGAACTACTGTCTGAGATGTTGTGTTAAAATGGTTAGCAGAGGCAAGTTTATTTTAAAATTTAAAAAGATTAGCCATTTAACATACTATGGAATGTACTATGGAATTTTGTATTATTTACATCCATAAAAGCTATTGTTTCTTAAATTGTAATTAGATTCCACGTGGAATCTATTTAAAGCTTGGGTTATTAATGGTCAGTTGTTGTTTCCAGTACTGTGGTCATGGTTCACAGACCCCTGAGCATCTCTGGACTCTGTTTTGAGAAACAAGACTCTGTTTAATATAAAGCATAAACAACAAACTGCACATTTCTCTCAGTTTCCTAAAAGCGACAATGAGAAGCCGAAGGCGTGGGGTTAATGTAATCAGTGATTACAGCACAGCCGCATCCCACACATCTTTGAAAAACTCCAAAAACATCAAAGCAGCTTCGCTTTCCTCTGGCCTTTGGTGTCCTCTGCATGACAGTCACCAGCCTGCGAGGCAGCAGTGCCACTGTGCATTACCATAAAAGCAGTCTGTGTAATAAATTTTACATTCTGCATGAGTCAGCCACTAAATGACACGTGCATGAAAAATATGATAATTGTATATGTCCTAAACTTCTAAGGGTTAAAAAGTTGTATAAACATTATTAATATTTTCAAGTCAAAAATTACATATATACACTGTATTTTACAGTAAAAGTTATGGTAAATTACTGGCAGTAGAATTGCAGGTAAATTACCGTAATTTTTACAAACATGTATAACATAAATATACACTACAGTAAATTACTGTAATTTTCACAGTATGAAACAGCTTACCGTAAATAATGCAACAATAAATTTTTGTATTTTTAACTTAATTTTTAAATTACTGCAATTTGTATGCTGCTTTTTTTAATTTCTTTATTTATTTACAGCATTTGACAGACGCTGTTATCCAGCGTGATTTACAATTCTTTTTGTCTTTTATCAACTGAGCAATTGAGGGTTATGGGCCTTGCTTAAGGGCCCAACAGTGGTGATAGTGGGGACTGAACCGCTGACCTTCGGATCAGTAACCCGTCACCTTTACCACTAAGCCAACACTGCTTTAAATGTATCCATAAACTGGAAACAGTTCTTATGTGCCATGTTACTGCTTGGTATAATATAACTAGAAAAATCCCTGAAGAAATTTTGAGATGTGGATGCAACTGCTGCCAGAAAGTAAGTGAAAACTGGTGTGTTTAATTGTAGAACAGAGAAAAATTCCTCACAGTTTACACAGGTTTTTATGTAGCTGTGGCAAAACAGGTAGTGATAAGTCAAAGAATCAGAGGATATATGCTTTGACTGTAACCATTATTGTGGGGTTTAAGCCAAGCTCTATACCAGGGCTATTCAATTAATTTGGAATGAGGGCTGGGTCATGAAAACAATCCCAAATGAGGGAAGGAGAGCGGCTACCTAGAAAAAATATTGGTCCACTATAGCAGGTTGTGACACAGTGAGGCTAGGCAAACAAATATGAACTTTTCAGTTGAGAGTATTAAAACCAATTTAAATAAAGTATTAATACAAAGAACAAAGGTGTAGTCAGGAAAAGACGTGTCGCTCCGAGGAGTCACATAGAACACTTTTCTGTCCATTCAGTGTTAAACCGCCGATTTTCCCAATCAGTTTCTCGATATTTTTTATGTAGAAAAAGACATTTTGCCCAAGTATCCGGGCTACTGTGCGAGCTATAAGACTAGTATAGGCAGAAAGAATGCGCTTTTTAAGGTGCCTTGCGGGCTGTGTGTGTGTGTGTGTGTGTGTGTGTGTGAGAGAGAGAGAGAGAGAGAGAGAGAGAGAGAGAGAGAGAGAGATGATGAGTATCGGAAGGGCGTGCTTTTTAAAGTGCCAGCACTCTCCGTGTGTGTGTGTGTGTGTGTGCGCGTTTGTGTGTGTGTGTGCGCGCGCACTCGTCACCTGCACGTGAACAGAGATTAAACTGGCAGTTACTGACAGTTTTAAACTTCCTTTTAAACTAAAGTAATGTCTTGGTCACAAGTCTTGCTCTTGTTCTTCTGATTTGAAAACCGTATTTCCCATCGCAATGAGTGCTTTTGAGAGCTAAGAATATGGTGAACACAGTGATATAAATTTTTTCACTGTACTGTAAAAAGTGTTTAAAGAGTAATGATTTAAAACTTACCCTCAAAATGATTTTAGATGATTTTAAAAAGCTCTATTTTGTATTGACCTAAATGGAGTAATTTACGGTACAGCTGTCATTCAGAGGCTCACCATTTCACTTCTACAAGTGCTGTTGAATCAAAGATCACATGGTCAGAACCAGCACACAGTTTCCTCTGTTTTTATGTAAAATTTACTGGTGTAGAGTGAAAATTATGGAAGTAGGAGAATGTCAAATAAAACTTTTTCCAAGATCTCTTTTCTCACACTCTAATGATGAGATCATCCACTCCAGACCAGAACATTCCACGCAGTAGACACCCATTATAAATACACAAACTGACTCAGAAATCCTTATAACACTTGATCAAAGATTAAGAAAAAAATTTAAAGGTAGCAAAAACGACTTCAGTGTCTACGTTTCAAAAGTTCAATCAAGTTTCTATGTGAAAGTATGGCGTCTTGACGAGGCGTCAAAATGAGGTGAGTTTCATGATTGATTGTTGACCTTTCCCCTTTCATTTCAATGGGATTTTTTGGCATGGTTTTTGGCTTAATGTATTGCCAGGGAAACCCAAAACGCCAATAAAAGTAAAAGCAAACTTCGCAGCGCAGAGAGGCACATTTTGATATATACATTGCATGGGTGCACTTTGCTATTCGGGCCACATTAATTGCAACAGAAGAAAAATAGAAGAAAAAAGAAGAAAAAAGAGCCCCATTTTTCTCTGTGAATAGTAATTCTCTTAAGAGCAGCCACCTAATAACTATTATACAGCTTATAATGACCACCTGATATAAAGGACATTCAAAATAATAAAAATGCTATTTTATATATAAATAAGTTCTACCTCACCCAGTGCAGCATTACAATGCATTTAATAGCAAGAAGCCATTAACCTACGTGTAGGCCTACTACAAAGTATTTCGCTGCCGATGCTAGCCAATATTTTTATAACAGATCCAGTCAGTTTTGTGTGCGTGTGTGTGTGTGTGTGTGTGTGTGTGTGTGTGTGTATAACTTAAAAGATACGTGTCTCCTTTGGT
>JBCNYH010000023.1:46180792-46191741 GCA_039654325.1 Tandanus tandanus
TATATATATCTTAAATCCACAGCCAGTAGTGAAATATGGGTTCATTCTTTAATAACTATATAGATGTTATCAAATGGTGGGTGTACAGAAAAAAAAAAAGTTTCAATGTCATTGGTGATTTTTATTTTATTTCATTTTGCGTAAGCCTGCATACCCCTTAATGAACAGTTTGTTAAAAGCACCTCCTTCTTATAATACAATACTTTTATTAGATCTTTTATTAAATCTTTTTTTGGTAAAAGCCTAAAAAAGACTGGAGCCATAATTTTGTTGACTTGTGCTTTGAATTGTTTTTACTAAATATATTTGCTCTTTGGTGTTATTGGCAGCATGGTGGCATAGTGGTAAGCATGTCCACCTTACAGCAAGAATGTCCTGGGTTGGAGTCTAAGTGAGGGCGTTCTTGTGGGGTGTGCATGTTCTCCCTATGCTTGTGCAAGCTTCATCTGGGTACTTCGGTTTCCCCCTACAGTCCAAAGACATTTCCAAATTTCCCCTAAGTGTGAGTGTGAATGGTTGTGTAAGTTGGACCTTGCAACCAACTGGCAAGCTGTCCTGGAGTGTACCATGCCTTCACCCAGAGTTGGCTGAGATTGGCTCCAGCCTCTCTGCGATCCTAGTATGATTAAGCAGCTTGGCAAATGAATGGATGAATGATTATTTGGAGTTATCAATGATCCCCTCTAACTTCACTACAGCTCCATTCCCAATTGAAGAGAAGGAACCTCATATCAAAATGCTGCCATTATAATGCTTCACCACTGGTGTGATATTCTACAATATTATGCTGTCTCGGTTTTGTCAACAAAGCTGTTACCAAACATATCCTGTAGAATTATGATAAAAAAATTATACTTTGATATATATGTGACCCGCTCCAGTATAATATGGGTCAAGTTGAAAGGTTAAGTTATCGGCAAAAATACATCTTTCAAAACATAATCTTCGACATGACTAAGTTCAAATATCGATGAACACAATCTATCCAGGCTAAAATGCTTGTTAAAGAAAGGGTTCCATGTCCAATTTGTTGTAAAACAATGGGAATCCAGTTATTTTGCCGATTTTCAAACCACCTTTGTGATTGCTCAGGGTATTTCCTTATTATCGATATCCGGTACCAGAATACTCTACCTACTTACAGAATTCCAAAAGGATTCCGTGAATCATACAGTGGTAAAAAGGGAGGAGCCTCAGAACAACATGACTCGGTGTAAACAGAAGTCCTTTGTTTCTAAGAAGACACTACTACGATTGCGGTCATTGGTCGAGAGCCGTATTCATTTAGTTTATGGTTGCTAGGGAGTATCAAATGCGGACATTCAGAAGCTGGTTCTGTAACTGTAATTTCTATTTTCTCAAAAGTAGCATTACTTGATTAGCAACATACAAAGTGATGTAACTCAGTCAATTTGCATGCTATAATCATGTACTATACCTCATTTTGATGCATATTAAATTCTCTCTTCAAATATATGACTATCTCAGTATGTCAGATTTCCTACTCAATTTGTATTATGCGGGTGCGGGGCACATATTTTGCCACATTGGTTTGTTGCAAAAAAACTCAGGCGACCTTTCTTCTATTTTTCTTCATGAGAAAGAACATGTATTTTGTCACCCTACCCCATAGAACCGATGTGGAGAATACGAGAGGGTTTTTCACACATGCAGGGATTGAAAAGTACTTTCCAGATATCCATGTAGCTCCTTTAAAACTAGGCTGTAGGCCTCTATGCGGCCATAAGTTTTTTATCTTGTCCTTTCATCAACTGTACTCTTCTTGGTAACCCCATTGTGGTGCCCCATTTTCACCACTTGTCAATTGTTTTGTCTCATGACGGCTTTCAAATGGTACATATAATGTTTTGGTAAGTATTGTGTACCCTTGTCCTGATCAATACAAATGAGATACTGCCCATGATGAGAAAGCTATTTGAGGACTATGGCTTCAGCAGTTGGAAACCCGACAGAAAAATCTGAACTTCAATTAAGGAATCAAAATTATTTAATTGATGAGGTGTATGATAAATACTTTTAAACATGAGTTTTCATGGGACCTCTGAGCAGAGTCACATACCATACTTTAATATTTGTCTTCCCACTTGGATTTTGTTGTTTGCTACATTACATTATTGTGGATGAAGACCTGACATTTTACCTTAGTTTCATTTTCATAATTACATCTATCTATCTATCTGTCTATCTGTCTGTCTACTGTGTCTATCTATCTATGAAGATGCTGAAAACATTCTCGAAAAAGGGACGCCATCAACACAAGTCCCAATACACAATGTTTTATGTGTTTTGCGTATGATTGATTTTATGACTATCTATCTTCACACTGATTCATTCCTAAATCATATCCTAATGAGAGAAAAATTAACTGATGCCTAAAGCCAACAGCTTACTAAAAGGTCAAGCTGTCAGATGAGAGGAGACTATGAATGAATTAGCCCCAGAGACCTGATTCGTACATCACTGGATTAATTCATACTCAATATTTTTCCTGCCACATTATATGTCACATTTCTTCATGCAGTGCATGCTTTAAACTTTTCTAACCTTGAAAGGGCTTCAGTATTCAATGTTGCTTAATGTTATAAAGACAGGAATGTGAATTTACACTTAGTCAGATGGCTTGCATACAAGTTGGATGCTTGCTTTACAGGGAATTATCGGTGTGCGGCTGTATCATATCATTCCACATTCATTTCTCTAAACAATATAAATGGTTGACTGAATATTGGTATGGCTCTGATTCAGTAGCAGTAGCTGTCGCTAATCACAGCGTGCTAACATGCAGTATAACAGCACGGCCTGGAGTGTGATATTGCTTTTACACTAGAGTTCTACAAGCAAGACATTAATATTCTTTAAGTGACATTTTGTACATAGTACGTCCAAATGTTTATGATTTTTTATTTATTTATTTATTTATTTTGCTCCACGAGTGGAAATAGATCCCAAAGAAGCCACTCATACTTTATAGCATTTTAGTTAACTGGCTCACTAGCTCCCTTTTATTTGTACATTCCCATTAAGGGTGCTTCTGGTAAAATTGGTGTCCCTTCTACTGTACATTTTCATCTCTTTATCAAAATAACTTTATGTAAAGTGTCCTTTAGCATGTCCAATGATTGTGTGGATAACTCTAATGCAGTAATCGTTTCAAAGTGACATCACTTTCAAAGAAAATGGGATTTTAGATGGATGAGCATAATGACGTAGACAGCGAAACGTCTCAGTGTTATCGCTAAAATATTAGCACTCTTGAGCACTTGACCACTCAAATGAGTGGACTAAAACTAACTGTAAATACAGTATATTCATTCAAGCGGCACGGTGGCATAGTGGGTAGCACAGCCACCTCACAGCAAAAAGGTCCTGGGTTCGAGTCCTGGGCTCGGAGAGGATGTTTCTGCGTGGAATCCATCCTTCCCGCAACCCTAAGAGGATTAAATTAGTTCTACAAATATTCAGTCTCTGAAGACAAGTTTAATGAGTCCTTGTTGACTTCTACTATTTATAGAATAAAGTCATTTTACTTTGTTGGACAGTTTGTCTCTGGACCAGGCATAATAAGTAAAATGATTTTGCCTTCAGTACTTTTAATAGCATTATAACTTCATTTTCTTCAAATAGCCAGTTTTCAGAGCGAATGAAATCCCTACATGGTCCATAGTGTCAAAGGACACAGAAAACCAAGTCCAACAATGTTATATGCTGTTCACATCACCACTGTGTCTGAGATCATTAGCACCCCAGTAGCCGGAGAAATTCAAATAATGCAAGAAATGATCTGCTATTCTCATAACCACTGAATCTGAGATTGTTAAGCACTCTCAGCACTATATTATGACCTGATCAGATCTGGAGGAATCAGGGTTATTTGCTGAGGTGAAAGACATTTAGCTATTTCAGCATGACCATTTTCTGTAATTTCGATCAAAAAGTGCAAATTAGCCATTGATATAAAACTAATCAGAATTGAGAGGGACCAGATCATATTTCTTCATTATTGTTTTAACAGCAGCAATCTTCAGCACAGCTGGAACACTGCCAGATTTTAGCAAGCACTCTAGTACAGAGCTGCAAAGGCTAATAAAACACACTTTTTGAAATGTAATGCAATTAGAAATCACGTATCAAGTGAACATGTCACAGATTTTTGACGAAGACACCACTTAAGGCCGTTTCTTTTTATCTTAATAATAAACTGAAAAAAAAGCTTTAATATTGGAAAAATTTAAGAATTGTATAAATTGATCTACTGTATTTGTAGTTGTATTCAGTTCAAATTTTTACTCATTGGTAATTGAATATATAAAAAAAATAAATAAAATCTACAAATCATAACCATGAGTAGTCCAAGAAAATGTGGGGTATTCAGAGCTAAAATAGAAGTGCCTGGCTTACAGTAGGTAAAGTAATCACATCTAAAAAGAAGACCTACTAAGCCCCGATTCTACAAGGTACATCATTTAGGGCAAGACGATGACAACCAGACTTTGTACATTAAGTATTGATGGGATGCATCCATCCATCTATTTCATCCATTATTTATACCCTCAAGCCCCAAGCTGAAGCCAATCCCAGCTGGCTTCAGGTGAGAGGCGGGGTACACACTGTACAGGATGCCAATCTATCACAGAACTAATACATACTCAGGCAACCATTCACACTCACATTTACACCTATGGTCACTTTATAATAGAGTATTAGTCTAATCTGTGGGTGGACTGCGTTAGGAAACCAAATTGCCTGGTGGCAAACCATGTAAGCACGGTTAGAACATGAAAAACTCCACACAGAGCGGCCCTAGTCAGTTCCCAGGGTCAAACCCAGAACCCTCTTGTTAACCGTTATACCACTGTGCTGCCCAGGGGATACTTACATATTTATTTCAAGTGCTTTAAAAGAATAATATTACATTTCTTGGGTCTTTCTATGGATTGTGTTGGTTTATTTGGGTAATGATTTTAGCTCTGAGAAAACAGTAGACAGCCTGGAGAGCTCAAGGCATTGAACCTGTTCATTGCTGCAACGTTGTGGATAGATTGAGACAACAAGGTTGTTTACTGCTGTGGCATGGTCACTCCCAGTTGAATGGAGAAATGAAGCAGACTGTTGCAAGCATACATAGTTGTTGCTGGGTGAATGTCATTATCTGAAGTCTGTATTTTTGCGGTGGTCCTACAGAACCATGCAGACTCTATCTGCCAATTTCAGACACTGGGTTGGGGGGGTGGGTGTTTTGGCGTTCAGTCAGTTTGAGGTGAAAAAAGTGTCTGCCTGGTCATTATAAGTGCACGCCTTCTTGCATTGACTGGAGTCTGCTGCACCAGACACTCTTCACTCCTCTCTGACACACCTAAGCTCTGCTTTGACTGAGGCCCATTACAGTAGTCCGAAAGTTAAAAATTTCCCCAACCTTTTAAAACCTAGCAAAAATACATATATAATAATAATAATAATAAATAAATAAAAGCTGTAAAAAACAAATAATGAATAGAAAGAAAAAGATAAAAAAGATTTAATAAAATCACTTTAATAGATCAAATAAATTGAAAGATTAGTGCAAATACAACAGTAAAAAGCTAATTTAAACAAACAAATAAATAAATAATTAAATAAATTCAACTAGTGCTTAGCACATCCACTTCACAGCAAGACGGTCCTGGGTGCGCCTCCCAGGCCCAAGGCTGTTTGTGTGGAGTTTGCATGTTCTTCCCGTGCTTGTGTGGGTTTCCTCTAGGTTCCTCCATTTTCCTCCCACCTTCCAAAGACATGCACATTAGGTAATTGGCTGTTCCAAATGGCCCCTAGGTCTGAGATGTAAGTGTAAATGGTTGTGTGTGTCTTGGTCCTGCATAAGTCTGGTGAACAGGCTATGTCAAATCCCAAAAGTCTGTCTGCCACGCTCTAATGAATGCATTTAACAAAATCCATACTTCTCAAAGTCAACGGATTGTGTCTCTGGTGTGAAACCTTTTCTTTTTAAGCTCCATAAAGTTACTTAGATAAAAAGCATTCAGTTCTTTAAGGATTTGCATCAGCATCTTCATCTTTCTTTCATAAATCTTTTGCTCAATGCTACATACCCATAAGATCTGTCTACTAACACACACACACACACACAAAAATAAATAAATAAATAAATTAAAAAAAGTGATTCAATTAACATGGGGGTTTTGTTCCTTTTAACATTTCAACATGGAAAAGGTTTGACAAAGATTAGGTAAGAAAGGTAAGACAAAGTTGCTCTCTAAAATCCACACAAATATTCCATTTTGAAAAACATAGACCATTTATTAAGCTGACTTATTAAGATGCATGAGCTGATAGCACAGTGCTGCAATTAGTTAACAGAGTATATTCTACATAACAGCTATAATTATGTTGTGCACTTTAACACTGATTTACAACTACTTACACAGAATAATTAGGCCTGATGGATGTCAAATAACATTTCTGATCACACGAAAAATGATGCTAAAGGCAGAACCACCACAACAACTTAAATCTTTATTGAAAGACAACCTCAGTAACATGGCAAATGTTTTCAGTTAATGTGTACAGATTAGTGCTTCCTCTATTAAATCTTGTCATGGCTGACATATAATCAGTAAAGTTTTTTTGATTAGCTCTTGCCATAGAAAATTTTTACAAAACTGTAATAAATAATAAACAGTGAAATACGCTCTAGCAACTTAATGGAAAATTAACACATTATTCTGTAGAGATATTTTTATCAGACAATATGTCAATGCAATGTTTTTGTGCAGCCTACACTTATTATATAGTGCATAATATTTCAGATAAAAATAGATAGATAGATCTACTAGCAAACTAGGGTTAAACGCAGAAAGGCAATAATTATGGAATCACTGCTTGGTGCACACTGGAAAATGTAGATGCAGTTCTCCGCACCTGAACCTGAACTAGAGTGTACTTATATAGGCTGGTGTGTAATCAGCGTGTTGAGGTCATGTGACACAGAAGTCAAAGGTCTCAAGACTGTAAGCTCATAGGATGTGACAGAAGAGTAGTGCCGTGAGTTGACTGATTTGAGTCCGCAGATACTATGACAATAATACTTATTTTTAGTTTGCCATCAATAAAGTAAAGATTATTTAAATGTTTGGTGTGACAGTACAGTGAATTATAATTATAACCATTTAGATATTTTGAATAAACTCTCAAATAACTACTCATAACCTTGATGAGCACCAAAAAATCTCAGAATGGTCAACAATCTGAATCCTTAGCTAAATGTTCACTAGATGATTTCATCAGGTTCTTCTGTTGCCAGCCAACAGGAATGTATAGATACAAGGAGTCCACTAAAACTGGAGTATAGAAGATTCGATAGGGGGATTAATGCTTGGTCTTATTCCGAGGTGTTTCTCTATGTAGAACTGGCACTCAACAGATGTTATCGACACTACAGTGAAAAAGAACTGGCTTCCTAAGAAATGTTGTTCCACATTCAGAGAAACAAAATTGGCACCTACCAAGTGCCAACAACATGCAGATTTGTGTGTTTGCGGGTGAAGGATGGTGGTTATTATTCCGCTCTGGCAGGTGAGATATTGGTGCTGCTCATCTTTGCAAATACTTCTACAATGCGGATATAGATACTTGGATACTCAATTGTCAAAGTACGTCTCACTGAACGCATGCACGTAATACATTTATATGGCGTCAACTTACACAATATATGCACTGTGATTTCTGAAACTGGAGCACCCGAAGGAAACCCACACAAGTACGGGGAGAACATGTAAACTTCACACAGAAGTGCCCTTGCCAGCAGAAATGCTGAACTGTTTTCCCCCTATTTATGTGCATTTTATGTGCATTTTATGTGCATTTACTTCAAAATGTTCACCAAATACAGACGCACCCTATTAATTTGTGAAACCAGATGATTATTTTGCTTGGATCTTTCAACTGATCAGAGGCTGTAAGTTTTTATGTAGTACATTATTCTGTCTTATGAACTTCCTGACTCGAAATAAAAAAAATGGTCTCGGCTTATTTTAACTTGATGTGCTTGCATTTTTTTCATAACTGATTCCATTTGATGTCCAGGGCAGTGTATATGCAAATTTGGTACCAGTGTACTGGTCAAACTTTCCCTACTACTCCCATGTGACTCTAACTGGAAGTGTGCTGCAGGGACAGAATGAGGACAGCTGCTGAAACTCTGGGAATATAAGTACCTGCACCCGGTGTTATAGATCAGTCTTTTTCTAGTGATGTATTCTTCTAGCTTGCACATCAATAGCATGCAGTTGTGTGCCTTTATGTGCATGTGTCAAGAATCTGTTCTATAGTCAAAAGCCTTGTACATGTAATCAAACAAAATTGGGAACACATTTATGCACAATGCAACTTTCAGCTTCTCCAGTGGCATTCAGGGCAGTGAAATCGATGCTGGAGAAAGCAGATTTGCATATGAAACAGTCAGATACAGATAATGGCTTGTGGGAGTCCAGCCTTCGCAGCCGGAGGATAGGGGCAGACGAGAAACTTATCCAATGAGGAGTGGCTTTTTACACTTCAAACATTAAAAAATAAAAAACAAACAAACAAAAAAATAAATAAATAAATTACAAAGAAAGAAAGAAAGAAAAACGCAGAGTGAGTAGGAGAAAGTTCTCTTGAATCATTTTGTGCCACCTGGCCTTGACAAAACACCCACAATCTGCAAAACTTTCACTTTGTAATGTTTGAAAGTGATGACAACTTTATTTTGCTTCTACTCACCAAGTCTCTAGTGTCTCTAAGCAGACGGTGGCTTGTCACTACTCAATTGACTAAATAGACCCATTACAGCCCTCTGAGATGGGGAAGGCAGATTTAGGGCACTGCTTTTTTTGCAATTTTTGACACTGTACCTGCTAGGTCTAAAGGATTACTTAAGAAAGAGCTAATATATTTATTTAAGGTAAAGAATAATGGTTAGGTGATGGCACACTGTCTCCATTTCCATCATTAAATCATCATTAAGCAGTGCTCAGCTCTGAGATTCAGAGTGGTATGAATGAATATAGAGCTTCTGGCTCTGTTCCCAGACTCCGGCAGCCGGTGTCATCCCAAACCCATCGGCTATGCTGTCGCTGCCACTGAGTTTAACAGAAAGCAGATAGCATTGGCAGGGGCTAAAGGGTGAACTGAGGGGGAAAAATGTCACGAGGCCTGAAACAAACAACAAAATTATGACATGCATTGACAGCCAACTTATTTCACTGAAAAGCTGCAATTAATTTCAGTGTTCTTATGATTGTATTTCAGGGTCAGCAATATAGCGTTTAAATTCATTGCAAACGCTCTTGAATGTGTCATGTCATGTGAATCTGTTTCAAATTGAGCAAATAATAGAACTTCACTGAGCCAAACTGAATGAAATGAGTAATAGTGCACGTTGTTATTGGACGAAAAAATGTATTAGCCGCCATAAAGAGGGTTTTGAAAGGAGTGTAACTATCGATGTGAATGTTTAGTGATTTAAAAGTTTGCATCTGCATTTGCAATTTATTTCAAACAAAAAGTAGGTGTTCCCTAAACTTTAAAATTTTCCCATAGTCCATGAATTCGGAATTTCTTCAGTGTCAGTGATGTTAAGTTCGTAACTGGTTTGAAATCCAATTGTGCGCTGTATGGAAAATTAAATAAAGAAAGAATTTTGTTTGATTTTTTAAATTATGTTTCAAAATGTATAAAGCATTTGCTTCCCAGTTGTTTGTTAATACCAACACAAGAAACCTTGAAAAAAAAAAAAGTGCACAACAGTGAGCCTTATTAAAATGAATAGATGTTCAGTTAAAGTATTATCAAACATCACAGGTAGGTCAACAATCTTTGATAATAATGCCATGAATATGCCTTGGTAAATGCTAATACAGTAAAGTCTCGTTAATATGCACATGCCGGGGTCCAATGCACAATAACGCATATTATGTGAGACCGCATTTTAGCATTTTTGCATGTGAAATTTCTTATTCTCAGAAGAGTAATATCTTATTCTCGAAAGTGTAAATATGGTCACGTGACCCTAAAATGTATGATGAAGATGCTCATGTGTGAAGAAATAGGCTTAAAACAGGTCAATAAGTGACAAACTTATTAAAATACACATAGCTGAAATCAAAGGAGGTGTGGCGTGCTGCGTATACAGGTGTGTATACAGGTGTTAGAGCTAATATGCGGGTGTGAATGTGCTTTTGTGCGGGCATGAACACTGCCGTGGATCAAAGCAGAATGCTCTCATATATTGCTCTAATATGGTCAATTTCAGTAAAAATATTGTTCAATTTCTGTGAAAAATTACAAACAAAATGTGCTTTTTGGTCACAAATAACACAAATTTGCAGTCCAAGGGGTGGGTGCATATTAAGCGGAAACACATTCAAAAGAAGCATATATTAACGCCATTCTGCTGTATTTGTGTACATGAGCAGAACGATGTTCACTTTTTTAACCTATAAATGATTACAGGGTTGAATATCCATGTTAGATGATGCCAGAGTGTCAAATAAAGAGATTAGTGCATGTGTAAGTTTCCCTCTGATCTGTTTGATCTAGCTGTAAACATAAGCTTTCGCCAATTTTTGGGGCACGCTTTGAGTTCTTTGTACTGGTGTGTTTAATGTTCTTTGTCATAAATTTCTGTGTCATGTTTTTCCCAATTTCATTTAGGGTTTTATGTTCCCAGATAATAGCTCCAGGTCAAAGTCTATATATTACAGCAATAATGTCCAGGGTGAGGGGAGCAGGACGTGCTAAATGGGACTGAGAGGATGCAGGAGATGTACAAAGACTCTGCTGAGAGAGATATAAAGACTACATACTAAACTGAATGTAAACCAGAGAGAGAGAGAGAGAGAGAGAGAGAGAGAGAGAGAGAGAGAGAGAGAGAGAGAGAGAGAGAGAGAGAGAGA
>JBCNYH010000023.1:46244401-46259692 GCA_039654325.1 Tandanus tandanus
TTGCTCAGTTGTATAAAAATTATAATTGTAAGTCGCTCTGGATAAGAGCGTCTGCCAAATGCTGTAAATGTAAATGTGTGTGGGTGTGTTGGCCCTTTGATACTGGATTATAACTGGCGAGCTGTTCAGGGTGTACCCTGCTTTTGCCCCATGTCACCTGAGATGGGCTCCAGCCTCCCAACAACCCTAATAGGATTAATTGGTTGGGCATACGAGTGAGATGAAAAAGTAAAAGATGATTAATTTCAGCATTCGCTCATGTTCGCTGCTTATCCCGATGTTTTTCAGTGTGTACCTATACCTTCTTACTATGGGGCCCTTTAAGGGACATGTGTAAAAATGAAAATATAGAAATGATCTGGTACATATGAGAAAGTTTCTCATGAACACAAACCGATAATGACATCACTCATCTCTTGGTTGAGTGATGGTATCCTTGGCATTTTGCATTTGCAAGAAGGTGAATGTATACCTCTCTACAACCATTCTCCTGTCAGAAACGCTTCATCATATTTATGGACTTTGGGCATCTCTCAGGTGCTTTCTCGTGAACACTAGGTACTTTATAGTGCACACCAGTAATGCCTTTTTCACATATATTTCTTCAGTAGGCTCCATAAAAATTAATATACTGCCATATCAACATACATTTCTTTCATTTAAAGAATGGAATTGAATCAAATCTAAGTGCTGCTGGAGCTTGGCCACAAGATCAGATTTCTGCCATCAGACCAAAAACAAATGCACAATGGAGAGGTCTACAACTAAAACACACAGCTGCTGGCGGTGTTATAAGCTCAGACGTGCAATAAAGTTGACTTTTCTTACTTTCTCTAGCAATGACACGCAATGCGTTATACAGAAGGTCCCCCCCCCATGTCCCTCATGCCTCCTGCTGTGACTGCAGAGTTCCATCTCATATAAAAAAAAAAAAAAGGCAGACCTGAATTTGAGGAGGCGAATATCTTGCCCCTTGTGCTCTCTAGCTGAAAAGCTTGTTGCAGATAATTGCATTTATATCTCTTAAGGATCAAAATATGAATAAGCACAAAAGATGAGAAGAGCCTACTTTGTCTGATTACTCACTTGTGCAATAGCAGTTGCATAGATACAGTAAATAAGCTACCCTTTAAAATATACAGTGTGAGAATATGCTACATGGGAATGGCACAATCTGATTGGTCTACTCTCTACAGGTTAAAGAGTTTCAGTATTGGTCATCCTTACAGCATAATACTTATTCATTCATTCATTCATTTTCTGAACCGCTTAATCCTAATTAGGCTCACAGGGAGGCCGGCACCCATCTCAGCCAACTCTGGGTGAGGGCAGAGTACACCCTGGACAGCTCGCCAGGCCATCGCAGGGCAGAAACACACTAACGGCTATGCAGCCTACTCTTGACGAAAATCAGCAATGTTTTTTTACATGCCTCTCACCACAGACAGTGAGAGACATGGCCGGCCTTTGATAACACAGTTAGTTGCACTTGGGGGACAGCAGTGACAACCCATTGATAGTGGTGCTTGAACCCCCGACGATGGAATCAGTTATCCAGCACCCTACCACCGGGCCACCACTGCCCCACAGCATAATACTGTGTAATGTAATATTTTTAAGTTATACAGAGCTTATTTTAACATTGCTAACTAAAAAAAGCACTACATGGGGCAATATTTTCCCATGGATTACTAGCAGAGGCTGAACCAATGCAGAACAACCATTTTTTCCTGGAAGTGACGGGAACTCGTTGGGCCGGGTTGTCCAGCACAAGTAAACAAGCAGATCTATTCAGTGAGCGACATTTTAGGTGATAAAACTCCCCGCATACTAAAGGCTCTTACCTTTGACTGGTTCCTTTTGGGGAGGCGCTGCTCCCATCTGTTGTTATTCTCTGACTTTTTATGAAGGAGTTCTGTAGGAACAGTGTCTGGTACTAAACGTAAAATTTTGGACTTTGTGCCAAGTACTTCTGGAGGTCATGCTGATAGCAGGTAAGACTGAAGACGTCTTTGCAGGCTACAGAATTGCATCCGAAAAAAAACATTTTCAGAGTACTGCCTGTGCCGATGTTATGTTATATTTTCCGCGATTTCTGCGCTTTGTTGTTTGTGCAGCCGTATGCTTTGAACTCCGCCATTTTCCTAGCAACACAGCTCAGCACTGGCCGATAATGTGTTATCTTAGACTCGCGTCTAAGATAGCCAATAGGACAAAACAACAAATTTGCGTCACTACCAGGGATGGAACAGCCAGTGCATACTTGCACGCATACCTGACATGGGGCAAAGACTGACGTTGCCTGACGGAACTACTGATGTCATACGTGATCGTTTTAAAGAGCTAGAATTAGAAATTCACAACAGGTACACTTTAATAGATATTATTCCAAGTGGACAATGCCTGAATTAAAACAACAGAGATTTACGATTTGTGGCGTTCACTTGGAGAAGGGATCATCACACTACAAAGCATCACGCTTTAAAAATTGAAAAATAAAATATAAAAATCTAATTTTTGCTTGCATTTGTTGTGTTTTCATGTAGTAAATATGGAAAATCTGTGAAAAAATACACAGTTACAGATCAAAGAGCTCACTTGCCTGTAGTTTTTAAAATGTGTAAAAAATGAATGATGAAAACCTATTTTTGGTTGCATTATGTTCCTGTGGTGTATTATAGACTAAAGCAATTATTTGTGTCAGGCTCAGTGGATGTTGCTGAATTGAATAGTCCTAGATTATTCAGCAACATCCACCTCGACATTGACAAATAATTGTCTCCTGCATAAGCTCACACACATTCTATCTCTCTTACAAACATGCACAGGCTAAGACTGAGGACATCCCTGAAGTGCATGCTCTGCTTCAAGAACAATTTGTCCTGCTATTTGGTAATTATCTGAAAGCACGCCATCCTACTGTGTCTCTAACAACATCTAAACTTAAAAGTTGGTAAATAAAGATTTTCCCTCCACTTTTAATTGCTTTTTTTTTCTTTCAAATTAGGATTTTATTTATCCAATTTCAGTCGTATTCCACTTGCTTCCATTCTTGGGAATATTTCATACTGTCTGCTATTTGGACTGTGTGCATGTGTCTGTATGTGTGTGTGTGTGTGTGTGTGAGTGTGTGTTCTGTAGTAAATATTTTTAAATGCAGTGAAGCAGTACACTAAATTAGGAAATTTCCAAGGTTTAACTAGGGAATTAATTAGGGTTTTAGCCATGTTTAATTATTATTATTTTTTTTTTTGTAAATATTTTTATTTGTTATTTTGGCTTTTGCTAGTAACCTTACCAGCCACTTTAATAGGAACATCTGTATATCTGCTCATTTAAGGAATTATCCAATTAATCAATTATATGGTGCAGCAATTGCAGTGTTTTGAATAAAACCTTACGAATACAGGTGAAGCACCTTCATTTAACATTAATATAAAACATCAAATGCTCTGTGACAGATTGGCGACCTGTCCTCACCCAAAGGAAGCTGGATCAATGGAGAAGTGGGTGGGTCGGCGGGTGGATGGATAGATGGGTAGATGGATGTATGGAGGGGTTGACGGCTGGATGGGTGGGTGGGTGAATGGTTAGATGGATCGATGGATGGATGGGTGGGTGGATGGGTAGATGGATGGACGGATGGGTGGGTGGATGGGTAGGTGGATGGACGGATGGGTGGGTGGATGGGTAGATGGATGGACAGATGGGTGGATGGATGAAACATCAGTGTAAGGAATCTCAATGCCATTAAAGATGGCATGATTGTTGATGCCAGACTGGGTTTATAGGAGTATGTATGACATTTCTTATCTTCTGTAATATTCATGCATGAAAGTCTTAAAAGTTGTTCTACAAGAACAAATGGCACATTGATGCCAAATCACCAAATGACCAGATGGGCAGTACAACAGTGTTAAGCATTAAGGCATCTCAAAAGGTACAGACTGAACTCTGAGACAGACGGGCTACAAAAGCAAAAGACCATATCAGGCTCCATTTTTTTCAGCCAAGAACAGGAATCTGAGACTACACCGGGCACATGCTCACAGAAACTGGACAGGTAAACGATGAGGAAAATATTTCCTCATCCAATCACTTCCAGTTACTGCTGTGGCAGGCATATGGTGTGGTCAGAATTTGGCATTTTCGAATTGAATCCAATCAACACAACCTGCCTCGTGACAGCAGTTCAGGTTGGTGGTGACTGTGTAATAGAGTAGGAAATGTTTTCTTGGAACACATACTTGGCATAAAATGTCAATCCAGCTTTGTCTGAATGCCACAGCATATCTGAATATGGTTGCTGACCATGCACAAAATATTTCTTTATCAACACAGTATACCCCATCTAAAAATGATTACTACTAGCACGAAAATGCACCATGTCAGAAATCAAATGTTGTTTCAAAGAGTTCCGTGTACTTTAATAGCCTCCAAAGACACCAGATGAATGGATAGCACTAGATAGATTAAAAAGATGTACATCACATGATAATTGTCATCACATAATAATTGTTGATTTATTTATTTTTTTGTTCAACACAAAAGCAAGTTTTTTTCTTGCCACCATCACCACAGGGTTGCTCATAAGAGATGTATAGGATTTATAGGGAAATGTTTGAATTCACTCACTCACTCACTCATCTGCCGAACCACTTAATATTACTAGGGTCGCACCAAGGCCAACACACTCACAACCATTCACACTCACACCTAGGGTCAATTTGGAACAGCCAATTAGCCTAGTGTGCATGTCTTTGGACTGTGGGAGGAAACCGGAGTACCCAGAGGAAACCCATAAATGCTTGAGGAGAACATGCATACTCCACATATAAACACCCACGCTGAGCCCAGGAACTTCTTGGTGTGAGGCGGACGTGCTAACCACTACACCACTGTGCCACCCATATGTTTCAATTCTTTTCCAAATCTGTTTTACTATGTTAAGCTGCTTTGTGACAATGTCAGTTGTAAAGGCTCTATACAAATACAACTCAATTGAAATTGAATTCAAACATTTTACCCATGCTGGTACGATGCCTACAGATAAAGGTGGTACACTCCAACAAATTACACATACAGTTCTGGCATTTTGCAAGGTTTTTTTTTTTTTACATAATATATGAAAAAATATATATATATTAAATAAATAAATAATTTATTTATTTATTAATTAATAATTTATAAATAATAAATTTAATAATAATAATAATAATAATAATAATAATAAACAGATCATTCCATGAAAAAAGTATGTGCACCCTTACAAAAGATCATTTTATTCCTCAAAGAGGGAATTTCACTAAAGAAGCACACAAAAGTTAGAGGTATACTAAAAGTAATTTGTTGTATCATATTCTGAACCGCTTTTCCCTTTATTTGAGGGAGCTGGAGCTCACCCCAGCCGACTCCGAACAAAGGCAGGGTTCACCCTGAACATCTCTCCAGACCACTGACACTCTGACACACACACACACACACACACGCGCGCAAAGTCTTTTGTCCTAAAATTTAAATTGAACAATTTGGTAAATACAGAGACTTTGACTTGATACCATGATTTACTATTTGAGTTTCCCTTTCAGAATAAATAAAGTATTCTTATTCATGCCCTCCTTTTCTGTAAATATTTAAAAATACACATTGCAATAAAACTATTATGCTTTTTGCAGTTAAAGTTACAAAATTACTTCACTCATTGCTCGGCCTGTCATTTATGTCCATTTCTTTCTTCTCAAGCCTGCATGCATGCCCAGTCTCACACTGTGTGATCTCAAACAGAGGCTGACTGATAGTTAATGGTAATGAACGGAGCGCCTGCCGCTGCTCATTCAAGGCTAATGGCATTAGAAAAGATGCATAGCAATGCTAGCTGATGAAATTAGTCCTGCTGTTCTGAGCTAAAGCAGCGATGCTTTAAACGAACACAACCAGATTACCACACACAGCTCCGTACTGACAGCCTCATCAGTACACATCAGGAACCACTGCATAAAAGCTGGAGACAAACACCATACCGTGGGTGTGTCACAATGCTTTTCACTATCCACTGCATGTATAGAAGCATTGAAAGGTATGGCAACGGAGCAACTTTTTAATCAATAGACAATTTCCGAAAAACATTTGTTAAATAGACACTCAAACATACCATTTTAATGAAAAAAACTAAAACAAACAAACACAAAAAGACTATTTGAGAAGTAGTTTTGCAATTATGAATTGTTATTCAAAACACTTATTTTGCTATAAACTAAAATTGGGGTCGGTGGTGTAGTGGTAAGAGTGCTGGGCTCATGATCAGGAAGTTATGGGTTCAAATCCCTGTTAGCCCCCAATGTACTAAGTCCCCTGGGCAAGGTCTTAACCACAAGTGTGCCTCTGTCCATCGATAAGTATAAATGGGTACCAGTAAAAAATACTGCAAAGGTAACCTGCAATGGACTAGTGTCCCATCCAGGAGGAGTTGAACTCCTAAATGATTCACATTATGGAAACCAGGGATAAGCTAAGGCCTGATGAGCCAGTTGGCTCGGGAGATAAAGCTCAACAGAAATTAAAACTATACATTACAAGTACACATTATTATATTGTTAATATTTCCTCCATCAACCCCAACCCAATCCCTGTCACTCCCCATTCTGTGGAGCAATTGTTTTTAAAGAAAAATTCAGAATCCACTAAAAGCAGAATCAAATATAAATAAATTAGATATAAAATAACTTGGAAAAGTGACAAAGGCAAAATTGCAATTTATATTCCAATGGTCTCGGTAAGGTGATGCAACAGTACAAGGCACCAGAAATCTCTAAAAAAAATTAATGACATTCCCTCTGTTGGTGTTTTCGTGTGGTGGTGTCTACGACCTGACTCCAAAATCTCCCACACGTGCTCAGTTTGGTTTAACATGTTCATCCTCATCAAACAATTCATTAACCCCACATACCCTATGGATGGGGGTGGAGTTAGGTCTCACCACAGGATATGATTTTTTAATGATTTGCAGTAATGCTTCCCTCTACAGGCTGATTTTTATTTCTGTGTTAAATCTACACCAAAGGTAATAATATTTGTATGTAAAATATACATCCTCTAGACACTGTCACAGGAGACCCACCAGTATTTACTGCAATTACACACAGAATAAGAGCAACTTCTGTTTCAGTGTCGGAATAATAAACAGAAAATAACTTGGACAGAAGGTGGCTTTGAAACAAATTTGGAAAAGGAACATTACACAATAAATAATAAACCAAATGAATTCTTACTGAAAACTTTTTTCTGAAGCGTTTTAACTTTGTATTCAGCAGTATGAGCTGCTCGAAAAGCTGCAGGGTAACTAGTGTTAAATCCACGGGAGTTAGGTGCAGCATTAAACTGGCCGTTATAATGATCTGCAGCCTCTCTAGAGCCTCACACAAGATATTTATACTAACACACTATCGTGATAATACATTTTCAATTTTCATAAAGAAAGGTGGAAAGGTGATGCTATTAAGCAGACCAATCGCAGTTTCCATTGCTGAAACATTTAGTTACATTTCTGAAGCAGTGCACATCAGGCAGGCTGTCATAGGGGACGGTGTAGGGTACACAGCTACACCGTACTTTAGGGGCTAGATGTGACACACAAATATACACTGGCCTTAAGGTTGGCAAACAGCAGCAGCATGTCTACAGCCTAATAGACCCTTCTTTATTTCATCACTTGCCTTATGTTACCCATTTTCAAATAAGTAATGTATAGATTTAGGCACTGCCTAAAAGAAGAGCTCCAGTAGATATCTCTATTGATAGGTGTCCAAGCCTGGGTTTGCTTTTCATTCTTTTCCTTTCAATCGCTTATTCTACTTTGATTTGAATCACCTGTCTTGTTAGTTTAAAGGGAAATTAAACCCAGACTTAATAAAGCTTGCATACATCATACGTCTTTGTCCATCAAAATAAACTATTGTTATTACAAATAACAGAAAAAAAAGAAATACATTTGCACATAGGGGGTGACATTGTACTGCAAAAAGTCACACGTGATTCATGTATATGCAATGGTAAATACATAAGTAATTTGTAAATAAATGGCAGTATATACCATTTGTTCCTATAAACGAGTGGACGCTTGGCTGAGGTATGTGAATGTAGGCTTGTATTATGTGTAGATGTGCCTATTTTTGTTTTATTGAAAAGTTCATTTGTTTATATCTGACTTGTTAGTTTAATATCTGTTATTTAATATCTGTTATTGTCATTATCTTTCCTTATATGAACTGACGAATTCATGTCCTATTCATGCGAAGTATTCTTCGAACACTTGTGAGAGTGAAACGGCAGTCTTTTCGTACTGGCTAATGCAAACTATAAAACAAATTTCAGCAGGTTGACATTTCGAAAAAATGTAAGTACCACCTGGAAAAAAAAAAAAAAAAAAAAAAAAAATTATATATATATATATGTTCATGTGTAACAGAAGAGTTTGGAAGGTTTGCTTTTCATGTTAATAAAAGTATCCGTTTAGGGAGTTCATGTAATGTTAAGCTTCTGATTTTGTTGTTTGCTCCATAAACATTTATTTTCTTGCAAGCCTATCTGCCAACCTGGGTTTGACTGTGTATTTTTTATTCTGTGCATGTCATATACAGGTGGTGTATAAGCCACTATTGTTTCAACTCAGCAACACGGCAGCCATATTGGGTTTCCTGTGGTGGGTACAGACACCAGCCGGACATGGACCAACCACCCTAGCCATATTTTGTGACTATGGTGCTTCGCTCGGGAGCTCCACTCTTATTCAATACTGTAAGAGTTGAAGTGTATATAATTTTTATTATGTCTATTTCATATTTCTTGGACATTTATGATTGCATATCACTTAGCTTTAAATGCCACACATGCTGACATTTACATGCCTGTTTACAACAGACACTCAAATTACTATTTTTTGCTAGGCTACGCTCGAATTACTATGTTTACCATATACGCTCCTATTATTATGTATGACACTGTTGAGACTGGAGCAAATGAAATTATAAAGAAAATTGGAAAAGGGTTTGACGCCACCGTGGATTCATAGACCAGATGTTCAGTGTAGACCAATGCCAATTCTATTAAGTGCAGAGCCAAGCCGCACACATGCCAATCTATGTTAGTAGCTGTTAAAATTTGGATCAAAATTGCTGTAACAAGTACAATGAACAAACGGACACTAATGTGGTGTAATCGATTATGTCATCATTTTCATCAAAATAGATGATATGCATTATTAACCCAAATGTGATATGTTATCTGTACATCCTATACTAAGCTCTGTACTTACTACTGCTCAGTAAAAGTGCATCCTTAATGCCATCAAGGTGCAAATAGACAACAGGTGAATTGGATATGTTGTATTGTAGCCCACAGTGACAGAAAATCCTTGAATTTAATTAACTTCCAAAGATTCACATCATAAAAATGCAAACAGTGACCTAGCTGTATAACAAGGCACTGTTTAATTTATTTTTAATATTTATATTGTCTGTTTTAATGTTATAGAAGCCAATTGGCTTCTAAACTAATCAATAGCTATAATTCTGTTCACAGACTTTTAGGGCACATCCGACTTCATATCGCGATCCAGAAGAGAAAGAACGTCTAGCTATAAATGATACAAGTTGATGTGTTTATTACTGCATCTTAGTGTCATCTCAGCAAACAGCAAATATTGTACGGTAGTGAATATTAGCATTCAGGGCAGTGTGGTGGCCTAGTGGTTAGCATGTCTGCCTCACAGCAAGAAGGTCCTGGGTTCAAGTCCCAGGCTTCACGAGAGTGTTTCTGTGTGTAGTCTGCAGTTTCCTCCCACAGTCCAAAGTCATGCACATTAGGCCAATTGGTTGTTTTAAATTGTCACTAGTGTGTGTGTGTGTGCGTGCAATCAACTAGCAATCCGTTTAGGGTGCACCCTGCCTTCGCCCAGAGTTGGCTGAGACCAGCTGACCCGTGACCCTAGTAGGATTAATCGGTTTGGCAAATGAGTAAGTGAGATAAAATTAGCACTTAATGTTACTGAGTGATTTGGATACCTGCATTCAATTCTCAACAAATAGAACCTTTTAGCCTGAAAGGCCACCATACAAGCAAAGTGAAGTTTGTAGTTATTCACTACAATGAAGATCTGAAGTGAAAGAAGTGAAACACAGGGTTGGCAGCATCATTTTGTGGGGGTGATAACCTTGAAAGGACCTGCTACTCATCAGAAAATAGATGGGTTATCTTGAAACACTAGAAATAATGGAAACATTAGCAAGAAAGTAAAAATTTTGTCCTAAGTGCTGTGGGTGTTCTAGCAGGACAAAGATCCAATGCATGCTTAGCTACTTTTAACAAAAAGGGACTGTGAGAATATTGGATTGACCTTCACAATTCCCTGACCTGAATCCTATAGAATAATTTTGGGCTGAACTTCTGACCCAATAAAAATCTGCTGAAGTATATAACGGCTGAAATAAACCGATAACTAAGCTAGTATTATGAGATAACCTTTTAGAGAAGGAAAAAAGGTACCCCTAATTGTCTTATGGAAATTGAAAGTCTTTAGCTTGTGTGTATGTAACTTTTGGCCTCAATCCTTAATAAATTCCAGAACTGAACCAGGTTTAACCAGCATGTAACAAACGTTTGTTATCTACAGTATGTGTCATAACAAAGAGCTTATATAGGTGTCTTTTCATGCTGCCAATACTGTGAGCCAGAGCCAGATGGAGCTGGTGGAGCAGACACAACACACACACATGAACTTGAGTTTGAACTTGTACGTCAGACAAGCTACAACCTTGTGGCTGGGTCTTTTTTGTTTTGTTCTTTTTTCTTTAAGTTTATGAAAAGCATGCTGAGAAGAGTTGACACTGCATCAAAAAGGAAAAGAACAAAAGAAACCCAAAACTCCATCAAAACGTGCCTGTCTCTTGAGTCCTCCTTTGCATTCACACATACTGGGTTTTCCACTATGTTAGATTAGATCCATCAGAGTATTATGTATGAACACCTGCTTCAAGGGAAACGATAAGGCTCAGGGAACACCTTGTGGTTTTGTACCAAGGAGTTAACTTGTTCAATCTCATAAATATGCTCACATTTAAATAGTAAACTACAAATAATTAATATTAACTCTTTAAAGGCCACACCAAGAAAAAAAAGGTATGATTATGTATCATTTAATTTTTTATTTATATTTCAACAATAAAAACAATGTTTAAGAATAATAATAAAAAGGGCACCCGGAGAAAACCCATACAAGCATAGGGAGAACATGCAAACTCCACACAGAAACCCTTGATGGCTTAAACCCAGGACCTTTTCTTTATTATCAGTTAAATGGCAATTTTTTACTAACTGAAAAACAGAAAGATACAGTATAATAAAACCAAAACGCTACAAATAATGTTATCTATGTGTTTACCCATTGTTCAACAGTTTGCCTTCTAATTCTCTCTGAAGTTCTCGTCTTACTCATTCACTCAACCAGTTAATCCTATTAGGGTCGCGGGGAGACTGTGCCCATCTTAGCCAACTCTGGGCATAGGCAGAGTACACCATGAACAGCTTGCTAGTTCATTGCAGTGCCAACACACACACACACACACACACACACACACACACACACACACAGTGACAATTTGTAACAGTCAGTTAGCCTAATGTGCATGTCTTTGTTCTGTGGGAGGAAACCGGAATACACTGAGAAAACACTAAGAAGACTTAGGGAGAACATACAAAACATACACAGAAACACCTGACCCTGGGACTTACGGTTCCAACATTCTTCATTCCTATTAGGGTTGCAGACAGGCTAGAGCCTATCTCAGCCGACTCTGGGTGAAGGCGGGGTACACACTGAACAACTCATTGGACCATCACAGGGCAACACACACGCATTAACACTCACATTCACACCTAGAGGCAATTTGGAACAGCCAATTAGCCTAATGTGCATGTCTTTGGACAGTGGGGGGAAGCCAGAGTGCCTGGAGGAGATCCATACAAGCACGGAGATAACAGGCAAACTCCACACACAAACACCTGAGCCCAGGAGGTGAAACCTGGACCTTATTGCTGTGAGGTGGACGTGGTAACCACTTCACCACTGTGCTAAATTTCTTTCTGAATTTTGATGTAAACTTGAACAGACCTTGGAGTGGAGCCCTTGCCATGGCCCTAAATATAAAATACCTTACAATTTTGCTAACAGAAGTGCCAAAGTTAATGAAATAAGATCTCATGTCTCTTTAATCATAGAGAATCATATACTACTCAGGTTATGTAATGTGTAGACAAACAGCTATGAATTAATGTTGTTTTAAATGTGATATGTGGAATAGTGTCAGGCTGATCTTTACAGATGTACAGATATGTGTAAAGAGCTCACAGATTTTGGGCTGAGGTCAAGACAAGGCAAGAGCAGATGCAGTGGTGATACTCAGAATTGGTAATTTAATTATTCAAAGCATGCTCTACCTTCAACCAATCCTGTCATATTAATAAATATTAGAAGGGAGAGGAAATGAAATACCTTTCTGACAGTTCCACTTGGAATGACTGAAATTGCATACTAGTATTAAGGGAAATGTTTCATCATTTTATGTTATAAAACCAGATCTACCACTTATTTCCTTTTCCTGCCCTATACCTCCACACCTACCTGACTAATGCAGCTTCAACAAAATCAGGAAAGATGCAAACTGGGTAATCTGCATGGAACGAGTTCATATCTTCTGAGGTGATTAGTATGAAATTGTATTTATGACTTTAAAATAAATGTAATTTTCTAGCACAGTAGAGTGTCATTTTACACATACTGTATAGCCAGCTAGCACGTCTGCCTCACAGCAAGAAGGTCATGGGTTGTCCAGGTCCAGGTCTCGGCAAGGGAGTTTCTGTGTGGAGTTTGCATGTTCTCCCCATGCTTGCTTGGGTTTCCTCCGGGTACTCCATATTCCTCCCATAGTCCAAAGACTTGTATGTTAGGCTAACTGGCTGTTCCAAATTGCCTCTAGGTGTTAATGTGAGCGTGAATTGTGTGTGAGTTGGCCCTGCGATGTTGGTCTGCCGAGCTGTTCAGAGTGTACCCTGTCTTCGCCCAGTGTTGTCTGAGATAGGCTCAGCCTCCCTGTGACCCTAGTAGGATTAGGCAGTTTGGCAAATGTGTGAGTGAGTGAGTGAGTGTATAACCAGCTGCAGAATACTGTATGTGAGTTATGCTAGCCAGCCATGCGTAAACATTTGGAACTGTCATTAAATATTTCATGGGATGTTCAAACACTGAATCTTCCCTTTCAGCTATTCTACCTTTGAAATTATTTGCCTTTGCCTCTAAAAAGTCATTTAAGGAACTTCACAAGCTAATACCATTTGCCACATATTATGGTACCTGGTAATAAATGGTATAATGACAAATGCAGGTATGGAGATTTCCATTTGCCTCCTCCTTTCCTCCATCAACTTTTCAAGGGAAAACAAAAAAACAATATGACCGCTCCCAAATTTTACGGGTTCATCAACTGGCACTTATTTGGAGACTTAGTTAAAGCTCTGTCTGTTACTTAACTATTCCATCGCCTGGTTCTTCGAGATAAAAACAGCTTTATTATTCCTCAGACAACCAAAAACCTCGCCTCCCAATAGTGTGCCTAAGAATTCAATCAGAAAACACTCTTGCTCTCTTGCAAATCGATGGGATTATCTTGGAGCAAGCAAAAAGCTCTGAACTCTAATCAGTGATTAGCGATTAGCTTGATACCGATACTGACATGGAAATGCTGTTACTCTTCAAAGAAACGACACGTGTGAGCTCTTGACAACTGTAGGATCTGTAATACCAGCATGCATCAATTGACAGGGTTCTGTCTGTATAGATGCCAGCCTCATTTTTTTTATAAAATCTGCTTTTTTTTGCACATTCACAAAACTGTTCGGCAATGTGGGTGCTAGGACACTGGATCAATTGTAACTTTCATGGCTGTTTTTATAAGAGTAGAATGATAAATTGGTTCATAAACTGCTTTAGTCCTTTGGCTCTCAAAGAAAACATTAAACAGTTTGAAATGCTCACATGAGCAACTCAGACAATTAGGTAACCATAGTACCTAAGTATTACATAAATGGTTAAATCAAAGTGGTGGGTTTTATTTTGCAGTTATTTTATTTTAATTTTTTTTTTAGTAAGTAAGTAAGTAAATAAATAAATAAATAAAAGATGAAATAGAACACTTGGAGAACGTAAACCTTTGCCAAGCCCAGCCATCCTCCAAAAACTGTCCTACCTCACAGTGTTAAACAATTTGAATACTTAATTTTTTTTAAATTCTTGGAGCCAGAAATTGATTTGAATCATGTGCAAAATGTAATGGAGTCCTCCTAGTCCAAAGCCTGCCTCATAAAAATCTGCACATTACATTTTCCATATAACTTAATGTGCACAAGGGTGACACAGTAGCATAGTGGTTAGCACATCTGCCACGCAATAAGAAGGTCCTGGGTTCGAGTCCCAGGCTTGTTGAGGGCGTTTCTATGTGGAATTTGCATGTTTTTCCCCTGCTTGCCTGGGTTTCCTCTTGGTACTTTGGTTTCCTCCCCACCATCCAAAGACATGAACATTAGGCTAATTGGCTGTTCCAAATTGCCTCTAGGTGTGAATGTGAGTGTGTGTGTGGGTGGGTGTATTAGCCTTGTGATGAACTGGCAAGCTGCTCAAGGTGTATGCCTTTGCCCACAGTCAGCTGAGACCAGCCTCCCTGCAACCCTAAGCTGTTCAAAAAATGAATGAACGTATTAAAGTACACAGCACCCCTTGCTGGGCCTGCTGTAATACAATACGTCCAAAAATAAATAAATAGAATTAAATTAAAAAATAGTAAAAAAAAAAAATAATAAATCATCGTATCTCACAATGTTAAAAAATCATTAAAACAATTCCTGGACCTAGAATTTGATTAGGATCATATCTAAAATGTAAAGATGTCCTCCTTGTCCAAAGCCCCACTACTGGTAGATAATTTATGAAAATCTGCACATAACTTTGTGTGTAATTCTTCTAACAAACACACAAATCAAGAGTAAAATATAACCTAAACATCATCGCTAACAGCAGTAGCAGAACACAAAAAAAATGTTTCATACACTCCAGGGCAAAAAAAAAATGAGCCAACATTGAAATTGCATATTTGTTGGTATAGCCTCAAAAGTATGTAACAGCCAAGAATACATCATTACCAGTTAATGGTGATGGTTTATCTGAACACCAGCTAATTTATATCAAAT
>JBCNYH010000023.1:46266179-46286498 GCA_039654325.1 Tandanus tandanus
GAGAGGATGTAGAAAAATATCCTTTACTATTAGAAATCGTCCACCACACACACACACACACACACACACACACACACACACACACACACACACACACACACACACACGTCACAAATACGTATATTTTATTTCTTTAATATTTTAAGAAATAGAGGGTTGTTGTTTTGGTTTTATGTAGATTCTTGAAGTGTGACAGTAGTATTTTTTTATTTCATGGAATAATTGTGAATTGTTGTAACTGTAAACTGAATTATTGTGATGGCGATAGTGAACCAATCAGATTGCACCATTTCTGTGTAGCATATATTATTTATAACTTTCCTTGCAGTTGAAAAATGTTTAAGTAAGACACCAAATGAAAGTATTTTATGATTTTGTATCTTTTGCACCTGATTTATATTATGATCCATCACAACTGTCTGGATACAGTATACTACAAAGAAACTGTTCAAAGATGTCAAAGATGTAATTTATTCTCTTCAATATGCTTACTTTAATAAGAACATCAATTGGAATTGTCTAAATCAGCACATAATACCCAATAAAGGTTCCATGGGAGGGGAAAAAATTGTTTTTGACTTTGATAGAAAAGTAATTGAGTGAGAATTCTTCTCTCAAACTTTGGAGACAATGACTTAAAAAGTGCATTTAAAATAATCATTAACTCTCATTCAAGCAAACCAACTGTAATATCATTCCATTGAAAGGAAGATGAAGCTTCATAAATGTGTCATCAGGAGCAAATATACTATGGAATAATTCCATACATGGTTTATTTAAAAAAAAAAAAAAAAAAAAAAGCCAGAGTTTCCAGGCTTTTTTGTCAATTAGGTAATATGGTCTATTTTTGTTCCAAACATTGTTTGGGTGTGTGTATGCTGTCTCATTTTACAGTGCTACTTTCTAACTTGGTGTGATATGAGAATACATTTATGAAAAGCAACCGCACAATGAAAGAAGAAAATACTTTTTGCCACAAGGATCTTCGAAAGTTAAAAATTGTCTGTCCGCAAAATATAAACTCTGGTAAGTGACTAATGTTGGAGGCTTTTTTTCTCCTTTCTTTTCAGTGTAGAATCATTCTAAAAGAGTCTAACAGCTTAGGGCAACCATATCCAAATCAATTTCAAAAAAACTATAGGGTAAAATGATGTCTGAATATTCTATGATTGAAAGTAAAATATTATTCTGTGATATGTCATTCTTAGTAAAAGAAAACCTTTACAGCATTTCTTTAGTAAAAACACAATACCATATTAAACCACCTCATGCACTGAAATACCATTTTATCTGATTGCTTATTTATACAAAGTTTCTTTCTTAGTTTCATTGGATAGCAGTTTAGGGCTTTACATCTTTTTTTCCATGCATATACAGTATTAAACGTTGTATTACATAGCATTAACCTTTATACTTTGGCCACTCTCCATAAATTCAGTATAATTATGGGATAAAATAGTGAACTAAAATAACAGCAAATTGTATGTCAAGGTTTCTGCCAGCAATTCCTCCTCTCAGCCATTCGCCATGACAGTGTAACATGAAAAGTAAATATATTAAAGAAATGATAATATATAGTACAATGCAAAAAGTCCGAATTCAAAATATACAGATATAAGAACACTATAAGATATAAAAGGAGTGTGTGTGCAGATTCTCATGAAATGTGTACCAGAGGTTTTGCCTTATTCAATTTAGGAGATGATCTGGATAAAATTCTGGGTCCAGGAAGCTTTAACATTGATTACAACTTTGGATATTTTGTTTAATATGGGAAATTGCCTGGCTTGGTTAAGGTTTGCACTCTCCGATTGCTCTTTCTGCTTGCATTGTTTTAATTCTAATAAGAAGTAATGGGTCATTTTTCTGATTGTGGCCACCTACTCTTCGTTTAAATCTTTTTTCATATAGTCTGTTCTCTCTTTTTGTCTTCTTGCAAAAGTCTTGCCATGTTTTCTTTTATTGATTTTATTGTGTCTCGATTTTGTATACTTTCTGGTTGCAAGTATTTCGCTTCTTTATTTGATTTCACATTATGAACTGCCATATGTTAATTCTTTTCGGCAGTGTTTTGGCCCCTACTTGAACCTCTGACTATGATTAGTGGATTACCATTAATAGATCTAAAGCTGAGTTAGCACACTTGCTTTCCGCCTCTCATTATAACATGTTATAGCTTCATTCATGCATTCAAGCTAAAACGTTCAATCCTACTAGGGTTGCAGGGAGGCTGGAGCCTATCTCAGCTGTCTCTGGGCAAAGGCGGGGTACATTCTGAACAGTTCCCAGTCCATCACTGGGCCAACACACATAACCAATCACACTTACACCAAGGTGCAATTTGGAACAGACAATAAGCCTAATGTGCATGTCTTTGGACTGTGGGAGGAAACTGGTGTACCCGGAGGAAACCCACGCATGCATGCGGAGAACATGCCGACTCCACACAGAAATGCCCTCGCCGAGTCTGGGACTTAAAGTCAAAGAGTTTTATCTGTGAAACTCATTTGATTAAACTTGTTAATGTACGTATAATTTTTATACAATTTTTTATTTTAGATTCCAGTATATGAATTGTTTACAGCAACTAGTTATGCTATGCTATAGCAAGGCCAAGGAATCAACAGCATCCTGCTCAGGTTGACCTGGGCCCTCTGAAAGGTGTCCTTGGACAGTCAAGCAGACCCTTGAAAATAATAACCGCTGTAAGTCAACTGATGTTACAGAGAAACTCCAAGTGAGTACTACTTTTAGGTATCTCTATCAGCTTGGCTACTATGTATATGTCTTTCAAAAACAATGGTGTCAATTTACTTTTGATATGCCACTGTATATTAAATGTTATAGAATTCATCCAGTGACAATTGTTCTAGTAATAATCTTGTGTGTTTAATTAATTTCTCTATTTAGGCTCACTTGTCAAAATGTTTATATATAAATCTGTCTTAGAGTTTCTGTATAATAAAAGCAGACTTTTAGGCAATGATTGGCACTGTCTACTCAGACTTGTGACTCAGCTGCTCATAATCACACACTCCATCACTTTAGTCAGTGCCATGCTATGTTCAGTGAGTTTGCTCAAGCCAGTTATTTTCCTTGTCTCTCTAAATAGCATTGTTATTGTCTTAGTAGTAGAACATGATAGACTGACTATGAGACAATCCAGAAATTTTACCCCTGGGTCACGGCTAGAGTTTTTCATCCCTAAAAGGAGTCCAAAGTGAGACATTCTGTTTCGCTTCATGCGCAGGAGATAAGCATTGTCACCTCCCAAGGCTCCTTCTAATTCTTCAGTCTTAAACATGCACTCCACATCTGTAGGGAACAAGACTCACCAGGGAGTACTGAATTCTTCAAAGGCAGCTTTCCAAAATAGCAACTGATGCAAAAATAGTTTGACTAGGCAATAGCTGAGAGAAGGGTAAAATGAACATCAATGCATTTGAACATGAAGACAAGTCATTTTGTTCTGAGAACGGCAAGAAGTCATCCTGGAACGGTATATAATCCTGGAGAGAGAGAGAGAACAAAGGCTTGAGGGCTAGAAGTTCTTCTGATCTGATGTCTACATGTGTGATTTTCCCGTAACCGACACACAGAAAAAACAGAAACATCGAAACAGCGAGAAGTGCAACCAGGCTTATAAGTATAGAGATGTTTCCAGGAGAGCAAGGAACACAAGACAGGTTTTACTGTATTGTTTGTTTCCAGTAATTACTTTCTGTATTTTAATGGAAACCGTCTCAATTAGTTCAAGAAATTGTTAGTTTCAACGTGTGCACAATCAAGATGCACAATAAGAATTAAAATAAATAATTGCCACTGAGCAACACTCCCCGACCAAACCCCACCAAAAGAAAAGAAAAAAAAAAAAAAACACCCCACTAATTTGGTTGCATTGCCTTTAGCCTTAAGTGCAGCACGTAATCACCATGACAGTGTTTCAACAAACTTAAGCAACATTTATTTCCATTGTGATTTGGGTTAATTTTTTCACCTACATCTTGAATTGATGATGGAAGATCAAACCACTCCATAAACTCTTCTCCATCACATCCCAAAAAATTTTAGTAGGGTTAAGGTCAGGACTCTGTTCATGTTTTAAAATGATTTCTCATATTTCCTGAAGCACACTTTCACAATTTTAGTCCCAATTTTATATCTGTTCCATTAGAGAATAATAAAAAAAAATACATTAATAGGATAAACTGGTAATACACAACATGCAGGTCATCATTAATTTTATTACCACATAATGTTGCTAAACTTCGACCCGAACAACTGAACTGATTACACGATGTAATGAAGGCTAAAGATGGTCAAACAAAATATTAGAGCACCAGACTTATATTTCAGTATAATAATGATAACAACAACAACAACAACAACAACAATAATAATAAATCCAGAATAGTGTTTGTTAATAACCTATGAACTTGATCAATGTCTTCAAACAAGAAGTTTGGGAAAAGAGTAATACCCAATGGCTCTCGTATGAAGATCTTACATGGACATACACACAATATTGTTTGGAAAAAAATATGATGTCCTCATAAGAGGACACTGGGGTCTAAACAGGATATGTGTTCAAAAGTTTTCATGTAGTATTGACTAAAACTCTGAATGGTTTAAAAACAGCCCTTAACCTAACGTGTTTAAGCTAACGTGTTTACCTAACGTGTTTATGGAGCGCAGCATGAGCAACTTACCTAACCTGCTTGGTTCTGTCATAGTAAAAATATGTCAAAATAAATAAAAAAAAAATCATATTTTAGTTTGCTTCTTATGTTTCAGTGTAGTATATACTAAACGATTATGCACCCCTCAGGCTTTGTGGATGTCGCTGAATTGAATAGTCATATTCTGTGACATCCATATGGCCAAATAACTGTTAATTTTTCTGAGACAGGGAACCAATCAGATTGCACCATTTCTGCAAAGAGGCAGAAAACATTTTTAAGAGTGAGTGACTTCGAAATGACTTTTGCAAAAAATACAGCTGATAGAAAAGGTACTGTCAAATTATTCATTCATTCATTCATTTTCTTCACCGCTTATTCCTAATTAGGGTCGCGGGGAGGCTGGCGCCCATCTCAGCCGACTCTGGGCGAGGGCAGAGTACACCCTGGACAGCTCGCCAGGCCATCGCAGACTGTCAAATTACTAAAATGAATTTGAATGATGTTGGGGCGGCAGTACCTTCCTCTGACTGTTGTTGCCTTTTGCATCAAAGAATATATTATAGTACATTTTTTTTTCATAGCCAAAAGAATCCCAAACAGGATTTTATTTGTGCTGTCAAAGATAAAGAGCAAATGTTCATACAATCTCACTTATAATCGATTTATCCTATGATGAAAACCAACACTGTCTCACGAAAGAACAGATAATGTCATTCAATAGTGCACCATATTATTTTGGGTCTTTAATAGTTTGGGATATATTGTGTTTTTGGGATAGTATGACATGCAAGATTGGGTCTCATGCCCAGTGGCTCCTGGAACTATGAAGGATGTGAAAACTGAGCAGATGCATTATATTATGAAGTCGCACTGATAGCCCTGTAAGAATTATATGAGGCAATAGGCCAATGGATTTGTGGCGGTATATTTTATCGTTTTATTCTGCACTAACTACGTAACTGAACTCATGTTGTGTTTCCTCTGAGCAATAACACTGATAAACAAAACAGTTTTAACACTTTGCTCAAACCATAAACACCAACTGGTTTGGTGTGTTACGGATTTCGTGGCAAACATACTGGTTGAGATTACTCCAAAACTTTACACTTTGTAACCCCTGTCACTGATAGACTGCATGAATCTACAGGCAGAGCTGGAAAGAAACCAGCCCCAGTCTCACAGCTCCACATCATTCTGTATGTTGTTCTAGTACTGCTTTTCATACCGATGACAGAAGTGGGACAGTTGCTAATACTAACAGTAGCAGGCTATTTTCCAGAGTGTAAATTTATTTTTTTTCATAACAAGAATTTACCTACTTAAACAATTCCCATTACCTTTATAATCCATTCATGCTACCTCTCTAATTAGTATATACCACACGGGAATGGCGAGATCTGATTGGTCTGCTATCTAAGAGTTAATAGACATTATCCTGTGTGGATAATGCTTAAATATAAATGACAGACACTCATTGTGTGTAACGGTCACTTGGAGAAAGCAGCATCACAATTTCAATGTTTCAAAAATTCCCTGTAGTATATGCTAAAACTTTGAAAGAGTTTTTAAACACGCAGTTACACACCGCTTATGCATTGCTTGTGAAGCCCACCTGCCCAAATCTGTTATGGTTAAAATATGTAAAAATTAAACAAAGAATAATAATAATAATTGAAATAATGATAATTTTAGTTAAGTCGTTAATTATTAAAAGGACAACTAATTTTGGAAACTGAATTTCTTGTGTTGGGTAAAAACAGATGTTACAGATTAGGAATGTAATGATGAGAGTGCCTTGGAGGTAAGCAATTAACAAAACACAACATTATGCAAAGGGGATAAGTATAGTCCTACGTAGATAGGTTTCATTAATAAAGTACTTAAAGTGTACCGCATTGGTCATCCTTACAGCATAATTTGTGAGTATGTAATACCTTTAAGCAATACAGATGATTATTTTAACATAAATAACCATAAAAAGCACAAAACTGGGTAATTTTATCCTGTGGATTAGTGGTTGGATTAGCAGTTTTCACCGGAAGTGACATCAACACGTTGGGCGGGGTGGACGTCTCTTGTGAAGACTAGGGACTCTGAGGACAAGAATGCTGCCAGAGATGAGCCTGACGGTAAATCCAAAATGGTTAATGCAGCTATTGTTTTGCCAACTCGGCTTTCCTGTCATCAGTTGGTTTAGGAACAAAAATAAATGTTTTCTGCGATTTCTGCATTTGTTTGTGCAGCTCAGCACTCCCTGGTAATGCATTATGCTCCATGGTTCAGTGACATAGCCCAGCCAATCCAATGAGTTCGCGTCACTACCAGGCTGGAACAGCCAATCAGAAAGGCGGCATGTCTCTGAGTATGCCTAGAGTCATAACACTCACACTGCACTGCACATAACACTCAGCACTTTGAAAATAAGCAAGGACTGATGTTGCCGGAAGGAACCGCTGATGTTATATGTGATCGTTTTAAATAGCTAGTAACTCTAATTCACCACAGGTACCCTTTAAACAACATTCATAACCCTGTGTCTGAAATGACAACTTCTGATAGGACGGCAAATGTATAACAGTGCTGAAGTAAAAATCTACTAAGGAGAGTCATCTAGAAAAGGTCTACATATAACTCTGAAGCAAACACGTGACCATTGATGTACTTGCCCATTTCTATACTGTGGTCTGCCAAGCCTCAAATGAAAATAACGCTGTGGAATGTATAACCTAAGCATAACTACACATGCGCGCACACACACACACACACACACACACACACACACACACACACACACACACACACACAACAGGCACACAGAAACATTATACTTATGTCAAAAGCTGCATATGCTCAGTAATTGGACAGAGAGCAGGCATATTTTAATTACATTAGACTGAACAATACGAAAAATTATTTCTCTTTTTCTGTGCTTTGAAGTGCATGCTATGCCTGTAATTAAGGGGTTACAGCCATATTTATTTGTTGTTGCACTGAGTAGTTAAAACCATTCAATGCACAGACAGACATGTTTGTGAATTCAGTCATGCTAATCATGTTGTTAGGAAGATAAAAATAAGAAATGGTCTCGGCAAAGACACAGCGTCCCTCGCTGGAGATCGACAGAAATACAAGTACAGGTTTGCCTGAGCACAAATATTTAAATACGCTTAGGACAAAATCCAACATAACTAAGAGAAGAAAATAAAGCAAATTTGTATGTTGGGTTTCACAAATGATCCTTTATTTGCTGAAAACAGAATAGCATAAATAAATAAATAAATTACAAACGAACGAATGAATAAATCATGGAAAACCTCATTCATTGTCCCAGTCCCAAAGAAACCACATCCTGGAGACCTGAATGACTTCAGACCGGTCACCCTGACGTCACACGTGATGCTGCTTTGCCAGCTACGGCCATGGGTCCGCCATGCTTTCGAACCCCTGCAGTTTCCGTACCAGGAGAAAGTGAGAGTGGAGAAGCCATCATCTATCTGCTACACCGATCTCTCTCTCTCACCTGGACAGGAGCAGCAGTGCTGAGAGAATTACATTCCTGGACTTCTCCAGCATCTTCAACACCATCAAGCCTCTACTCCTCAGGGACAAACTGACAGAGATGGGAGTAGGCTCACACCTAGTGGACTGGATCACTGACTACCTGACGGACAGACCTCAGTATGTGCGACTGCAGGTTGGACACCGTACTCAGCCGCAATGGCGCAGTGCAGGGGACCATACTCTCTCCAGTCCTGTTCACACTGTACACCTCGGATCTCCGGTACAACTCGTAGTACTGCCGCAGACGACACTGCCATTGTGGGATGTTTCAGGAGTGGACAGGAAGAGGAGTACAGAAAAATAATCCAGGACTTTGTTTCATGGTGTGACTCTAACCACCTTCATCTCCACACCACAATGACAATGGGGATGGTGGTGGACTTCAGAAGACCCAGACCCCACCCTGAGCAGGTGACAATCAGAGGTGAATATGTGGAGATTGTACAGATGTACAAATACCTGGGCGTGTAGCTGAATGACAAACTGGACTGGACTACCAACACTGATGCTCTATGCAGGAAAAAACAGAGCCGTCTGAAGACTAGCATCCTTCAACATCTGTAAAAAACTGCAGCAGATGTTTTACCAGACCGTTGTGGCGAGCGCCCTCCTACACACGGTGGTTTGCAGGGGGAAGCTTTAAGAAGAGGGACGCTTCACGAATGGACAAACTGGTGAGGTAGTTGGTACGGAGCTAGACAGCCTATTATCTGTGGCTGAGTGACGGGTGCTGAGCAGGCTCCTGTCAATCATGGACAATCCACTGCATCCAATGCTCAACATCATCTCCAGACAGAGGAGCAGCATCAGCGACAGGTTGCTGTCATTGCCCTGCTCCACGGACAGACTGAGAAGATCATTCCTCCACAATGCCATAAGATTCTTTAACTCCAGCAAGGGAGTGGAACGCTAACACACACACATCCACGCTCTGCACTGCACCACGCACAGCACACTACACACCTTAACTTGTACACACGTTTACATTGGACTTTTTAAATGATTTGCACAATAACAGTATTACCTATGGTTCTTATACTTTTTACTATGTCCACCTTAAGTTATTACATACACAATTAGATACCCACAATACTTATACTTTTATACCATGTCTACACTAGTGTCTACATTAAGTTAATTAAAAATAAATTTTATCTTTACTTTATTTGCCTCCAACGAAACTGTGAATTTCCCCCCCCTCTCTCTCTCTCTCTCTCTCTCTCTCTGTCTATCTATCTTTCTAAATGCATGTGTTTAAATATATACATCATTAAATTTATTGATATGAAAAAAAATAACTCTCTTTATATTTCCTTGAAGACTTGCAAAAGATTAGTGACCTGTTCAGTGACCTTTCAACCAAAATCAGCTAGGATTGGCTTCAAATTTCCCCGTGACCCCAACTAAAAAGCAGTTTAGATAATGGATAAATGTACAGCATAGCTTGTTTATTAATTGGTTTAAATTTACATTATTCATTCATTCATTTTCTGAACCGCCTAATCCTAATTAGGGTAGCGGGGAGGCTGTCGCCCATCTCAGCCGACTCTGGGCGAGGACAGAGTACACCCTGGACAGCTCGCCAGGCCATCACAGATATATTATTATTATTATTATTACTTATTCATTCACTTATTTATTTCCCGAACCGCTTTATCTTACAGGGGTCGAAGGGAGACTGTCTGGAGCCTATCTCAGCCAACTCTGGGTGAAGGTGAGGTACACACTAAGCAGCTCGTCAGTCTATTGTATGGCCAACACACATACACACACTCCCACATTTATACTCACATTCACACCTTGAGAAAACTTGAAACAGCCACGCATGTCTTTAGACTGCAGGGGAAAACTAGAGTACCCAGAGGGCCCATGAGCATGCCGACTCCACACAGCAATGTCCTCACCGAGCCTGGAACTCGAGCCCAGGACTTCCTTGCTGTGAAGCCACCATGCCGCCCTATTATTTATTTGTTTGCTTGTTTAATCTTGTTAATGGCCATTTGTTCATGAACTGCAATAGTGTTTGATCCCAGTTTATTGGGTTCTCCTTCACTGTTGGGAACTTGCTTTAAGTGACAACACATTAATATCCAGGGATGCTGGCCCACTCTCAGTAGCAGTCGTGTGAATCATTAAGTCTTAGCACACAACTTGGAGGATGTGTCTGTTGAAACATCCTGTGCAGCTATAAAGCGTGATGGGTTTTGGGTTGGCTCATCTTGGTCCAACAGTCCTAGTTTTATTGCATGGCTCAGTACATTAACTGGGCTTTGGAATTATTTGATGCCAAAACCGCCAGGGCTGCTCAGTAGAGAAAGGAAAGCATCATCTGTAGCAACAGAGAAGTACTTATTCACAGGGGCATTATATAGTTGTGTCACACTCGGAAATCGGAAATGACTCGGATAGTATTTGGAAGTCGACATATTCAGATGCATAGAACTCCAGCTCCAAGATAATTTCATTCACCCTGAAGAAAATCTAAGTTTCCAACTGGGTCTTACTATTTGGATACATCAGAGGAGAGAGATCATTAAAGAAGACTTGAGTGGCTCCATCTCTGTAGGTTTGTGGTGTATAACTTCAGATGTTGCTTTTACTGAGAGCTCAATTATGCACATAATGGCCCATATTCAGAGATGGCAAATTAAGTTCAATATTGACACCAGGAAAGTTACTTGTATTCAGAGTTGACTTACACAGGTGTTTAAGTTGATTATGTAGAAGACCACACTAATTAGTCAATTATGTGGCAAGAATTATAATGAGGTTCTAATAGGAGTCTATTATATACAGTATACTAGCACATTGCCAATATACCACAATATGAATAGGCCAAATTGTTATGATCAAGTTAATTATTCCAAGTTTGATTAAATTTAACAAAATAGCCTCCACCCATGTGAATTTTTCCAAAGGAACCGCAGTGTCTTAGATTAAGATGATCTTTCTTGTAATGTTCAAAAAACAAACAAAAGAAGCAAATATATACTGTATGCTGACAGGAATAAAAAGGCTTTTAATTAACAGGCCTAATATGTTCAGTGTGGGTATGTAAATGCCAGGGCGGCATGGTGGTATATTGGCCAACATTCTTGCCTAACAGCAGGATGTCCTGGGTTTGAGCCCTGTGTCTGGCAAGGGCAATTTTATGTGGCGTTTACATGTTCTCCCTGTGCTAGGTTTCCTCAGGGGGGCACCGGTTTCCTCCCACAATCCAAAGACATGCACATGAGACTAATTGGATACATTCGATTGCCCCGAGATATAAATGTGAGTCTGAATGGTTCTGTGTTGGCCCTGCAATGGAGAGGCAAGCTGTTCAGGGTGTGCTCCAGTTTCACCTGGAGTCAACTGGGAAGGGCTTCAGCCTCTTTGTAGCCCTTATAAAGGATAAAGCGGTTCAGAAAATTAAATGAACCGTAATGAATGTAAATGCTATTCCTTTTTGCATGTACACCCCAAACCATACATTTCAGGTTGATGTATGGCAGCACTGGATTTATCACTATTCCTTACGCAGGCATGTAGTGAGAGTTGAGGTCCAAGTACCATGTGTACAACTTCAGTATTAATTCCTCACAATGAATGCATAACTCAAATCTGAATACATAGTGTTTGTTTTAAGAGAACAATGGACTGAAATATATCCTGTCTTTTCCAGGGCCATCTGTGAACGTTTTTGATAAATCCATCTCTAATCGTGTAGTTCAAAAATTGTTGGCGATGAAAACATGGAGTGAAAAGCTCAGTTGGAGCTAGATGTATTCTGGCTTTGCACCACACTGCCATAAACTAACCTTATGCTCAGCAAGATACTTAAGACTGCTTCAACAGCACAATATGAAACTCTTGACATTCCTTTGCCAGATTGGACCAAGTCAATATTTGCATGGATAACGACAGGCAGAAGAGACTGTGCGTGCCTTGTCCCCTTGCCATTTAAAAGGCTTCACTGCTTAACTACAGAATCTGACAGAAATAAAGGAGGATACTGCATATAGACCTCCAGTGCAATATTAGATAAGCTACTGTATAGGGTAAAATATAAGCACAAATTACCCTGACAAATGTAGCCCTGTTCAAATGTCTGTGATTTGTAAAGGTGCCAATTTGACATTCTGAAAAGTGTTGATTCAAACCAACTTGGAATGGTCTCCACATTTTCTTTCTTTCTTTTTTTTTTTTTTTTTTTTTTTAAATGCCGGCATTATATGCCAAGCACAGCATGCCTAGCAAGCAAGATAAGCCTGTGCTTATGAGACCTCTCATAAATATATCAGAACCAGCTGTCAAAGCATTGCCTCCAGCAATGTCAAAAAGCTGCCCTTTGGTCTAAAATGTCAACACATTTTAGCATGATTAGTCACAACATCCCCTCAATGGCAGTCATTGATTGCCAGAGCCAGCCAATGTGCTTATGTCTCTAACAGATGTCCTCACATTTCAGCTTCACTGTGTTATACTGCTGATCAAAAGTATAATGACATCTCTTTTTGTTTTGAAAATATTTAATAGACACTATCCCACTATCATTCCAGGGCGAGCCAGGGCTATCTTAAGACTACCTGAGGCTCGTAGCCCAAGGCTTAAAGTCTTGAGCCAAAAACCTCCAGCAGCTTCTCTGCTTATAGTCCTAGAACACTTTATTTGTCATTCAAGACTATACACAAGACAGTGCATGGTCAGAACAAAAAACATTGCATTGGCTCCAGTAGGAACAAAAAGCAAGTGCAAAAAATGTAAACATGAAACATATTTACAGATACAAAGAAATGACTGTAGTATAATAGTGTATGTATATTTACATATTGCACACATGCATGGAATAATGGCACTACTGGCATTGTGCAAAGTCCACAAAAAGTCTGTTTGCTTTGAGGTGAGTGTTGCACAAAGTCCACTATGAGCACGTGTGTTTCCGGGTGAGCAGTGTGTTATTGGGAGTTGTGTGCAATGTCTTGGAAGGGTGTGTATTCCCAATGATTTTCTCCACTATCTTTGCCACTTTCTATACAGCTTTCCAGTCAGTGGCACTGCAGCCACCAAACCAGAGAGATGGAGTTGTTCAGTATGCTCTCTCTTTGTAAAAAGTGGTGATGATAGAAAGGGGAAGGTTTGCTTTCCTTATCCTGTGCAGAAAGTGTATTCAATGCTGAGCTCTCTTAACAAGTGATGCAGTGTTGAGGGACCAGGATAGACTGTCAGTGATCTGCACCCCCAGGAACTTAGAGCTGATGATTGATTCCACGGCTGTGCTGTTGATGAGGAGAGGTGGGTGATCCTCCTGAGGTCAATAATGAACACCTTGTTTTTTTTGTTTTTTTTTCGACATTTAGGACCAGGCTGTTTGAGTCTATCAGCTGCTTCACCTACACCTTGTTGGCATTTTCACTGTCATCTCTAATGTGGCCCACTACCATCGTATCATTAGCATACATCTTAATGTGCTTAGAAGTGAAATAGGCACAACAGTCGTGGGTCATTAGGGTGAATAAGAGTAGACTAAGGTCCCAGAAGCAGTTGTTTCCAATCCGCACACTCTGGGGTCTGCCTGTAAGGAAGTAAAGTAGCCAGTTGCACAGGGGCTGTTAAAGCCCAGGTGGGGCCAGTTTGGTGACCAAGTGCTTGGAGATTATTGTATTGAATGCTGAGTTGAAATCAACAAACAGCATTCAAACATGGGTGTTCTTCTCCCGATGCTTCAAGCTCAGATGGAGTACAGAGGAAATAGCATCCTGTGTGGTTATGGTAGTATGCAAACTAAAAGAATTCGAAGGTGAAGGGGAGTTCTGCAGTGATATGGTCCTTTATCATATTATGCTGCCTTGCTGTAAATGTCACCCACTCCGCCTAAGATGCCTGACTTACAGAAGAAAAAATCCATCGGACAGTTTGTTACGCGAACAAGCTGCACTTCAACAGAGAGCAAACTAGCGATGCACAGACTGGTTTAGCAAACAAAAAGTGTTCGACTATTTTCATAAATTGCCCATAATAGTTAAGAAAAACAAGCACTCATACAAGAATTTACATAGAGAGCCTTCACAGAACATGAAATCTAGTCCAGGCCAACCGAATTATGAAGTTATGGTCTAATCTTGTGTTCACCTAAAAGGGATGCAGTATGGTATTTCGTGGAAATAAGTTATACAGACTTTTCCTTCATTATATTAATGATCTTTAACATGGCAGCTAAAGATAGGCCTGGCTAAAACAGCGTTTTATAGACATTTAGCTGAATTATTTTTACTGTTTAGCTAGAATAATAAATTAATGTTTAAAAAATGCACATACTGTAATAGTACCTTTGCCTTCTACCTTGACACTGCCTTACTGCCCCATAGGTAAACGTTGTGATCAATTCACTGGGCCTCTATACTTGAAGTAGCCCTGAGGAGGGGTGATAAGCCACGGAAACGCCAGTAGAAGGGTCCGCCTGGCTTTTGGATCAATATTGGGATCACGACTAATTTTAAACAGCCCCCACAAAATTAAACAAGATTTTGAGCTAAACAAACCTTTAGAAAGACCTGCCAGAGACACTTTAGCTTTTTGACCCTTGGCGCCCTGTGGTTGGAGCCGACATCGTGCTCGAAGAGACAACTCCCATAAGGATAAAAATGTTCTATAGAATGAAACTAATTAGTCAGAATAAAAGACTGATTAGGCTTTTGAGTGGTGTAATAGAAATCAATCACCCTACCAGTGGGAGACTCTGAATCCTGAAATGCCCCATACCATAACAGTGCCAAGTTTAATTTGTCTATAACAGTCGATTCCAATCATTTAAATCCTTTTGTGTGTGTGTGTGTGTGTGTGTGTGTGTGTGTGTGTGTGTGTGTGTGTGTGTGTGTGTCTGTGTCTGTGAGGCATTCCTTTTTATCTGCACAACTCACCACATGTTTCTGCAAAGAAGAGAAACTTCAAATTAGAAGCAACATGACATTACTTGCTCTCCAATCTCAGGAGCAAATTGCTTCCACACATTGCACATGTTGCATTTAAGTGGAAACCTGAATATTGTCCACTTCAACCATTGGAGTTTTAAACCATTTTTTACAATCAAAGTTCTAGAACTGCATTTGCACAACATCAAAAATGCCAAGGCAGAGGGATGAAAAGACTAAAAAGTGATATAGCAAGCCGTATCTTGCATTCAAATATACAATCTTTCATACCAAAGCTGAACTGGTTTAAGGCTGTGTAAATGGGGAGAGTGTTTTTTTGGGGCTTGTAAAAATCAATTATTAACCACAGTTATTAAAGCATCAATCAATCAGTCAATCAAACAACCATCCAATCAATCCATGGTGTCCTTACAAGTTTGAAGATCTATGTCTAATACACATACAACAGGATTGCCTTAAACAATTAGTTTAGTAATTAGATTGTCTTAAACAAAAGTCCCCCTCTTTGCTGTATAATATAATCTCAATGTAGGTGGGGTTAGGAGTTGATAGGTTAGGACGAGAGATGGACAGGGTTCAGTAGAGGGAGCCAGATCCTTCACTATTGTCTGTGAGTCACCAGTCTGTTGTAACTCCTCACAAATAAACAAGAAAACAAAAGACTTTCCTTTGAACTTCATTTAGAGAGTTGTTTGGTATGAGGTGCTGTCATTCAGAACTTCAGAGCTGTCACTCCAGAATATAAAGTGGAGAAAGGTACTCCTGAGGCTTATTATACAAGGTATTTCTGAAACATTCACAGATGCTTACACAAGCCATGTGTTGATTTCCAATACGTTTTACAAAGAGAACTACTAGAAAGGTAAATTAAGTATGTGCTGCTTAGGGATTGAGACCTTTTCGGGGTGAATAAAGCTTGTGTAATTAGATGCACCTTAATGCGTATTGCTCCCAACAGGACCATCCTTGGTGGACAGGTCTGAGGGAAGTGGTCAAAGTCAAAAATACTACTATTTAAGGTACCAATGGGACTAAGTGTACACTTTCTGGATTAGAATTAGAGTTGATCCACACAAGCATGCTCAGTTGATTAACAGTTTTGTGATATATTTTAGAAACTTCAGATCAATACTTTGTGATCAAAAATGAGGATGGGAATCTAACAAAATTCAAAACCAAAGTGAGGTTGCAAATGGGTCAGCTTCAAGTTCTCAATTACAGAGACAGTAGCAAAAACATGTGCCTTTGCAACCCAAGGATGTGCACTTGAATGTCGTTGCTGAGAGAAGCCATAAAAGTCAAAAAAGGCGGCATTCGGAGTAATGTTCACAGAGGACTCTACTCATACAGCGGTATGCGGTGCCTGGGACAGACTCAGGACCCCCCAAGAGAGAGATGATATGTTTGAATAAATTGAATGAATTAATGAATGCAGCTGTGTGAAAGAGTATGCTAAGGTATTTCCCTAAATTCTTCTTTCTTCAAGTCCATAAAAAACATGAATACTGTATGCTTCTGAGTTTTTGAATGATTAAAAAAAGGTAGGGTATATAAAATTAGATTATAGAATCTTGAAAAAAATGAGTAGTCCTCTCTGCTCTTAGACGCCATTTGGTGCATCCACTGAGGGCACTGAAACCACACCCAGTGGCAGGAAATGGTTTGAATTGGTTCATGAATTGGTGAATAAGAAAATACAGTTAATATCTTTTTAGCTCTTATGTGTCCAGCTCTAAATACATCGCCTCTTTTTTATTTATTTGTTTATTTATTTTACGTTGGAATACGGAAGGTACAAGGCTACATTGCAAATTTAAGGCGAACATGTGTACCTCCGGCTGTTATATTGGTTTAAATTTATCTAAGTCAACTCTAAAGAGGAAAAGGCAGTACAAAATCTACACCAACTCTACTGAGAGATTTATTTAATTATTTATTCAAATTTTGGTATTGTAATAGGTCTGGTGTTATTGCTATTTAACTTTCAGAGGCTATTACATTTTTTAAATTAACGACTTTAATTAAACCTGACAAATTTTAGGTGACCTGGTAAAGAAGGTTATTCCCATCTAGTTAAAACAGCACTGTAATTCCAATGGCAGAATGAATGAGCCATGTACTAAAATGTTAGCCTAATTAATTAGCCCAAAGTACGACATTAATTAATTAGCCTAATGTGGGGTATTAATTATTTAGAATAATGTGGAACATTTTTGGTTAAATTTGAAAACAATTCACTCACACACACAGCACACACATATATATCACACACACATATATCATAGTAAGTGTTTGGCGGGTGGGGCACAGAGTTACGTGACTATGCTCAGTATGGCTCCAGTGCATCATCATCAAGCCATGATTTATGATTTATAATGATGACCCACCTAAAAAAATGCTGAATGCAAAAATTATGTAAAATGTAATGGTATAACAAATTTTCTCACATTTAGCAATTTGAATAGGCTTGAATGTAACTATGCACATGCAATTCCCACAGGAATACTATTTTTTTAAGACTCATAATACATAAACTAACCCATATAATAACATGTATTCCTTAGGTCTGAATTATCTCTACCAAGCCGGGATCACCAACACAGCAAAACAAGTCATTACTATTACAAGCATGTGTCGGTCAATTTCTCTGGGTTGGACGTGCACACTCCGTAGACCCCTTTAAAAATCACTGCATGTGGGCACATACACATACCCAGACAAACACACTCTCATAGCCTAGGGCAGAGCTGGACATGGCTGGAATCATGAAGAGTACCACAGCAGCTCAAGCCAGCAAATAAATGATGCCAGTGAACGGAGGACGCTCAACCTTCTCATGCTTCACCTTCCCATGCTTTTTATCAACCATCTGCTGCCTTCTAGGCTCGACACGCATGATCAAAAATCAATGTTTAATCATTCTCAGTCTAATCCACATACTAGTGGGCACAAAGTATCCTCACGCCAGTGACTATGGAACAAAAAGAAAGAAGAAAAAATGAAGGAAACAAACAAAATATTCATTTTTCTCAGGTTTAAACACCAGTGTGGGACAGAGCTAATAGTGAGTGTTATCACTTTTTTGCTTCATCCACATTGTGAACTCCTATTCGGCTTCGTGGCACTGTTGTTTACTCTGCAATTGTTTATGCAGATTTCCTTAGTCTGTTTGGCAACATAATGAGCTAATGTCCCTCCCTTCCACCTGTTCAGTCGCCTTGCAGAATAAACACTCTCCAGAACCCTGAGATGTCCTGGAATGAATTCCCCATAATCGACCCCTGCATCTGTTCCATCCATTCATCAGTGCTGAGTCCCATTCATGCCACTGTGGTAAGCCAGTAAGGAGTCTATAGGGCTGCCATTAACAGCACTATGCATGATAATGTAGCTAATTGGCACAAACCGGGCACCTGTCGGGTGTGAGTAAGCCACAATCTGGGCATCAGTCATCGTTTCTTAGATCAGATGTTTAGCATAGAAGTCACATGTAATGTGTTAAACTGCCTGTATTCATTAGCATTTCTTAGACAATGCATAGCTGAGTGTAAGAAAAAATGTATTTTGTATAGTAAAACTATGTATTTCAGATAATTTTATTTATTCCTTTTTTTAATTTCTTTTTTATTTATATATATATATATATATATATTTTTGCTGTTTTCCATAATCAGTGGTTTCATCATTATCCGGTGAGTTTCTGTTTTGGTTTGTGGCTATGTATAGCCACTCACTGTCTACATGCTTTTTCTGTTTTAATTTGTTTGTTTGTTTGTTTTTGTTGTTTTTGTTTTTTCTTTTTTTTCCATCTTGTATTCATATTGCATATACTACTGTTCACGTTCGCTCAAAGTCTGTATATTTGTTTTCCCTGTTCAATGCACCTTACTGCCACATCTGGCTCCCAGCTGTTAATGCCTGAAACTAAAGAAAGCTAAGCCAATGAAGTGGCAGTTTATTAGCAGAGTTAGGATAGTTTTATTAAAAATATATCCAGATACAATTAGTACTTGTTTAAAATGTATTGGGTAGCACGGTGGTGTAGTGGTTAGCATGTCTGCCTTACAGCAAGTAGGTCCTGAGTTTGAGTTTCTATATGGAGTTTGTATGTTATCCATGCACTTGCATGGGTTTCCTCTGAGAACTTGAACATTAGGCTAATTGGCTGTTCCAAATTGCCCCTAGGTGTGAGTGTGAATGGTTGTATGTATGTGTTGGCCCTGCAATAAACTGGTGAGCTGCCTTCACCTAGAATCAGTTGAGATAGGCTCCAGCCTCCCCGTGACCCCAGTAGAATTAAGTGCATTGGAAAATGAATGAATGGAAGCATGAAAGAATAAAATGTACTCAGTAACCTAATCCATGTATCACAATATTAAAGTAATACCAATTGATTATTTTCCATTATGTTTGGATTACATCATTACTAACTATACAGATATTGATAGGATTTTTTTCCATCTGAAAAGGATAGCATACACCATTCTACAGTAGAACTTTGATCCAGTGATTTTTTTTTCTCCCCCCACTAGAGGACAGAATAATAAATCAGCAACTGTAAGGTTAAGCTTTGATTTCTTTGATTTTCAGCATTTTAATCAGCACTACAAAAGAACTATGTATTTAACTGGGTTTCATTAAATAACAACTCACTAATTAACATGTAGCATTTATCGGATATCTGTCACAGCATGAAAACATTATGTTTACTTACATTATTATGTGCTCTTCTAAACCAAATGAGAAGGTAATGGTAGCCCACTGTGTACAGTGTTTACTGTTTTTTTTTTTTTTTTTTTTAATCTCACCACATTTCTTGCAATGGTAACAGTGTGACAGTATTTTAAACTGTGATTTGTTAAAATTTCAAATAGACAAATTCTGAATAAAGATAAAATAACCGTTCCCCCTGTTTTGGTTACTGATACTATCCAATGCTAAATGGTTTTCGCTTGTTGTGTGCAAGTGAGGTGAATCAGCTTGTAGAATCAACTTGCCGGCAACTGCTTGTCGGTGTTCTTAACCTAGCTTCTTCCCTCCGATTTCAGGGATTTAATTTTAATTTCTTTGTTTTACTTCTTTTTTTTTCCTCTTGAAGCAGTTTAGTTATTTTATTTATTCTTTCTTCGAACACCAACTCTTCTCTACTTCAAAGCAGCACGCAG
>JBCNYH010000023.1:46298161-46325958 GCA_039654325.1 Tandanus tandanus
GTGTGTGTGTGTGTGTGTGTGTGTGTGTGTGTGTGTGTGTGTGTGTGTGTGTGTGTGTGTGTGTGTGTGTGTACACTCACTTTCTTCTTGGCTCTTTGTAACTTGCTGAGTGAATTATTCTTCACTCAGCGAGTGTGCACTATAGTGCATTTGTCTTGCTTCATCATTGCGTTGCTAGCACTGAAGAGTTTATAAAGTGTTCACATTTATCCATCTCACTGCATGTGCTATGGGAAGAAAGAAAGCGCCTGCTAACAAAGGTCATCAGAGGGAAGAGCTTCCCCAAAACAAGTCAAGTCTTTCATCTAGCTTTACTATCATATCAAAAAGGAAATATTATTTATTCATTTATTCATTTATTGAGCCGAGAATCTGTGACATTTTGGCCCATTCTTCATTTCATGTTTTTGGTTGTAGCGGCTCTAACTGTGTGTATGTGTCCCAGTCAATGTTCCATGAAGTGATCTAGGTCATCCAGAAGAACGTCTCTGCCTAATGAGCTGCTCCTGTTAAGATCCATCGCATCCGTCTCTGTTAATGTTGCATGACTGTACACTGCTGGATGTGGCTACACTTAAAGGCCATTTAAGAGATCTTCCTACTGTTAGTGAATGTACATGAATTGAGTTTGTCATTTTTTGGGGAAAAGGCAATAATTACCATTAAATCACACAGGGAAACTTTGAACCCAATGAAATGAAATGAACTGATACATGAACTCAGGTTAGCGCTCTAGCCTCACAGTAAGAAGGCTTTAGGTTTGAGCCACGTGGCCACTAAGAGCATTTTTGTGTGGAGAATGCAAGTTCTCCCGGTGCTTGCATGGGTTTCTTCTGGCTAACCCAGTTTCCTCCCACAGTCCAAAGACATGCACATTTTACACTGCCCAGTCCAAAAAAAAAAAAAAAGTCGAACACCATGGAGTATTTTTTAATGGAGTAAATTTAGCCTTGATCAGAACATATAATTTCCATGTCATTGTTGCTCCAAATGGCCAGGTCGAGGCTCGGCAACATTAATGCGGCAATGAAATGAAGTCAGCTGATGACCTGAATGCACTGAATGAGCAGGTTATCACATCAATGGACGTTTTCTGCTCTGACGGCACGGATATAATATGGGGTCTCAAATAGTGAGTGTGGTTCAGAAAGCATGAGGAATCATTTTCACATTTGTATTGGCACCCTAAAGTCCTGACCTTAACCCTAGTGAAAGTCTTTTGGATGTGCTGGGGAAGAGTACATTCAGGTCATCAACTGACTTCATTTTATTGCCACATTAATGTTGCTGAGCCTCAACCTGCCCAACTGGAGCAACAATGGCATAGAGATTACATGCTGTGATCATGGTTAAATGCACTCCATGAAAATATTAGAGTGTGTGGATTTTTGGCAGTGTATTAATTAGACATTCTAAATTGTCCCAGGCGAATATAGTGTAAATAGTAAATTGTCTAAGAGAACAGATTCTACAGGGGGCTTTCAACCCTCACAGGTAAAAAAAAATAAAAATAAAAAATACAAATAAATACATACATAGCAAGAAGCAACAGAAGTTGCTCAATGCATCATGAATGCAAGATAGAAAATATGATGAAATTATCCTGCAATTTATTGACATTGTTCATTTTCTTCTAAGTAGGTAATGAATAAAAATATACAGTATAAAAAAATAACATTCTTAATGGTCACCCATGTTTTGAAACACACACACACACACGCACACACACAATACTCTATTTTCTATTCTTTTTCATAATTAAAAATATATTATTTCACCCACACCTATACAATTCTGGAAGGCCATATCAATTATTTTTTCCATCAAACTAAATATTTTTCCTATTCTGACAAGCATTTATTGTTGTTGTTGCTAATAATAATAGTAACAACAACAACAATAATAATAATAATAATAATAATAATAATAATAATAATAACTAATATTATATTTCTTTTGGGGTAGTAATATTTAACCTATGTTAATTATATTTAATGGTATATGTCATGATCTCGCATATCTCACCACTAGGGGAGCTATTGTGTGTTTTTGTTTTCCTGTTTTTTCCATGTGCTTCTCCAGGCTACGGGCGTGGCCTTGCCTCCTCCCCTGCTTCCAGTTATCTCCACACACCTGTTGCTCATCAAGACTCCTACTTATACTCCAGCAAAACTCTCCCCAGTGTTGGTTCGTTGACTTTGTCTCTGCCTGTGATTCTGTCTACACCAGCTCTGGATTCTCATGGATTACCTGTTCTCCTGCCTGCTCCGCATTAGCAAAGTACCCAGCCTACCAGTAGTATTGAACCTCCTTCGGGTTTTTTTCGTATTTTTGTTTGCCTTGGAACATTAATAAAGACCTCAGTTTTTTCACCCCCACTCTGCCTCCTGCATTTGGGTCCTACTCAGCTTGTCCCACACGTGACAGTATATTTAATACTTCTTTAGTGTTTTGCCACCTTTGAACACAATAGTTTCAACAAAACTTTTTTTGTTTTGTTTTTTACATAGACATTGTTCTTTGAGAAGTTTAAGTAGTCAGATCTTTCTTACCATATTACATATTAGTTATAATATGATATGTCGTTAATTGAACTCGTCTCTACAAAGCTTCAGCTTTTCTCCATAATCCATTTGGGCTGTTCAGTGATTTCTCACCTCTTCTCAAAATTCTACATAGCAGACATGCCTATCATCACTTTTCTCCCAGATGCCATGGTGTCATTGGTGCAGTTCACTAGTCCATATTCACTAGCAGCCATTTGACCAAAAAACAGAATAAAAGTAAATGTTCTGAATGGAAAAACATGTGTATAAAGGCAGTCATGTGCTTCACTGCATTCTTACATCAGAATGGGCTGAAAAAAATGTTTTGCCTAATGTTTTGAATTCTGCAACATATTTGACAGGCTTAAAGTGTCTGACGTGCTTCAACAGAATTGTGAAAACAGTGCTGCTGTTGTAATTCGGAGAAATCAAATACTTCAACACCATAACGGCACGGTGAGCATCACTGACTAGCTTGGGGGCTGTGAGGAGGAACAAATATGTGGAACTAAAAACCATGAAACTTTTCCTGTTTGGTGGAGTGGATTACATGTCACTGTGTCTCGCTCTATTTAGTATTGTCAAATTACTTCACTTCGTATTTGGTTAAAACTAAACGTCGGTCAAATTTCTTGCCTCACTTTCCCCACCCACTTTTTTGCTGCTGTCTCCAGAAATAAAACTTATTTAAGATGAATGATTCCGGCAATCACACAGGGTAAAAACTTTCTGATTATGCGCACCTCAGGAAAAAGTTTCCTACAATGATCTGAAAACATGCCGGAAAGTAGATTGGTGACTTTAAAGTGCCTGTGTATGTGAATTCCCACCTCATCCCTACTGTTCCTAGTGGAGACTCCAGATCCAGCACAACTCTGACGAGATTAAAATTACTTACAGAAAGAAAGAAAGAAATGTGTGAAGGGAGGAATGAGGGAAGGAAAATGTTGGTCTAACTTTTTTTTTTATTATTAATTGTCTTTTGTTCCAGTTAAAGTCCTTCTGGTGCAATTTAGAGGAATGAGGAAATGTCTCATTTTGGTTTTGTATTGTCACTAAGCCACCTTTGTTCCCATATGTATTCAATAAGCTCAGAAATGCCTTTGAAAACCATTTCTAAGGTCTTAGATTCATTTGTTCCCTTCACTTGCTAAATATTTGACTGATGGCAATAAGTGAGGGTGATGTTTAGCAGGGCTAGAGAGTAATCAACCCTGGATAAGACCAATCAAGTCTGTCTAATTGTCCCTTTAGTTGATTTGATTTAGGGACAATTACTTTTTCACCCAGAACCAGCTGGTGTTGAAAGACTCATTCGATTAATGAAAAAAAAAAAAATTGTTAGTTTCTTCAGTAAAGCAACAACATAAATGGCTATTAAAGAGGAAATCAGGAAAAAAAGGAAAACACGTTTTCATTTCCATTTCAAAGCAGAAGAGATTCAACAAAACTTAAAACATTTTCCGGTTGTCACGTGGCTCCTGCTCCCAGAACTCTGGCCCACTAAGCAAGAATTGATGACTTACCAAATGACCAAGGACAGAGGTTTTATTGGCCATTTATTTTCATTTACACCCCTCATTTATCCAATGTCTTAATAGCCTGGAATGTGTAATATCCCTTTGAATATCAGTCAATAGAAACGTTTAGGATTGTGGGCCAACAACAGCATTAATTTCCATCGGTCTATACTCATTTACTAGAAATCCTTCATGTTATTCGAGTTATTAAATAAACTCTTTCCGTGATATCCACTAAATAATGTTTCCCAGTGACTTAATTTAAGACAATTTAAACCGCAATCAATTTAGTGTGTGAGTTCAAGAACTTTCTATTACACCTCTGCTGAGCTAGAAATTATTTTCAATTATGCAGACAAATTTGCACTAATGCTAAATGAAAATTCCAAATAACGATGGGGCGGTGATTTCACTGAGCAAAAGTGTGTCGACTGATTTTCTGCTCAAATGTGTATTACAGAAAATGAATGGGGACCAACATAACTTGACAATTTTCAAGGCAGCAGACAGCTCAGATAAATGATTCCTGCAGATAAGAACAGAGCAAAAGACAGCTAAACCATGAAATTAAAAGGAGAGTCATTTATAATAATTTCTTATAAGATTCTCTTACACCCTAAAGAAAAGGCCCCGTGTGGGACACTACAGTACAGTATTTTACTAGTGTAACAGACCTCGGGTGCATTTCCTAAAGCCTCCCTAATTCTGTCATTCAAATGTTATAATTTAATTTGTACCTTGTTGTTCCTAAACTTCCTTAGCTAAATATACCTTCTGTAAGATATATTTTCTAAGTCTGGTCTAAAATGCTTTTAGCTATCATTTATTGATGTTAGCTCACACCGCTAGTGGCCAACATTAATTGGACCGCATACAGCTGATTCAACACTTTCACCTTTAGCTACAATCAGCATATCAGGCTATTCAGGCTATTAAGCAAGATGCCCACTAATAATTGAACAGATGTCGCTGCCTAATAATGTTATTAACAATTACAATGTATGCATCTTGCACTTTATTGAACAGGTAATTGCCTTTTAAAAGAAACTGCTGGTCAGCTGACCAACCATTAGGGGCTCGATGGGTAGAAGTCACGTTCACTCACTTACGTATTACATAACGACTTAATCCTACTAGGGCCATGGCGGGGCTGGAGCCTGTCTCAGAGCAGCTTGGGAGACTCTTGCAATGCCAGCACACACACCACCATTCACACTCACACCTAGGGGCAACTTGAAACAGTCAATTAGTCTAATGTGCATGTCTTTAGACTGTGGGAGGAAACCGGAGTACCTGGAGAAAACCCACACAAGAACAGGGAGATAATGCAAACTACACACAGCAACGCCTGAGCCCAGGACTCAAACCCAGGACCTTCTTACTGTTAGGCGGACGTGCTAACCACTATGCCACTGTGCTGCCCAGGTGGGAGTCAATATACAATATATTATTATGATGGTGAGTCAGGGAAAAATGTGTTCTTAAATTTTGATCTGAAACTGATAAAAACCAGAGTCACATTTGTTAAGGAGCTGTGTCATGGTTTTTACCTAAACTCACTTGCCCAAAAGTCATGTAAACATACAATGAATATACAAAATACTAGACTGTGTTTGTTAAATAGCTTTTCAACTTGCAAATTTAAAGGAGTTTAAAGTTTTCTAACCTGACATGGAGCAGATTGAAGTGAAGTGCAAAAATCTTGTTGGGCCGAACAGTTTTCAAAGATAGAAATTCTATTGCAAGCTTCTAGCAAATTTGGTGTATTCATGTCTTTTATAATTACAAAAACAAATTTCCACATGTATAAATGATCAAGTCTTCTTTGATAACCCAATTGATGTTATTTAAGCTATTTTCTTCAACCATGACACTGTTACTTTAAAATAAGTTTCTTTTATACCACTTTCCAGTCTGACTTTGTAGTTTGTTTTCATTATGGTTGCATCACAAAAGCCAGAAACCTGTTAAAGGGAGAAAGAGAGAGAGCATGAAGCTTTATATATGACTCACTATAATCCACAGTTTTAGCTGTCTATGTTAGTTAGTATCCTACACAGATGAATCAGTCCCACTGTATATAGTATATAGAATTAGGTACTGCCTAAAAGTGGAGCTCCTGTTAGATATCTCTATTGATAAGACTGAGTTTTCTTTTCAACGCCTTTCACTAGCTGATTTCCATGTTCATTTGTACCACCTGTCTTGTTAGTTTTTAATTATCCATTTAATAAGTTCATGTTCCGTGTTCCTGTACATGTTTGGTGTTGTTTTGCTTCGCGAAAGTTTGTCTGTCTACCTAAGTAAAATTGTGTATTTTTATTCTGTGCGAGTCTAAGCAGTGGCGCATAAGCCACTATTTTTTGAGTTTCAGTTTCGTTATGAATAAATTAGGGTTTTTTCCCCCTATTGCTGCCGGTCATCGTGCAATACTTAACAGTCAATCTGCAATCTAACAACTTAGAAACGGAAATGGGACCACCATAGAAGTCATGTTCTATGCATATAGGGCTCCGCTTAGGAGCCGCACTATAAATAATCTATGTTACTAAATCAACGTGACCTTAATAATGGCGTGTAGGGTACATAGTAAATACTTTATTATCATGACGTTTCCACATTCCACTTGCATTATTTATTTCCTAAAAAAAGGTTAGGCAAGCAATAGATACTGACAAGTTGTAAAGCCACATTGAGCAAAGTTACATTTTGCAAACTGTCATTAAAAATCTATAGTTTCAAAGCATTCCATTAAAGCCACTGTAGCTATCTCGAGGCTTTGGTAAACTCATTTTCTGAGCTCCGTACACAACAACCAGGCAGGCAATTAGACTGTACCAATGTCTATGAATACTAATGTACAGAGCAGGGTGGTTTGTGGATATCTTGACATAAGGGTTGTGGCTATAAAGCATTAGGGGGACCTATAAACGGCACTGGCATGGAGCCTTTATGTAATAAATCTGCATATTCAAAATGGCAAGTGATTTCTCCAGAACTTTATGTTCCTCTAGAATGGGGCCAGATCATAAGAAAAAGGGAAAAGAGAAAAAAAAAAAACACACTGCCAGGATCTAAGACGTTAAGTGGGAATATCCCTGCCAGGGAAGTCCCATCAGTGGAAACTGGCAGCAGACTACTAATAGGAGGTCAGCATGAGCCTGTGTCAATTATTTTATCTAACAGGTGTCTCCAATTTTCTTTGTAAAGATATCTGCGCAGCATGTCTGCTAAAATCTCTCTATGATGAGTTAAGTTCTCAGATTATTGTTAGTTGCACATTGTGTTGTGACACAAGAACAGTAATTTGGAAGGTTGTAAATAATCACCTCTAGGTTGAAACAAGGCACAGCAGGAATAGCCTATTTGTAGATTAATGGTATTTCCAATGGTGCCGACATGACATAAATGCAACTAGTAAATCTAACATGACTCATCCGCTGAAGCGGTGATAAATAACAGCGCTGATTTATTGCAGCTGTAGCAGTTAGTTCATTGGTGATGCTCTTCTTGATTTGGCCTCGTTGGTGGTGAGGACCTATAAAGACAGTCCACTTTGGGTTAATGAGCCTATAATGCCCGACTGACCCCAACCTCGTTTATCATGAGATTGAGAACATGGTTACCTCATCGAGTCAGGGGTCGGCTGGAACAAATCCAGGTGTGGCCAGTTTTTGTCTGGAATACAAATGGCCGTGCTTGTGCTTTACGATACTGCCCGGCTCCACCAGGAGAGCAAACAAAAATAACTGCCTTACTGATTTGCATATAAGCATTGACTAAAGTTTGCAACATTTACACTATTAAAAGCTGCTCACTACATTCCCTGGCCAAGAGCGATGATGAATATGTTTATTTTCGCCACTACGTGTGAAATATTTGTATCGGCGGATTGTGTATGTATTTTCCAGATTGCTGGAATGGATGATGCGGAGCCCACGCCACCCTGTCAAACAGGAGAGGAGGGACAGACAGAGGAATGGATGAGTCATGATTGTGAGGTGACAAAGAAAATGCAAAATGATGTGAACAGGCTAAATAAAAACAACACATGAAGTGCACAGTAGCCGTGTCACAAACTGATATTAATCAGCAGTGCCTTCTTAACTGGCTTCTCTAGCTTAGAAAGGACTTCAGAGGGAAATTCAATCTCGCTTTCATTTTACTGCAGATGGGGCTGAATTCGGATGCTGGATGTACCAATGGGAGCTCATGAATTCAAAACATGCTTATGATGAAAAGCAGGCAGATTTAAAAAAAAGAAAAAAAAAAGAAAAAAAAAGAAAAGAAAAGAAATGAGCCCTGGGTGTGTGCGTGCATGCATGCATGTGTATGTGTATATGTGTGTGTGTGTGTGTGTGTGTATGTGTGTGTGTGTGTGTGTGTGGGTGGATGTGTGTGTGCGCGTCTCTGCCTTTATGCCTTCCTTACCTCTCATATCATATTTTGACTTAAAATACAAAGGCACAAGTACTTGCTGGAAATGTCGGGACGGGATATAAACAGTGCCAGAGTAATGACCTGATAAACTGATAGTGAAGCAATGGATTAAAAGTGCTGACTTTTAAATATCAGCAATGGTGTATTGATTTTTTTTATTATTTTTTTTTTTTTTATACAAGTATATGGTGATTTTGAGAATCATATGCAATATTTATGTTGAGTTAGTTCCTCACTACATTTCCATTAACCCTAATTATCCATTAATAATAATCAACTGGATTTGAGTAACACAGAATCAAGCTCAGCCAGAATTAAATATGATCATGTAAGCAGCTTACTCATCATAGAATACCCCATTCTGAGGAAGATTATAATCAGCATGTAAGGTGTGGTGTAGCTCTCTGATCATCTATTGCACAGGTGTATAATCTGGCTCGCCACCTCATTTCTTGTGGCCCATGAGTGCTTCCATTAGTACTGTATATGATTATCGTGCATTCTTTGAATCAACCATTAACATGAAACATAATTCACTGTCCATCCACTAGGTGGCAGCAAACCTATTTCAAGTGTCATTCATGGCTCAAGAAAGATTGCAAGCTAGCATGTTGCTGTCAAGCATTGTCGGAAAAGGAACGTAATAAAGTTAGAGAGGATAAATCATAAACTAAACTTCATTACGTTCCTTTTCCGACAATGCTTCCAGGAAACTTTCTGAACATGTTCAGTACACTTTTATGCACTACTGCCTGTTTTGTTAGTAGAAAACAATAAATTGTGAATAACTAACTAAATGGGGGGTTGGGGGGGGAGTGGTTAGAGAAGTGGCTTTGGGACCGAAATGTCGCTGGTTTGATTCCTGAGCCAGTAGGAAAAATGTGTGGTGGTGGCGGAGTGAGCTGCACCTTCACTTCCTCCACCTTCATGGGTGTAGCAGCCCACTGCTCCAAGTGTGTGTGCTCACTGTTTACACACATGTGTGTGTGTGTGTCTTCTCACTTTGGAGGCCAAAATGCCACCTTCTACTAAAATAATGAGGGAAAATCTTAACACACACACACACACACACACACATATATATATATATACACATATCGCAAGGAAAATTATTGCCTCTGCATTTAACCCGTCCAAAGTGAGCACACACACTCTCGGAGTAGTGGGATGCCGCTCACATTGGGGTGCCCGGAGAGCAGAAGGGGGTTAGGTTAGGGGTTAGGTGCCTTGCTCAAGGGCACTTCAGCCATGAAGGTGGAGGAAGGGAAGGTGCAGCTCACATACATGTAAAGTTACAGTTGCAGATTAAGAGATGACGAACAACGATAAAAAAAAACGACAGATAGTGATCCCTATGTGTCCCTCCAGCTTCTCTGGCAGACGACATAATATGAATGAATCAGGATATCAAAGTGCAGGTGCTATGATTGTTGTTATTAACAGCTAATCTTCTCAAGTCTTTTTGGGGGTTGGGGTGTCACACATCTGACTGCCGGTGCATAGAAATGGTTTCGGAGTTGGTTTGTGTATGTTTAAATTGTCCTCTATATCCTTCCTGAATGAAGGAGGGTAAACAGTCCATGTCCAGGGTGGGTTTGGGTTCTTTAAAATACCACTGGCTTTCCAGTGGTGGGGACACTGTGATCCCAATAGCTATTTCTGCCATCATCACAACCTGCAGCATGTCTGTTCTGTCCTCTGCTGTACAGCTAGCAAACCACACAATGCAGGATTAGGTCAGCAGGCACTCAATTTTGTAATGATAGAAATGAGTCAGCACATATTCAGGGGGTGAGCCTGCTTTAGCTCCCTGAGGAAGTGGAGTCTCTGTTGGCCCTTTAGTATTTAAAGTATTGTATCATTAGTAATTTAGAAAAGGCAACGAACCCATGGTTATGTAAAGGACGACAATTCGGAAACAAATTATCCTGAGCATGTCTTTTCTTTAGCACTTCAAAGAAAAGACAGGTTTTTTTCTGGTTATTTTGTTCTTTATGCTTTTTTAAAAAATTATTTTTATTAATTAATTTATTCGTTTTTTATTTATTATAATAATTATTTTTTTCAATATTATATATTTACATTTTTTATATTTATTTATTTTTATTCTTTGAAAACTGTTTTTCCCCAGTTGTACAAATAAAATATAAGTAATCATCACATCCCTCTTCACAGAGCACAGGGATCTGTCTGATTGCTTTCATGCAAAATGAAATCATTCTGAATGCAAAAAAAGTGTGCATGTAAACACAGCTACTTTCATTGTAAGATTTATTGTCAGCCTTTATTTTTTTTCCCCTCTCTATTATCAGGAAATCCCAAATCCCCTGTTTTTAGATTTTTCATGATGGAAAATATAATCAGCTTTACTTCTGACTTATATGAAGCACTGTTAAATCTCTACACAGGAAACTTCATCATATTAACAAGCATCCACCATACACAAGTCATTATATAAACTGTTAGAAGAAATAATAAAGTATGAAAATAAGCATAGTGAATAAAATGTAATATAATATAAAATTTGAGCTAGGCTCTAACAGCAAATTAATTCATGCCTTGTGACCAATTAAAAGTGAGAATTTCACCAACATAGTATAAGTGCTATAAGGCTAAAAAAACACCAAGAACCCCAATTTCCAGCACTTCTGATAGATGACTATAAGTGGAAAACTGCTGACAACAACAGAGACACGAGACCACCTCTACCTTGTCCTCTCCTCAAAAACAGATGCCAGTCGGCAGTTTTCTGGCATATGCACTGCCCATACTCCAGATGGGGCACAATCAGAGCAGCTCTCCAAACAAGAGTAAGCATTAGTTCTAGTGTCATGGTTGTGGAGGAGGAGATCCGTCTCGATTTGAAGTGCAGAGACTGTGCCCTCCTGCCTGCGGCACCCAGCCAAGCTCTCCACCACCGCCCATAATAAATGCTAGTGCACAACAGACGCTGAGAGGACACTGGTCATACATCACCATGCCTGAAATGTGGCACACAGCATGCCTGCCTTTCCAAGCTACCTTTCTGCTTGTGGGTCATCTTTCACCCGTATCCATGTTCTCTAAACAGGTCTCGACAAAATCCGTCCAGCAGAATATGAATACATTTGGAAGGATATTGCGGCCAGAAAAAATACATTACTGTGAAGCCCATTTTCTTTTCGTTTTGTATTTCTCTCATAGAGACAGGTGTTTCACTGGCAAAGAAATGCAGAAACAGTGACACCAGTGTCATCACTTTCTTAAACAAGAGTACTTGGAGAGCGCAAACCTCTGCCAAGCCATAAAAAAATAAGTAGACAGCACCCACTGCTGGGCCCGGAGTACTACTACACTTAATTTAACAAAATAAATAAATAAATAATATTATTATTTTTTTTAAATAGCGTGCCTGCGGGTGGATTAAAGTTCCTGTGTTAAATTGAAATTGCCACCAAATGTGCAATCTAAATCAGATGTGGAAAAAACCTGGCCTAACATCAAACCTTCTGATTCTGAATACACAGAGCGAGGTTTTTTTATTTAAATACTTTTCTGGGATGTCATCAAAGCATGGATTCTTACAAAAATGTAATTACCTACCCATAATAAAAATTTCAGATTGAAAGGTAACTGGCGTTGAGAGGAGCCAGTTGAGGTTGATTAGAATGCCTCCTGAACGTCTCCCTGGTGTGGTGTTTCAGGCATGTCCAACCTGGAAGAGACCCTGGGGTCAACCCAGAACACACTGGAGGGACTATGTCTCTCGGCTGCTCTGGGAACGATTTGGTGTTTCCCCGGAATATCTGGAGGAAGTGGCTGGGGAGAGGGACGTCTGGACCTCACTGCTTAGGCAGCTGCCCCACGACCCGACCCCAGATGAAGCGGAAGATGATGATGATGAGATAATAAAAACATAGAAGCATAATTTTTTTTTCTGTAAACAGCTCTCAGTCAGCTGTAGTTGTCCTCTCAGGCATCCATATACAGTGATTATTTTTATTTATTTATTTATTTATTTATTTATAATCGATCTAGTAACTCAAAAACAAGAACTTGGTGCATGTGAGAAAGCAGTGGGATCAGCTGTTCCACGTCCCAACTTAGCGGCACCATGTCAGAGTGTGTAAAGAGAGAAAGTATCGGTCATGGTCACACTGACTGGTAGGTTGACCAAACTGGCATAAATCAGAGAGTGTAGCATCATCACAGTGACACCAATTACACAGCCTTGAGGGATTAAAGTCACTCAGGTCCAGGGTTCCCTACGTCAGTCACAGTGGAAGCCTTTGGGAAGCAAGGAAATGTCTTGATCCTGAAGAAAACCGGTAACCTAACCTCTGACATGAGCACTGATGATTCAGGGCCAATTACATGCACTTGCCTTGGTGAATGATTTTCAGTCAGGTGGGTTAATTGACGAGAGGGCTGGGGTCACTTAGACACACCTGTTGGGTCTTCATGTACCTTTGAAAAAGTTACTTAATAGTTCAGCCAGGTATATGTTTACACAGATATATTTATAATGTCCTTAATGATTATGGTGCTAATTTAGGTGCTAATTTGATGTTAATATGAGAAGTTTAGCATCATCAAGAAGAAATACTACTACCGTGTCATTGATATAATAAGCCATAATAAGCGTGTTTGAGTGTAAATGGGTGTGCTTGCGTGTGTGTTGGCCCTGCGATGGCCTACTGAGCTGTCCAGGGTGTACCCTGGCTATGCTCAATGTTGGAGGAGATAGGTCTCCCTACGACCCTAATAGGATTAATTGGTTCAGCAAATGAGTGAGAGAGTGTTTGTTTGCTTTTCTTGTGTTTTTGTCTAGTATATACTAAAACTATGAATAAGTTTAAAAATGGGAGGGAGGACGGGAGGGAGGGAGGGAAGACGGGAGGGAGGGAAGACGGGAGGGAGGGCATATGCTCCCGTCACTCACATCAGCCAAATGAAATCATTAGCCAATCCATGGGCATCTATGAGCTCATTTGTACAAAAGGGGTGGATAGCGCCTTTTTTTAGCTAACATTAAGTGTGTCAGTCCACCCCAAATGAATTCGTAAAGAGGCGGGCAGTATCATCACTTGTCAAGGAGGGGGCATGTGCATGGTCACGCCCCTCCCTGGTCGGTGGTGCTTGTATGTATAGGGTGGAAAATGGATACAACTAAAAATTAGGGGAGAAAAACGCGGGGGGCTCTACACAGCACTTACCTCTGCTTGAAATGCATGGAGCTTACCTGACCCATCACTGTAATGGTTAAAAATATACTTTCAATTTATAATTTAATTTGGTTTTGTTTCTAATTGAATAGCGGCTAGTAAAAAACTGTTAATTCTATCGTTGATGGTAATATTATATATAAAGTGTCCAGATGAGAAGTTGAGGGAGCTGGACAGAGGAAAAAGACTCGTGCTGCTGTATCACTCATTTTAGGTAGATATGAAGCAAGCTAAATCTTACCAGTGTGGGTGATGCTGGAAAAAAAAAAGTGGAAATAGGCCAACGTGTCAAAAAAAGTAGTTAAACTAAAAAAGCACAAAATATAGTTACAAAATAAATCTTAAGCACCACAGAAGCTCACATATTAATTATAAAGATTTATAAACAAGTCATTCAGATAAGAATTTTTCCTTTAAAAATAACTTTTATCCTCAGAACTTTATCATCCATAAACCAAGTACGAACATAAAAATACTATAATTTCTACTTCTGTGTTTGTAGCAGTTTTTTTTTTCACACTCTGTTGGGTGTTGCTTCTGCCATTTGCCATTTTCCCTGTAGTAACGCCTGGCTACTGCAATATGACACACATCACAAAATCTATGCAAAACCATCCATCTGACCACAAATCATTTGTCTTTTCACTTAAAATAAAAATTCTGGAGGGTAATGCTTGTACATAAATCAGATCGGTGCAGTGAATCACTGTCTACTCTTGTCACAATCAACCAAGCCAGCATTCACTCTTTGCAATCCCTGACATGGTGAAAACTCTAGTGCTGGTTCATTGGGTACATGAAACATATCAAGTCCAGTGCAGCATGAAGAGTAACACTTGCTGGTCCAGAAGCTCCAACAAGGAATCCAAAAAACATGGATAATGTTTTAAAATAGGACCAAAAAAACTAAGAACTATTCCACCACCCCACATGTCCATTGGTAGTCACAAAATTTCATTTGAATAACTCCACTTATTTTATGTAAATTGCTCTGTTTACTTTGTTCCACCTGGGATTAATTTAGAGAGAGATTAGAAACCTCTATTGGCCCACTATTGGTCTGGCCTGGCAGGCCTGTCGACATTACACTCAGCACACGTTACATTCTGGGATACACTCAGGTGAAAATGTACATTGCTGAGATGGCCAGCATTGTCTTTTAGTATCACTCTAAACTTATGCCTGTGTATGGAAGTTGTAGCTTTGACTTTTCACGCTTTCATCTGTCAAAACTGGGACTGGAATAGAGATAGTATACCCTTCCATTTTGCATACAAAATGAATGCAACCCCGACTTTAGAGACTGGAAAGAGCTGAATTTAAATGATGTTTTGGGCGAGTACACAGGCGTTGCTAATGATCTTGCAATAGTCGGTCAAGGACAGAGAGCTTCCAGAGTTTTTAACTCAGTTTCCGCCAACACTGCTCGCACTGCACAGTACCAATGCCCTAAATGCCATTCCTTAAATCCACTCTTTGGATCTGTTCAGTGCTTTATAATGGTGCAGCACTTGTACACAGCTCCCAGTACGAGGCTCCTGCCAAAGTCATACAGATCACTGGATTAAATGACTATAAATATGGAATTATCTTGTATGGACATTGATTTAAGGTAGATGGGCATTTAATAATACTTGTTCTAAAACATGACTTAATTTCATTACATTGTGATGATGAGAAGAGTGTCTTTTTAACATCAGAAAATTACCACCAAGCTCTTGCATTTGCTTGCAGCCTAATGTGCTGATAATATTAAAAGTTTTTGTCAGAGCACATTCATTCCTGTGTTACACTATAATTTTACGTAGCTTTTATGGAGTTCGGCTGTGATTACTGGCAGGAAAAAAGAAATCCTAGCACCTCCCTGGTGCTCAAAATGTCGCTGTGTCTTGTCACTGAACATAAGTTTGAGATGTGAGTGAGATTTTATCGAGGTTACCCATCGTTCTCAATATTAATCCTAGGTTTCACAAAATGATGATTTGCCTGCTTTGTAATTTACCAAGCTTTACCGAGAATGAACAATCTCGTCATACTTCTGATGTAAGTATTGGGTTAAAAATTGCATTGTATGTAAGGTTGGAGTGCAAAAGTTGATGTAAGTAAAACTACTTCTTGTTATCCACTTGGTGCTGACATTAGTGGTTATGCTCAAGATAGTAATCATTTGCATACAAGAAAATACATCATGTTAGAGCACAATCATTTAAAAGCTTTTCTGACCTACATTCACTTAGGAATGAGAGGAAGATAACCTACTGTCAGTTTTGTTAGCTTTGTTAGGAGATTATGTTTCCACCTCTGTTTGTTTGTAACTAAGTCTGTTTGTTTGTGATTTTGATGTTTATTTATTAATTAATTAATTCATTTATTTATTTATATTTATTACACATTTTATTGGTACAATTAATAACCATTTAGATTTTGTAAGTGATCCATGATCATGTTGAAAAAATTGTAGAAACCCAGAAAAAACTGCCTATTATTTAATATAGAGAAAATGTTAATCAAACAGCCATTGCAAGGGGGGTCTTTTCATTACAGCTATGCCAAGTTAGAATAATAAATTTGTGTCTGGTGGAGGTACCATGCATTCCAAGAGGGCCCCTCTAATTTTTATTTAGTTTTTAAATTAATTAATTAATTTATTTATTTATTTATTTATTATTTAATCTGGAACTTCAACTGGTATGTATTGCATTATACCAGTTAAGAAACCACTCGTACAATTTAAAAATTTACAAATACTGAAAATAAACACCTTAAGCAAAAGACAATAAATGTGTTTATATTTAAATACCTCCGGCAAAAGAACTAATTCCACATATACAGGCTGTTTCCTTAGCTTGAAACTGCAGGCTTTAACCCAATTCATGACTTTTTGTATCTTTGCTGATGGCATTTTATAATCCCAGCAGCTAAGCAAGCAAGTGTCATGAGTACACCTACAGCATTATTGAAGATGCTCTTTGAGTTTAGATTCTTTAGTCTTGAGTGATGTACTACTAAATACTCAACATCCCTGATATAATGTATTTGCGTGCCTAATGCTTATGCCTAACATAGCCGGTTAATAGGTGAAAAACATTACTTGGACTACAGACATTCCGATGGATCTTGGAGCTGGCCCCACAAAAATATGGGTGGAGGAAATATGCACTTGTCTGAGAAATGTGAGCATACACTGCAATACATACACTGCAGCCATATGTTTTCTGGCAGTAACTGCAATGCATACATAGCAGTCACTGTTCCATGTACATTTTTACCTTCTTGAAAATCGATGGTCACATCCGGTAGGCCAAGTGTGCCTGAAGGATGCCTCTACCTTTGCAACGGATTAATTCATCCAGCGCTTGACCCATGATTAATTTAAACATGACCAAACTTTCTGTGAAGGGAAAACCCGCCCTCCCAGTTCTCAAGGTAGCTCTCACTCATTCTGATGCAACTGCGTATAACACTTACAGGATAATGCTGGTTGACTGCCAGAAGGCAAACAAATCACCTACAATCATCCACAGTTAAGTAATGCCAGCTATGTGTAACTGAGGCTTTACACTCATGTTTCAGCCATCATTTAGCTTAGGCTGATTTTTAACTGGAAATGGTGCAAGTTCTCTCGGAACTCTGCAATGACATTTATATAATCCACACTTCTACTACAACATGTATAAAAACAAAAAGATAAAAAAGGTTGCAATTTGATAGCAATATATTGAAAACACTGCAAAACTCATTCCATATGATGGCTATAACTATAACATCCGCAAGATATCAAAATGCTACTCATGACAGATTCTCTAGCATTAAGTTCAGGAATAAAGTGAATAAGACTCCCAGATTACCTGTTTTATTCATTTAATTTTATTTAATTGTATTTATTAATGTACTTATGTGTTTATTATTGTATCTTGACACATTTTGGATTAAGCTATTATAAGCTTTAATTTAAAAAATATGCAAAAAATAAATAAATAAATAAATTATATATATATGGAATCACCATCACCAAATCAGCCTACATTGCATGTTTTTGTACTGTGGGACTGTGTACTGAGGAGTACCTGGAGGAAACTCACCAAAGCACGGAGAGATCATGCAAACTCCACATAGAAATTCCCAGATATTCAATCCAATTGACATCTAGAACCATTCAGGGAGCGCAAACCTCCACCAAGCCAAACAAAAAGAGTACAAAGCACCCCCTGCTGGGCATGCTCTAATACCATACTTCCAAACTAGTTCATGATGTTAAAAAAAAATCTTTAAAAATTGCTGAATTCTGAATTTGATCTGGGCCGCCACCCCTCAAAAAATAAATAAATAAATAAATAAATAAAATCCACTCACACTTTTTTTGCATAGAGTTTTCAACAAAGAAAAACCAATGCAGGCAAAAACATAGCCTCCTTGGCAGAGGTAACGAGTGTGAAATGACTGGCAGCTGCAAAGATGTCTGAAGTTTCCAGTATTAAATAAAGTGACCCCAGAAGCATCAGTAAGGATTAAATAGGCCTATAATTAAGTGTAACGGTAAATTAATGGCAATGTTATTACCGCTGAAACTCTCCTGGACCACAAACATTTTAAAGGAGTGAAGTGAGGACCATTATTGTGGAAACTGAGGTAAGAAAATATATGAGGAACACAACAGTAGCCAGAGTAATAAAAAGCAGTCTATGATTTATTAATTGTTAAATGCTGAATGCATTGTGAATGTTCAGTATTCAGCTGGGTGACTTCTCTTAGGCTCCTATTCTCACGCCTGTCCAATTCTATTTATGTCACTTTCTCACCGCATTCACCTAAAACACTTTTAATATCAGTTAGTCTAATATTCTTGCAAGCGAATAGCTTGTGTATTGATCAGAATATCTTCATTCTGCACATGCCTGCTCAGATATTCAGAAGCTGTAAAACTAAAAGTTTAATAAGACAGAGCTGCATACATGTGGTGACAGGAAGCTGCTGACACATGTCACGTCCAATAAAGACTTTTTCTTTCTTTTGAACGAAAGCGTTTTGAAGTCAGATGACTTACCAAAACTCACTGATGTGTCCTCTGGGAAGCCGACAACATCCTCTGCTATCCAGGAGAAGTTCCAGTAGCGCAGTGGAACATCGATATTTCCTGAATTTCTGGCTGATGCAGGTCCTGCAATATAAAGGTAGTGCATGCTATGTTATGGGTTTATAAAATATATTATGCCATATGCACTGCATAAAGGAATATCTTTAGCAAGCCGGAAATTATTATGAAATAAGCTCTGACAGTGGGACTAGAATGATGACACACAGTAGAGAGGTCTTGCATCACCCTAAAAGCTCATACCATACAGTGTTCCACTTATTAGAGTCACACAACTACTTGCAACTACACAACTAAGGTGAATAACAATAATTATATCATTACAGGGGCACCTAACAAGTAGAGAGATGTAGGCAGTAAAACCAATAAAGACCAATTCGACTTACATTAGCACTGGGAAGTGTATTTTCAACATTCTGGGTATTAAATCCACACAGGGGACTGTGATGTGTATTAAACTGTTAGCTGTCAAAGTTGATGTGTTGGAAGCAGGAAAAATGAGCAAGCATAAGAATCTGAGTGACCTTGACAAGGGCCACACTGTGATGGCCAAATGACTGAGTCTATTCATCTCCAAAACAACAGCTCATGTGGGGTGTTCCTGGTATGCAGTGGTAAACACCTAGCAAACACTGTTCAAGGAAGGACTTCCAGTGACCTAGCAAGCGTTTCATGGTGTCCCAAAGGTCATTGATGCACATGGGGAGTGAAGGCTATTACAGTATGCCTGGTCTGATCCCACAGAAGAGCTACTGTAGCACAAACTGCTGAAACTGTTAATGCTGTCTACGATAGAATGGTGCATTACATCTTACTGTGTATTGGGCTGCCTAGTTGCAGACCCGCCAGGTGGTGTTAATGGCTGATTGGTATACAAAAATTCAGGTAAATGTTACTGATTAAGAAATTATTGCTTCCTCTATGGACACATTCTATAGCTAGCTAAAGAACTTGCAAAACCAACCACTGGATTACACATCAGGTTAGAGTTCCTTTAAAAAAAATGGCCCATTGCCCCTCTCTCCCCACCCTCCCCAGAGGTATAAGCATAGCACCAACTGTTAGCCTTATCACAGCCTGCCTTTTTCACTTGGCTACTTAATTGAACAAAGTTCAGATCAAACACTTTGCATCATCCAGGGATCCAGACAAATAACCATTTTGCTTAGTTGACAGGAGGGTATAAGGTCAAGACATAGCTACAACATAAATGCAATCAGATTTTAACATGCTACTTTTACTAGCGTTTCTCAGTTTGCCCCATGAGGAAGGAAACCCGATAAATGCTGCTTCTTCTGATGCATGTAAACCATAACCTCCACAAATATTCGCCTGTCTTCAATTTCACTTGACGTGTAATATGTTAGATTGAACGGATCAATTCGAAACGGCATCTGATATGACTGCATGGCATTCATAACTTATATTGTATGTCTTTGAAATGTTCTACAGTGGCCTGAATTACCAAGTGGTGGAAAGGAATAAAATCTGCCCATATCCATTAGGTAATGTCCTTTTAAAGATTATCCTGCCTGACATTATTCCTATAAACACAAAGCTTGTATATGGACTTCTTTTGTACGTGTATGGACATAGTGGCATTGTGGTTAGCAATTTAACTGCTGGTTGTTGTTAATGAGGGGGGTTTTGTGTAGAGTTTGTGTTCAGCCTGTGCTTGTGTGGGGTTTCCTCCAGGTACTGTGGTTTCCTCCCAAAGTCCAACACATTCACATTAGGCTATAAATGGCTGTTTCAAATAGCCTCTAGGTGTGAGTGTAAATGGTTGTGTGTGTTTTGGCCTTGCGATGGACTCGCAAGCTGTTCAGGGTGTACCTGAACCAGGGTGTATGTTCTAGACTCCTGGGTTCGATTCCCAGGTTAGGCGTTTCTGTGTGGAGTTTGCATGTTTTCCCCGTGCTTGTGTTGGTTTCCTCCGGGTACTCTGGTTTCCTCCCACTGTCCAAAAACATGCACGGTAGCTAATTGGCTGTTCTAAATCGCCCTTAGGTGTGAGAGTGAATGGTTGTGTGTATCTTGGCCCTGCGATGGCCTGGTAAGCCGTCCAGGGTGTACCCCACCCTCGCCCTGAGATGGGTGCCAGCCTCCGCGCAACCCTAATTAGGATTAAGTGGCTTAGAAAATGAATGAATGAATGTACTAGACTCAGATTGACCAGTGTATTAGGGCCCACCAAAGGTCATTCCTTTTCCTTTTAAAGAAAAATGAACAAAACATGTGTACCAATATATTGGACCGCTAAGGAATTTGGGCTCGCCTAAACCCGTTAATCATTTTAAACGTATTAAAAGAAGATCAATAGTAAACACAGCTTGAGTTTCACGAGCGCTATGCCAAAAGTGTTGTGAAGCAGGTGCACAATGATGCTTTCACCTGCTTTATTTCTTTCTGTTCAGTAGTCTCAGATGAGACGTTTCACTAAAAAGCTTTGCATAGGTGTAAAAAAAATTCTTGTGGAATGTAGCACCACTGTTCTCAATTTCCATTGTTTCGCTCATCTCTCATTTGTTTGTACAGCTGTTTTCCACTCATCACATGGTTGCTCCAGGTTGGATTGGTCTCTATCTAAGAAAAAACACAACAGCACTCCATCATCTGATCAACGAGGCCCTCGTCTACTCCTTTCCCACCACTCCATTTCCCCTTGGAGCTCTAATCTCAGATCTGCTCAGCTGAAGCAACCTTTCTATGGTTCAAAAACAATGAAATAAATAACAAGCACTCAATATACAACTCTATGTGGAGGGGAAAGACATGTTTGATGGAACATGATGTAGTGCTTCAATCATGAGCTTTGTTTGGTAGTGTTTCAATGGTTCAGTAATAAAGTCATTACCCATGAAGGAGTTGGGGGAAAAAAGCTACGAGCCCTATCAGGTACTCGATCAGATATAAAACGACCTCAAAAATGTCAGAAGCATGTGCCAAGAGTTGGATATGGCTCTTAATTTTTTTTTTTTTATCAAAATGAACTGAATTGTTTCAGCTTAACATTTGACATTTAACAATTTCAGTACAACTGTTTGGGTAAACAATACATTTAACAATTTAAAGATGGTGAAGGTGTTTTAACTGGTGCTTGGAAATAATGAGCTTTTTAAATGAGCTAATTGTCAGAAAAGGTTAACATCCTGATTATCTGCTATATTCTTACACTTAACCCTTGTTAAACTCTTGCTAAGTCATATCACTGGAATCATGAGCTTTTATTTCCTTGCAAAAACTTTATTCACCTAAATCAATGGATCCAACAGTAAACACACAGGAAAAGTCCAAAGTTTTCCAGGTCCATTTATGCAACAGCTTAAGCATTTGCTGGGCAGCCCATTAAAGGTGTAATTATTGATTTTAATCGAGTATTTATTATTATTATTATTATTTTAATTCAGTCAATAAAACCTCTTTATGGTCTGCTAGCTTGAGTTTATTTGGGGGCATTGGAGAAAAAAAAAGCGTGTACATGAGAAAAAAGTGCCTTGTGTGAGCCACACAACACTCTTCCAGCCAATCAGAAGCAGGGCATTTGCACTCATGCACAACACAAACAGACTGGCTAGAAGGGAGATGGGGGTGGCGTTGTTTAGTGTCACTGATTTGGCACGGAGTGTCTATGAATCTGAGGGTTAAGCTTCTGGAGTACTGGGGATATCTGTTTGGCTATATTTAAATATCAAAATCTTTCCCCGGAATCGATGACACATCTCCAAAGTTGGGTAACTTTTCTTATTATTTTTTTTTTAACCGTGCAAAATGATGTACCATAAAAAGCAATCGACAACATGTAAAAAAAGACCAATACAATTATGTGTAAATAGGACAATAAAAAGCCATAAAATACAATTCAAATTAGAGTTCAGCAAGCTGCCAAGATATTGCTGCATGAATAGTTTGAGATATAATCACCATGTCAGTCACAATAAATTTGCTTGATTATAACAATATGGCATCCACCCTCATTATTTGAAAGCCTATAAAATAGCACTTGATTTTTTTCAAGCCTATTTTTTGCATGTGAGATGGAAAAAGAGAACAGAAGAAGCAGATCAGTTTTCCCCTTTGCCAACTGCATAAGGATAATGAAACAGAAGCATAAGACATTTGAAAAGGAATAAATTCACTGAGAGACAAATGTGATTATGATGAGAAGATGGCATTTGATGTAATTATGACCTGAGTAACAGCAACAATTTGGTTCAATTTCATAACAAGGCTTTTATCCACATGTCATAAAAAGAATTATTAAAAAAAAAATTGTCCTGTAAAGCCCATTTTATTATTTTATTATTAGATTATAGAAGGTAAGTCTGTTGGTCTTTTACACCCGAGCCTAGTGGCTCATCAGTCCGGAGCCTATTCCCGGTTTCCATGGCGTGAATCGACTAGGAGTTCAGCTCCTCCTGGATGGGATGCTAGTCCATTGCAGGTTGCCTTCCCAGTATTTTTTACTGGTACTCATTTATACTGCTGGGTAGACAGAGGCACACCTGTGGTTAAGACCTTGCCCAGAGGTCTTAGCACGGTCTGGGTCTAACGGGGATTCAAACTCATGACTTCCTGATCATGAGCCCAGCACCCTAACCACTACGCCACCGGCCCCACAGATTATAAAAGGACTGAGCATTATGAAGCTGTATATCGGATGATGATAGAAAAACATCTATCGTGTCATACTGTTTCATTCAGTCATTCATTTTCTGAACCGCTTAATTCTAATTAGGGTCGCGGCGATACTGGTGTCCATTTCAGCCGACTCTGGGCGAGGTACACCCTGGACAGCTCGCCAGGCCATCGCAAGGCAGAAACACACTGACGCCTACTCTTTTGAACGACAGCAATGGTTCTTAAACATGCCTCTCACTATAGACAGTAAGAAACATGGCTGGCCTTTGATAACCCATTTAGCTGCACTGTGATAGTGGGGCTTGTATCTCTAACCTTCAGATCAGTAAGCCAGCACCTTAACCACTGAGCCACCACTACCCTGTCATTCTGTTTCATAGTGTTTATTTTATTGTGTCTTAAATCACATTCTTTACAGCAATATTTTTCATCATCTGGGTGGTTTATTTGGGATGCAGCTGCGTGACTGCCTGAATATCAGGCTGCTAAGTGCTAGTTGCTGCTAACCTGCACTGGTTCCACACCGCCTTTCATCACTCAATCTCGCATCTTGTTCTTCTCTGTGTAATTACCAGCCACAATAGCGTAACTGGCATTGTTTTCACTTTTGTCAGTTTGTGCTTAAATTTTTTTTTGTTTGTTTGTTTTATGCTTTTTTTTTTGTTTGGTTTGGTTTTGCACAAAAAAAACCCCACATATATCTTGAGAACTGCTTGATATATCACTGTAAAATTTCCAGGGTAACAACTTGGACTGAAACACATTTATGAATAGGTCAGTGTAGGTCAAGTTCAAGGTCAGGAAAATGGTCGCCAGTTGTTTATAATGGCTAGTTAGCAGCTGGTGCGATTCCCCCATCGGGCTCTCTAGTTTTATATACTTTACATGTTTATGTGCAATAGGCATTTCAAAACATATGCAATTCTGCTTACATACATTAAAAGAAGCATGCGCTCATACATATAAGAAAAAGAATACCGCGGCATGCATTCATTTGCAAATTAGTTCTGTATAACTGGCAGAGACACGGGGAGATCCTGTGATTTTACAATACTTTTCGCATTACAATGGCACCCCGTTGTGTGGAGTAATTGCTGCCTTTTTAATCTCTACACACACAAAAAATAATAATAATAAATAAAATAAAATAAAAAATAAAAATAATTAATGAAAGCAAAATTTAATATAAACAGACACACTATGCATTCAAGCTTTTATTTAGTCTGGGTTTATTTCCTTTTAAAATATAATATTTTTAGCACTGGCAAAAAAAAAAATGCATGACGTTTTAGCAAAAGGAGGAATTGGTGCTTGTACTGTTGCTAGAAAGACTGTAAAAATTTACTTTATTTATTTTGATGTCCTTAATCGACCTAGCTCATTGATTATAAAGTATAGCTTTATATGAGGTAATAGAATAAAATTGTTGTTGATGTGTGTGGTTTTGTTGAGTTGTCACATCAATACAATAATGATCATGTTATAGTTTATTCAATGTACCGTAGTGTAAATAAATAAATAAGTCAGATCAACATTCTTTTTCTATCTTATACAAAGACCAGGTTTGTTTTAACTACAAATAAAAAAAAAGTACAGCATGGATCCCCTTCCCTGACAGTCCCTTAACCACCACCCTCTTGTGGTGCAGCTTGCATGTCACTGCAGCTTCCTCCCTATATATTAATTAAGGGTGGATGTGGATACATACATTAAGCCTATAATAAATTGATTACCCATCCTTTCATGGTGGATCATTAAATGCTCGTCTAAGCCAGCCCGAGAAGCAGGGATGGGAAAAATAGCAGTGGCTGAATTAAACTGGCTCTAACAAAAGGAGTGCATTGATTTCTGTCGGGCTCAGGAATCAAGCTAAACCCCACTTGTATTCTGAAAGTGTGCGGTAGATTTCACCGGGTCCACCGACACACTCACGCACACCTCATTACGGCCTCCCTCTCCCGGATCAGTGCCCTGCTCAAGGTTCTGCGCCACTGCAGCCGCTAGGGGATCAGCGTCCTTAATGATTAGATTACCTTAAAGTAGACATTGCTCCACATGGTGCTAAGTAATCAGAGACAGCAACTGAAGACACAGTTAAATAGAAAAGTAGAGTAATTTATCACGGATATATGGCTCAAAAGAAATAGGAAGGTGGCGGGTTAAACATAGAAGCTTTATTCCGTGGCTAAATGGAGGCTACACATGGGTCACCCGGGTTGTGGACAAGCGTGAAGTAGCAGGATCTTGTAATAGTCTACTTACTTAGGACCTGACCATTAAGTGCTACTTGTATTGGTAGTTGGTAAGATAATGAGCGGAAAATACTCTACTAAATCTAACGGAAACTGGTGGTGAAAAAGGTCTTTGAAACATTCAGTACCCCCATATGGTATTGTAAGAAATGCAGCATTTTTATAAATGCAACATTTCTTTATTATTTGAGCCCTGCAATGCAAACGCGCAGCCATTTATATGATTGCATTGTGTATAGGACCTGCCTTGAATAGGAGGCCATGCGCTCGGATGGGAAAGTATTAGTATGTGGATTATTTTTGTGATAATTGGCCTAAAAGTTGTACAGAAATGAAAAGGAATGAGATTACACCATCGAACGCAAGCCTGGAAGTTACGCTTCGGTATGGTCCGGACACAGTAACTCGAATGACTACGTCATCCATGCTAAAAAATATTAAAAAATTCCCTGCATCCAGACAATAATCTCCATCACTGCCAAAATTTAGTCAATTGTTCCTTGTATCATTTCTGACTCAACCTGAAAATTTCATCAAAATCAAGAAAATTCTGAGTTTGTTTGAAATAAAACCAGAAAAGGATAACTAACATCACTCTAGTCTTGTTAACAAAAATAAATAAATAAATAAATAAATAAACTGCTGCAAACCCTTTTTCATGCCTGATTTTTTCACCAGTAGATTTCAAAGCGTTGCCATCTGTTTGTCTTTTATCCCCCAGACTGAAACAAATTTCACTATTCAGATTTATAGTAAGGTCACAGCCATTTCCATCCATGACCCTTTAACAAGTGCTCTCAGCTATTTTATAACCACCCTGAATTTATCACAAATTGAATTCTGTTATTGCCGTTTGAGTTTTATGTTAAAAGGAAATGTGTTACTGAAAATCCTTTATACAGTTATATGTTTTACAACAACCTGCCATCCTTACAACTGGATATTGTTCCTGAGATATTAAGGGATGTCTTCTGATTATTGACTGCAAATAACTTAAACATGAACTAAGACCATTCATTTATTGGAAAATCCTTACTGTAAGCAAACTAATGGGTGACAGCATCATGAGGTATTTCCTATCATTTCCATCCTATCTACATGTTACTCGTGTATGAGATGATTAATTATGTACAGAATAATACACAACTGGGCAGGCTCCTGTAGGAAATTAATCACTGACTTGGTTGTATAATGTGACCTGACGTGAAGCGTGGTTACAGCAACCATGAAGTTGACTATTTTTCAACAATGACTCCATTTTATTACAAACTTTGTTAATATTTTATTCTGGTTGGACACTTGCTCTGGTTAGCCAAGTTGCTATGTGTAACAGACCGTTGCTGTGGGCCACATTAAAAGCGGAAGCAAGAAAATTCTTTTTGGAATCAATAATTTGTGCTAAATTAGCCTATTGTTTTCTTTAGTATGTAATTAGCTATGTACTAAGCAGGATAATGTACACTGAGCTGGTCATTATTGTGAAATGAACCCTTTCATGGTTATTCTGCATTGTGTCAGGGCCCTCCAGCAGTTTGTCAGGTTTCAATAATGAGAAGTGCTGTGCTATACATTATTCCTTACACAACACTCACATTTTGCAACAATTAGTTTTTTTTAATTATTATTATTTTATTATTATTATTAATTACAGCAGTACAATTTTTTTACACTATATATTTTTTGTATTCTGTGTTTTCCTGGTGTAGTGGTTAGCAAAAAGGCCCTGGGTTCGAGTCACAGAGTAAGGTGTTGCTATGTGGAGTTTGCATGCTCGCATAGGTTTCCTCCATGCACTCCGGTTTCCTGCCACAGTCCAAAGACATGCCTATTAGGCTAATTGGCTGTTCCAAATTGTCTGTAGATGAGAAATGATTGTGAGTGTGGTGGCTCTGCAATGGTCTGGTGAGCTGTTCAGGATTTATCCCACCTTCAGCCAGTGTCAGCTGAGATAGACCCCAGCCTCCGTTTGACCCTAACAGGATTAAGCAGTTCGGCAAATGAATAAATGAGTGGAAGTGTGTTTTTCTGGATTTTGTATTAAAATAGGTATTTCTTGCTACAATTAAAACAATATTTGAGGTTGTGGAACAAACTTATTTATATAT
>JBCNYH010000023.1:46336392-46356137 GCA_039654325.1 Tandanus tandanus
AGTCTCATTTGATATTATCCTTTGCTTAATTATCAATTAATATAAATAAATAAATAAAATAAAGTGAAATAAAAATTCTTGTACGCAGTTAATAGATTTTTAAAGACATCATCAAGGTTGTCTGGGAAAAGCAAGTGAGCCAGAGTTGGCAGAGATTTGCTGCAAGTTCTCCAAGACGCTTGGAATACCTCACCAGCGATTTCAATGAAAGTGTAGTTATCAGAATTTATGAAAATTTTATTTTAGTCATGCCTCTGCATCGGAACTGGTGCATGAAAGCCTGCCTTAAGTGGTAATTATGAGAAGGACATAGAAATTAATCTGATAGTTGACGGAGGCCCACACTGAATTTTATTGTAATCTTATATATTTTATGTATAAACAGTGTGGATTTATTGCTGTGATAAAGCATTAAAGTTTTAGCTGTCACCCTGAGAGTTTTGTTTTGTTTTATATCTAAATGCACAAACAGCAAACTTAAAGCTTTATATTGATTGCCAATATGAATAGACACCTTTAAAGACTTACAGAAGCAAAAAATATGTACATATGGGCTGTTTCACAATCAGGGTATACTTTATGGGTTCACAGTAGCTCAAAAATAAAACTCCTAGCTGTTGTGGTTTCTTGTTACCAGTCAACACCTTATGAGATCAGAATATTTTGTGTGACGTACCAGAGCTACATTCTAATGGTGCCTAAATTACACTGGGTGAAAGTATAACAGGTACAGAGTCTCTAGAATAAGTACATCTGCTTGTAGTGTATCAGAATAAGGCAAGCAAAAATTTAATTGCAGAATTAAGAATAAAAGCTCACTAAACACATTTTCTGAGCAAGTTTTATGCAACATTGGTTGTATATATTATTAACTGCAGTAAAACAGCATCAGTGACAATAATTGTGGTTTTCTGGAGAAGACACTTTTTGACGGGCATGCTTATCAAGCTGATGTGGAACGCTGTACAGAAAGTATTTCACATGCAATCCCAATTATATTTTTCAGCAAGTTATACAGTACTATGCTGCTTTAGAAAAAAACAATTAATATCTGAAAAAAGCACTTCTGTCCTCCACATGTAATGTTTACTTTCCGGAGAAGACATTTTGCCAGACAAAGGACCCCGGGCAAAGCCACTTAGATTATAAATAGAGTTTAGAAGCAGAAAAACATCTTTCTAAAAAGTAAAAGTTAGTTAGTAATTAGAAGTGCGATATAGAATTTTATCAGGTAAAATGTACTATTTTTGTTACAGTGGAGAGAATTGAATTCTTGGTCAAAATTTGAGCAATATTTTCCTCTGATAACCCTATTTATAGGAATTGAGAAAAGATTTCACTAGTGTAGCTGGGACTACTCTTCCTCTATAAAACAAACAAAAGACAGTCATAAAATATGAAAGTGCCTACTTAAAGGGGTTCCTTGTATAATTTTAAAAAGACAACCCTGACCATGAAACAGCCCGTATCCCCTCTTGAGACCCCATTGTACTCATATGACAACATCATATTTTCTTCCAACTACATTGTGTGTATATCCTTGTAAGATCTTCATATGAGGGCCATTGGGTATTAATATTTTAGCAAATGTCTTCCTGTTTAAAGATGTTTATCAAGTTAAGTACACCCTCGATTTCCCGGATTATTAGGGGGGGGGTAGACTGTCTGGGAACCTCAAAAGTCTGGCAATCGCTAATGCCCGGGGTCCCTACCCTTTCCTCGACATTTACCATAATTGGTCCGGCAATCACCATTATTCAGCAGCAGTCCCGGACTTTTACAACACTTATCTGACACTCAATACACAATATTGTGTTTTCACAAACTTAAGGAGCGTATCAGCACATTATTTTATCACATTCATTTTAAATGTGGGTTCCGGCTCGTCGTCACTGAGACGGGAACGGGCCAGACAGGAGGGAAGTTGGAAAATCATGACTGACCCGGACTTCCATCATTGATTCGCGGACTTGTCCGAGCATTTTTCCGGCAATACCAAGTAATGTCCGGCGCCGGATTTTGTACGGGAAATCCGAAATCCGGGAAATAGGGGTACAGGAAATCGAGGGTGAAGTGTAGTTATCAGGTGGTAAGGAACAAAGGTTGTGCGGAGAAATGACAAGACAAACAACATTAAAGTTTGGGTCTTAGGAGGATATACACGGACATTCACACTAACAGAAACAGTGACTGGCCAATAACCTTTTTTCACATTAAAAATGAAGATAAGTATGTTTATAGTATTTGGTAGACAAGGAGTCAAGATGGTCATTTTTAAGCACAAGACTAGAACAATGCCAGGGTGAGTCAAGATCAAGTCAACACAGAGTCTCAGTGGGGTTAAGGTCAAGTCAATATCGAGTCCAAATAAAAGCAAGACCTGTTAAACTTTATGTATGAGAAAAGAAAAGAAAAAGATTCTTAGGTGAGCTTAGGTTATTTATTCATTCATACATTCATCCATTTTCTGAACCGCTTAATCCTAATTAAGGTCGTGGGGAGGCTGGTGCCCCTCTCAGCCAACTCAGGGCAAGAGCAGAGTACACTCTGGACAGCTTGCAGGCCATCGCAGAAGCTTAGGTTATTTAATTATTATTTTGGTTTGATAATTATAGGGTCTATTTTTTCCCCTTAAGGTTATTTATTTTGTACGCTACTGGAGCTAAGTAAAGAATTTTATTATTTATATTATAATTTTTTTTAGGTTTTCCTTTCATTTTTTTCTAATTTTCATTTTTCTTTAGCATGTTTAATTGGCAGACTTGTACTTAAAATTGAAGTAAAAAATAAATTAATAAATAAAATAAATCCCAAACATTAATTGTAAGTATCAAGACTGAACTTGTGCTCACCAACACTAGGTGTTGGACTGTTGAGCAAAACTGATGGTAAACCTTAGAAATATTTCAATGGATAGTCACTTCATGTATAAAGTTTGGAGATGTGCATTTGGTTAAAATGCAACCTTTAGTTCTGCACTGAAATTAAATGTTCATGATATACTGTGGAATTTGAATGCCAATCTCAATAATGTGCTATATTTCTTCTTGTAGCTGTGCATTGGTTGTACAAACAAAATATATAAACAGATTTCTATAACAAACTGATCAACGTAATCAGGCATTTTTATTTAAATAGCTATAGCTAGAATCAAGCCATATACTCAAAAAATATATAATAAATTGTACTTTAGAAAAAAGAAAAAATGCATTGCGTTTGGTTCAAATGCTGCAACCCAAAATGTTTCCAGTGATTTCTTTCAGTTCCTGAAGTTCCTGTGTTCTTGTATTTTCACTTCAGTCAAGCCATGGTAAAGTTAACATGAATTTTGAATGAAACCTTCTCCCTCAGCTGGGTTTGGTCCACACCTGAGCGTGATTGTAGTGTTCTAACCTGTCCAAAGAATAATACATTCTATGATACACTAAAAGAGAATAGAAGGTGTGAGAGTTATTTTGTGTACTATGGACGATGCAGTCAGTGTCAGTAGGCCTGAAGATAGCTGCCCTTCCTGGACTCAAATCAAGTAGGCGGGTTTCAGCATTCAGTGGGTAATTCTCTGTGAAATAACCTTCTGCAAGGGCAGTGCCGGAGGCAATCGATACTCTAGGTGTTTGCTGCCAGGGAGCAGAGCAAGATTTCACCATTTATTTACACCTGTATAGTGAGAAGTGCCCCGCACTAAACAATCCTTTCAGCCTAGCTTGCAGGAAGACAGAGCGGCAATCAAGGCACTGTTGTACCTACACAGAGACCTTAGTCATAATTCACACTCTTTCACAGTTAAATAAAAGTTAAAAATTAAAGTGTGTCACTGTCCTTAAACTATTATCTGCACCTCTAACGTGTTTGATCAGTGAAACATCAGTCCTAACAAAATTTAACATGACTTTTTCTTCCTATCGTCTTCACTTCACTGCAAATAATTTGCATATTGCTGCCGCTACAGAAGCAGAAAATTAATCAGTATCACGTTACGATCATGTGTTTATTAGGATAGAAAAAGTTTTTTTCCTATTATAATAAGATATTTTTTACATTATCATTACAATTTTATCACTTGTTAAAACAATAAACTATATTGGGATAACTTGATATAAACTAATTTGGTTAAACATTAAACATTTCACATTATAACAAGATCATCTCTATTGTCAAGTTATATTGTGAAATTCATGTTTAAATGAGTAAATGATTTGCAAAGAATAGATTAACTGAGGAATATGATGCTTTTACATGATTTGATTCCGTTCTACGTCATGCTTGGGTTGAAACATGGCATCAAATTTAACATACAGATATCCTCAGAGTATACAGAGTATGCTTATTTAGATAACTGAGTGACAATTAGATATTCAGCGTGTACAAACCAAAGCGGGTTGGTTATTTCCATGACTCCTTTTATTGAAGCACAACTCAAGCATGTACACCAATTTGTTGCCACTGTTATCTTAACAAAGCCTGAATAAAACTGCAAAACGCTGGTCTGATTGCCCTACTCCAGAGTAATTCCAACACAGTTAGGATACAATAGTGCATTTCTGCCTCATTCTATTGTAAATGTAATGATAACATATCTAGGCAGTGTTATTCAGCAAGGACAGAAAATATAAAAGAAAATAATAATAATAATAATAATAAACATAGTCTACCAATGTTATTTACAACATTAAAAACTCTTTTCCATAAGTAGTTTCCCAATAAGACTTGAGCATTACACTTAGAGGTGTATGTACAGTTAGATATATTTCCCTGCTTACAAAGGTCCGGATAAGCATCTAAATTTTATTGTTAAGTTTTTATGTACCTTTATGATTTTGTGTATTTTTTTGATATACTGCATTAATTCTGCAAGGGAAAAAGGGAAAAGGTTTGCTTTGCATTTAACCCATCCAAAGTGAGCACACACACTTGGAGAAGTGGACTGCCACACACTGCAGCACCCGGAGAGCAGTTGAGGGTTAGGTGCCTTGCTCAAGGGCACTTCAGCCATGAAGGTGAAGGAAGCAGAAAGAAGGAAGGGAAGGTGCTGCTCACTTCCCCCCCACAGTTTTTCCTGCTGGTTCAGGAATCAAAGCAGCGACCTTTAAGTCCCAAACTTACTTCTTTAGCCATTAGGCCACGGCTGCCCCAGTGTACACTGAGTAGTAAGAGAAAAGACGAACACATGCAGACAAAGCACTCTCTGCTCTCAGTTTTAGACTCCCCTCCCCTGCTTCCTCCACTCCGAGTTTACCTTACCTCACCAGGCCTGGGAGAGAAACACCAACACGACTCTTCGGCACTTCTCCAGTTTATTTTACAGCTTTCAGGAGTTTTATACCTCGTCATTGGGGTAAAGCAACACAGGATTTGTCTGTTCAAAGCATGCGCTACATGCAATTCATAGGGAATAGACCAGTTAGAGTAGTCATCTGCGTAGATGGAGAGCCTTCATTTACAAAAAACATAAAAAATAAAAAAAATTAAAAAATTAATAAAATAATAATAAATAAAAAAATCATGTGCCAAATTTTACCTTACAATGATTAAATGTGCACCTAATAGAACTAAATACTGATACAGTTACCTTTTATTGCATAAAAAATAGTGATTGGTTAATGTCTAGAAATAAGGAACATTATTAGATTAATTTAATTTCATAAATTTTGATGAGCCTCTGAGTTTCTTGCTTGCAGTTCTTTCCTGTCCATTGAACACTATTCATTCCAATAGAAGTATTAAAATCCACAATTGACATCACTTACTATGTCCAAAGTCTATAACTCATACCATCTTTCACAGTCATAAACCCAACATGTGTGCATAACTCTATTCTCATTCATCTGTTGCATGCCGTCCATCTACCAATTGCAACAGGTCAACACCGTACATTTTTTAAATATTTATTTTGATATACTGTATTAATCACATAAGGGAAATTTAGCTTCTGCATTTAACCCATCCAAAGTGAGCATACACACACACACAACACACGTATACAGTGAACACACACTCTTGGAGCACTGGGCTGCTACACATTGCAGCGCAGCTGGGGGGTTAGGTGCCTTGCTCAAGGGCACTTCAGCAATGAAGGTGGACGAAGGGAAGGTGCTGCCCACTCCCCTGACGCCACACATTTTTCCTGCTGGTTCAGAAATCGAACCAGCGACCTTTAGGTCCCAAAGCCGCTTGTCTAACCATTAGACCATGGTGTATGTTTCCATGTTCTGCTTATTTCTCTTTCTCTCGCTCTCTCTCTCGCTCTTTTTTTTTTTATTTTTTTTTTATTAAATCTCTAAACTTTGTGTTTTGCTGGTTCCCTTTTAGCACTGGTTTGTTTCTGACTCTTGCTATACTCTATATTACCAAAGATTTTCTGACACCTGTCAGACCCATAGAGGCTTCTATCCCAAGCTGGTGCCACAAAATTGGAGGCACACACTATAGGACATTGGAGATCTTGTGTGTTATAGGTTTTACTTTCAACAGTTTACTTTCTACCGTTTACAATTCAGCTTCAAATTACAACCTGGATATTCAACCATGTTGCTGCTGTTCTACCCTGCTATACACAACCACCATTAATTTCAGCACAGACCCACTTGAAATCCCTTATTGGCTAACTCAGAGGTGTCCAATCCAATCCACCAAAGACCGATGTGGTCAACCAAGCAGGACCAACAGCTGTTTAATCAGTTGATATAGGTCTTCAACTGATAATCAGGTGTGGCACCCACACCAGCCATTTGTGATTGAACTGGGAACCCGAACTATCTGATTTGTGTTAGAAAGAATTATGTTCTGCAGAGCAGGTGATTTTCTGTAGGAGAACAGTTATAGTCATCAGGTCTACTGCATATATCAGTCTACTCTTAACAATCCACAAAACCTATAAAGGCAATAGACTCACCAAATCACTAATGGATTCATTCATGTGTTTTGTATACCTGCAGTTAAAATGCTATTGACGTCAGACTAGATTATATAAAAAAGATTTGTATAATGGTATACTAAAAACATTTTTGACCTGTTGTGACACCAATCTCAATCCTATGCTCTTCAGAACTAATGTACAATTGAATTCCTCTCCAAGGTGTTTGCTGTGTAAACTTATTGTATTTCATTCAATTTGGGCTCCTCCCCGTTGCTCTGCCTACCAGCCCAAGGCCAATATTATGCAGAAGGAAGCACGCAGGCCTCAGCTCATTTGTAATTTCACAGCAGTCAGAGAGAAAATTCTATCTAAGTGCCACCACTCCAGTGGTTAAGGTGATATTGACAGCTGAATTAATTTCAGACTGGTCCACACGATATACTCTCTCGGACCAGATCTTACAAATGGAAGCAATTCGCATTGCTCATTATTCAGTTAAAATTTCTTTCTTTTTTCTTCTCCACTTCTACCTTTCACATGGAATTGTGCTCATCATTCACAGCAGCACCTAATCTGTCGTCTTTTACATTTTTTACGGAGTACAGTATATATAACAATGCAAGAAAAGGATAAATACTATCATGATAAGATGTACCTGTAGTACTTCCATACAGCCTGGTGAAAATGGCGATCAAAGTTAAGCACTGCAGAACAATAATTAAAATCCAGGACACATGGCTACTGCAATTCCGCTGTCAAAGCTATAGCTGGAGTGTGTCAGCTTGCATCAGTCAATGGCTGTCAGGGGGCTGACGCAAATACCAGGAATCACAGCTTCACCGTGCTTTTCCTGACAGCCACCAAGGCAAAGCTGTGCCCCAGAGAAATGATGCTCTCACTACCCTACACTCTCATGCTAACAAATGTCCACTATATAAGGAAAAACTGGCTGTAATGCTAAGTGAGGATAATGTTAGGATCAGTCTATGGCATACACAAACTAACAAACTACTGACAATTCTGAGGACAAGAATTATACAGTGTATCCACATGGAAAAATGCCAAACCACTTAAAGGGGAAAGAATATATAAACTAAAAATGGTTTTGCTTCTAATTAGGCTTGTACAGTATTGATCGTTCTGAGTTTGTGATTTACCCCGAAAAAAAATACAAAAAAAAAACGATCAACAATTTAATTGTCCAGAACTAATAGCTTTAAAAAGACAGGAAAATTAGCATTTCCACCATTTCAGGTTGAAGGAAAATAAGGGCAGAATAACCAGCTGTGAAGTCTCTGTGATTAAATGGCTTAATGCATTTTTTTCTTTCTGGCAGTTGCAATCATGACAACTCAGCTGGATGGTGAATTTTTAAGTGATTTTGCAGTAATGGTCATTAAACAGTAAAAAAAAAAAGAGAGAAAAAGAAAAGGAAGAAGTTAAATGTGTTCTAATTTAACTTTCTAATTGCCCTTACCATTAACTTTGTTGGCACAATTTTATTTATTTTTTTTCTATTTCTAAAAACCAACGTAGTCTTTGAGCTGAAACTTTGTGGTGACATTCAGGTTACTTCAAGTATGTACTTGAATACCGGTTACTTTGGGCTTTCACTGGGGCACGATGTCCGCGATCTCCACAATTTGAGAGAATCATAAGAATAACATGAGAATCGCGTTAGGGGTCGTGGGATCGAGGGATCGAATCGTGATGATCTTGAGGAAACTTGGTGGATTTATGATGATCGCGCTGACTGTGGCACAATTTTTCACTGTCAAAAATTTTGCCACTATTATCACGATGTATTATGATTTGACGTCAATTGTGATAGAATGGGGGAATCGTAGTAGAGCACAGCAGAGCTTTACAGACCTTAACAGAGCGTAACAGATCTAGATGCACCATTGTAGGGGATCTTGATAAACTTGGATGCACCCTGCTTCCTTTTGATAACCGTGCTCCGAGAGTGACAGCGTAACAGAGTGTAACAAATCTAGATGCACCATCGTAGGGGTATCCTGATGAACTTGGATACACCCTGCTTCCTTTTGATAATCGTGCTCCGAGAGTGATCATAAATCGTGGAGCTCCACGCCTTTTTTGAATTGTGGAGATCGCGGACATCGTGGCGTCAGTGTAAACCCAGGGTTTAGTCACAAATATTAATATCAATCTGGATCATGTTTTATTTTATTAAGGAGAAAAAAATTTTCTTCTGATTTAATTTTTTAATGATAGCATGCTCTGACGCTAACTTCTGGTGTGCAAAATTAGTAAATATTGGCAGGTCTGATGGGACATCATTATATTGTACTGTATAAATATATGCATACTTCCAGTAGTATTTTTTTTAATTTTCTTTTTGCTTTGCACCAAGTTCATCTAAGTGGTCTACATATGAGCAATCTTTTGATTTGTTATTCAAGATGTGCTAGTCAGTGTGGTAATTATTGCTTCAATACTCCAGTGAGACATTTGCTATTCGCTAAGACTATTCGCTTAATAATAATAAAAAATCGCTAGTTAGATAAGAAGGCGGCATGGTGACGTAGTGGTTAGCACATCCGCTTCACAGCAAGAAGGTTTTGGTTTCGAGTCCCAGGCTCGGCAAGGTGTTTCTATGTGGAGATTGCATGTTCCACCTGTGCTTGCATGCTTTTCGTCTGGGTACTCCGGTTTCCTCCCACAGTCAAAAGACATGCACATGCACAAAGGCTAATTGGCTGTTCCAAATTGCCCCTTAGGTGTGAGTGCGAATCGTTGTGTGAGAGTTGCCTTTCAATGGACTGTCAAGCTGTTCAAGGTGTATCCCATCTGTGTTCAGGGTTGGCTGAGATGAGTGAATGAGACAATGAATGAATAATTAGATAACCTTTTCATTATACATTCACTTCAAAATCCCTCAAAGCAATGAACAGTCACCTGCCTTTAGCCAAAGATTTGAGCAATACTGTGTTACAACAGCACAGGAAATCTCTCGCCACACACGCCATTTAGCTGCACAGCTGGACAGATTACCTTGTATACAGAAAGTGTCTGGATGGAACCCTATTACGTCTTTACTCTATAAATGACTCTATAAATGTTTCCAGGTCATTGCATTGCCTGCCTTTGTACAAAAGGCACCCGAGTGATGTAGCTGTCCATTGAGTTGATATGTTCAGTGAAGGATTACATCTCCTGGACTTTAATCTTGACCCAAATGTCCTTCACATGTCTGAACAAACAGTTCAGTCTGGTTTAGCAAAAGGTGTTCAGGGCTACTTCTTTTCTCCTCCATTTCATTCCTAAACAGCTTTGAGCTGATGAGGAACACCAATGCAGCCATACACAGCTGCGTTTCAAGCAATAAAAAAAATAGCTTTAATTAGAAATTAGTGAGTATCAGGCAACTATATAGAGTGGTATCCTGGGTCATGATCCAGTCCCAGAACTGCAAAGTCTTAATTGGACACCACATCTGAATGAACAGCCTCATATGAAGAGTACACGTTAGGGCGTCTGGAATATTCAAGAGGGCAAACAATTAAATCTATTGACATTTTGTGCACAAGTCTAACACCAAGCAGTGCAAGACAACTGAAAGCGTTTGGCTATGCACTACATTAAACTCGCAGGTGAACATAAGAAACAGAAATGATATAACAGCAAAAGAGTCAGAAATAGATGTTAGAAGATCATAGTTATCCAGTGTGTGGTCCTCTATCATGCTGGAGTGTTTCGTGAGCTCAGGAAAATTTCCAACATTGTAGGTAGCCTTCCCTTTTTTTTTCCAGATCCAAAACCAAGCTCAAAAAGACAGCTGTACTGACAAAAACAGCCAGATGAAATGAATACTCCATAAAAACATGGCCCTCAAATCTGAGTAGAAATTTCAATCTATTTTAAAGAATGCTCTTTCATTTATTTTTAAATATTGATCTGCGATAGTGATTTCAGAGCTCTCAATATCAAGATATTGATCCCAGAGCTCTTAGTATATTTGATACCTTATATTCGTTTAGCTCAATTACGTGAAGTTTCTGTTATTTATTATATAAGACCTAACATGATATATAATATGTTAATCATGGCAATGTAACACACTCAGAGGAAAGTGCTACCTTCATATCCATGAACTCAGTTCCATGATTGGCTAGTGTCGATCTGATCAATAGATGAGTGAAAGTATGCCAGGCAACAAGGTGGCACAGTGGCTAGCACATCTGCATCACAGCAAGAAGGTCTTGAGTACAAGTTCTGGGCTCGGCGAAGGAGTTTCTGTGTGGAGTTTGCATGTTCTCCCTATCCTTGTGCGGGTTTCCTCTGAGTTCTCCTGTTTCCTCCCACAGTCGAAAGACATGCACATTAGGCTAATTGGCTGTTCCAAATTGCCCCTTGGTGTGAGTGTGAATGGTTAGGCATGCGTTGCCCTGCCATGAACTGGTAAGATGTTCAGGATGGACCCCGCCTTCGCCCAGAGTTGGCTGAGGACAGATCTAGCCTCCCTGTGATTCTGGAAGGATTAAATGGTTTAGCAAATTAATGAATAGAAGTATGCCATCCATCCACCCTAAAAGCATGGACAAATTTGCTCCCTTACCTTCCAGCCATAGGACGGCTTTAATTTATCGGAGGGATTCAAAATCCCAATCATCTAATAAAAGGGTGAACATGTAACTGTTGGCCACTCAGGAACACATAAATAAGAAGTATTTGAAGTAGTTATATTTTAGACTTTAGTGGCTCATTATTGTAAGTTTTCCCTAGTCCCATGAATAGACAAAATCAATCTGTTTTATATATAAAATGGCCAGATACTACATAGATACTTCTCTGCTGACTTTTTAATAAGCCATCTTGTCAGTTAATTAATCAGACAAAAAAATAAATTAAAAGGGGGGGGGGGTTATCAAAGGCCAGCCATGTCTCTCACTGTCTGTGGTGAGAGGCATGTAAAAGAACATTTGCTGACTTTCGTAAAGAGTCATTAATTTTATAGGCAAACAGCAAGCACAGATCCACCTTATAAAAAGCCATTGGGTTGCCGTGTTTTTGCCCTGTGATGGCCTGCCGAGCTGTTCAGGGTGTGCTCCGCCTTCGCCCAGACTCGGCTGAGATTGGCGCCAGCCTCCCCAAGACCCTAATTAGGATTAAGCGGTTCAGAAAATGAATCAATAAATATATACAGTGCTTTTTTTTATAGTGTCCTTGATTTGGTCAACAGAAACAATTTTTAGACTGTGTTCAGAAACATATGGTAACAGCATAAAATACAGTAATAAAATACACCACCTCTCAGTAGAACTGAGACTCTTGAAGATTATCTGACTTTCTTCTTGATTTCCTCGTGGCATTTAATTTATGTAGCATATGCCATGACCTGAGGTAAGAGATGTAATGGGAGTTATCAGAGATTATACTCCAACTCAGCCATTTTTTTTTACTATTCTCAGAAGATGCTGATCACTCTGACATTTCGAGATAAAAGGTGTAATAATGTCAGTAACTCTTCGGATACGCATTATAAATAAGCACATCGACCATTATAATTTTTGGCACCATTTTCCACTCTCAGTCATAAATAAAATAAAATAAAGTGAGTTAAATGGCACATTTAAAATAATCAGAATACTTTTCAGTGATGATTTCCTATTTATCCATCCTCATGTATCCATGATATGCAGTTCTCCACAACGGCTCGTGAGATTCTCATTTCTTTATGATAGACTGTTTCTTTTGTGTGGTGCAGTGTTTCACACTCAGAGCCCCTGGCCTGCCTTGTGAAGCATAAATTCAAATCTGCAAGATACAAATCTGGTTCCTGCTCCGGAAACATCAGTTGATGCTTCAGTGCTTCCTTTTTAACTCTCCATTGCCCCTTAAAACTATAGGGAGAGATAGAGAATGGGGAAAAAGAGGGGAACTGAGTGTAAGTGAGGACTAGAGGGAAGGAAGGGGCACTGAGAAAAACAGAATGAGATGCAAGTGAGCTCAAACCGAGGACAAATGAAGGAGACCCAAGAACTCAAGCAGCCTAGAGAGTATTTTTATACTGACTATTTATTTATTTACTTTTTTTTTATTTTTTCAAATCTATGACTGACGTTAATAGGATAGGATTAAATTTATTTCTGGAAAGTCATTCAGACCTTAGCAAAAAAGTCATGCTAGGCATGAACCAGACTAATCATATGAATGAATATCAAGAGCTCACAAAAAAAAAAACACTAACCAACCACTAAAGTTGTGCAGGTTCATTATTGACTTCACCGCCATCAGCACATGCAAACTTACAGCAAGTCAGTCTATAACAAAATATGTCCAAAGTATGATTTTTCCACTTGATTTCAGAATATTTCTGTGGAGATCCATGTTAATTTATTTACAAGAGTATTAGCCGTTGTAAGGTCAGCCGCAAGTGTGTGCACATTCAGTGCCACAAAAGTGGGTGCATATGCAGTGCTTGAGGTTTTGTGAAACCTTTAGAATTTTCTATATTTCTGCATAAATATGATTTAAAGCATCATTAGATTTTCGCACAAGTCCTACATACATACATAAAGAGTCGTGGGAAGTGGTGGCTCTGTGGTTAATGCTCTGGATTACTCGTTGGTAGGTAACAGGTTAAAGCCCACAAAAAGTACCACAAAGATCCACTGCTCAGTGATATTAATGAGATAAAAATGCAAGTCGTTCTGGATAAGGGCATCTGCCAAATGCAATATATGCAAATGATGTTGGTTGAGAAGGTGCAGTGGTGGCTCAGTCGTCAAGGCTCTTGGTTACTGACCAGAGGTGGTTCAAGCCCCAGTACAACTAAGCGACCACAGACCCTACAACCCTAGTTGAAATGAGTGGATTGGTAGGTGCCACTGCTCTGGGTAAGAGCACCTACCAATCCACTCATTCCTACTAGAGTTGCAGGGTCAGTGGCTCTGGGTGAAACCCTTGCAAGCACGGGGAGAACATGCAAACTCCAGACCGAAACACCCTCACCAAGCCTGGGACTCAAACCCAGGACAATGTGGACAAATACTGTAAATGTAAATTGGTGCATTTGCCATTGCAGGTCATTACAAAGGTGTTTTAGTAGAGGTAAGGTCAGGGCTCTGTGCAGACCATTGGAGTTCCTCCAATCCAAAATTGGTGCACCATGTCTTCATGGTGCTCAATTTGTGCAGCGGAGCATCATCATTATCAGTTAGGGTCATGGGGGAAACCGGAGCCAATTCCAACTGACATACCAAGAGTATAGGAAGAACATGCAAATTCCACCCAGAAAGGTCTAAGATTTGAACCCAGAATCTTCTCGCAGTAAGTTCACAATGCTAACAACTGAGCCACCAAGCTGCCGCCCTTAGTGACAGTGAGGGAAATTCTAGACAATCAGGTGGACAGTTTGAGGGATGCCAACATATAGGAGTCATTGCCAGGTGTCCATATACTTTTGGCCAACTAATCTATATGATGCTTGGCATAGTAAAGCATGGCACTTTAATGCGATGCTTGTTGACAGTGGTTGTAGTGACTGCTGAAGGCCTTCTGGAATGCACCTATAAATTTCTATATCAGTTTGTGTCTTTTACCAAGAAGAGTTTAGAACCACCTCCAGAATTATTGGCACTGTAAACATGACGCATAAAGATTTGCATAAAAGAATCACTTAAAGAAATAAAAATGACATTTCTATTTTAATATTTTCAATTATCACAAATACATATCACAGCTTCAGAATAATATTATTTGTTTAATTTAAAAAAGAATGATTAGATACAACACCCATAACACCAAGCTACCAACATCTATAACAACAGTCACAAAGCGAGACCGGGGGCCTAAGTCCACAGTGACTATGTATTAATTTAGAGAGGTCATGAATTAAGCTTCTGTAAATTTATTTCGTGACCACAAAGTACTTGATCAAAGAATTGTACTTGAAAATCACTGAGACAAAAAAATCTATAGAATTATACCACTGAACCAACATATGGAGTTGACTGATAACAATAAACATAACTTCAATTTTGAAATGATGAACAACTTACTGGTGTGCAACATGTATATATCATTAGCCTGTGTTACTTTAAATGAATTCTCAAAGCAAACAGATCTTTGTGCTTGCTAGTTCCAAATAATTAGCCGGAGGTCATGCATTAAATATTATACTCAGCAATATTTTAAATCATGGGCTCAAGTTTCACAACATAATAAACTGTGGTTATGAGACACTCATTTATGGTCTTGAAATATTAACATGGGGTCTAAGAATATTAATTGAGGTCATGCATGAAAAAAAAAAAAACATTTAAAACAGCTCCCATGTAACCTCAGCAGCTGTGTAAAAATTTATAAAGTATGAAGGATGTGTGCACAACATTGTAAGACATTGCAGAAAGAAATTCAGTGCCAATATTCTCATATAATCAAAGATGGGGCATTAAACATTATTATTATTCATTCAAAAATGTCCCTATTTGAAAAAGCAACAGCAAATTCTTCGTATTCTTCTATGAGTCGATTTATCCATCACTGTCATCAGGGTAAGTTAAACAATGATGTGACCGACAATCGCGCAACTTTCCTTTATATAATGCTGCTATGAGTTGTAAACTTATATTACTTTCTTAATAATTATTATTTCTGTTGTAAGCAAAGAGATCGAGATGGATGACTGCAAAAGCATAAATATTGGAAAATTAAATTAAGTTTACACCTCAGGGCCACAGTTCTTAGGACATGTTCCTCCTCTTCTCCTTTTCCCCAGTAAAAACATTGCTGCCCACTTCCTGTACACAAGTTTCCAATAAATTTGTGTTTAGTGAGAAAAATAAGAGTCAAAGGGTTCTTGAAAATGAAGAATAGATTCTTACCATCAAATACTTTAATTACATATTTAGTTGTTTTTTTATTTTTTATTTTTTATTTTTTTCATGTCTAGGATGAATTGGAAACAACACTAATTGTACAGTATGCTAACCTCATGAAGCTCACCAATGCTTTCTAGCTAGCTAGCAACATAGTTATGTGGCTGTGTACTTTGAAAATATTTTGAATGAATAATAAAACAATTATAGAATTTTGCTTTTGTATGATACGGAGAATTATTCAGTCTCAGAGAGTGTTATCCGTTATAATCCCTTGACTGAAAAATGTTCTATATCATACTTCGCCTCATTCAATAACTGCTTGAAGTCTTTAAGCTCATCATATAACTTATTGTATGTTATATTTATTTTCTATATAAAAAGCTCTTTTCTATAAAGGGCATCAAGAAGGATGAGGTTGACTTTTAGTAAGGATCATGCAGCTTTATGAATCTCAGCCGTAGCTGAAGTCATGGCACGGAAGCAAAAGTCAACAGATCACTAATGGAGCATTTCTCAGCGTGGATGCTTTGTATGAGACTAAATGTCTTGGACAGAAAGGGGGACAAAAGAATGAAATATTTTCTAGGCAAACAGCAAGCACAGATCCACCTTATTGTCCTGTGTGCCTGTGTTGTTATTTATATGACCACAGGTATTATAAAGGCTCTTTAACACTTGACAAACAAAATGAATCATCAGTGTACATTGTGGAAAGTCTTCACCAGACACAATGGGAATCAGACAGAACGCTTTCAAAACAATGACAATTTCAATATTTTCCACAGTGGAAACGTGTCCTCAGTGTCACAGAACACAGAGACTGGCACTGTTATTGACGTCTTTTGTCAGCATATTGTCCATTAAGATCCAATATCAATTTAAAATGCATTATTTAAATCATTAAAATCTGTTCTTGTCAACATCAAGTTTAATAAAATAACATTCGGCTGCAAGATTCATTGCAACATGATCCTTAAAAATAAGGTCTTTTTACATTTATCTTCCTAACTGACCTGCTCTGTTTCGGAAAAGGCTGGTGACAATCTGAAATGAGACATTCACATTTACATTTACAGCATTTAGCAGACGCTCTTATCCAGAGCGACTTACAGAAGTGCTTTAAAGTCATTATCAGTGAATATACTCTTATACTGGTTGTGAGACATGTCTCATTATCTATCCATCCATTATCCATACTATTAACTTGTCGTGGTCATACAGGGAGTTGCTGCCAATCCTGGCTAATTTTAATGCGAGAGGCGGGGTCCACCCTAAACATGTCACCAATCTATTGCAGGGCATAAGTTTCATCGTTAACTCAATAAAACAACATAATTAAAAGTCCTGACATAATCTTACACCACAGCAAGGTTGAATGCTCCAATCTGATTGGTCATTAAGTGTGCATTATTTCTGTATAACAACACTGATCAGAATGCAATTGTAGCTGTAACATGCTTGGTTAATATTTAGGTTCTCAGTGTAATATGGCATTGTGTCTGTAGTATACATATACAGGGACTTGTACAGTTTTTTAATGACACTGAGGTAAGTGAGGTGAACTCCGTACCGCCTTAAAATCTCCATGTCATCCAATGATCTGCATCTTTTCCTGTTTAGTATCTTGGGGAAGCTGCAGCCGAATCTGTGCAAAGGCTATACCCCAGCTAGACTAATAGTTCTGTTTAGCTAATGGCGTCTGTTTGGAAACAAAAGTAGAGCAACAAAATGAAAGTACGCTTTGCTTTGTAAAGTTGTTTTAGTACATACTACTGGAAACACAAAAAAACAACAGCTTCTAACAGTTTATATATTGACAAAGTTTTTTCGGCACTACACTGAGGCAGGCCAGTTAGCCAGTTTGCCTCGTGCTTTTAGCCAGCTAAACACCATCTGTTCTGTTATTTTTACATTTTAAGAGTGCGATAATGACCAATCAGATCACACCATTCCCTAGTAATATATACTAAGGTCCCAAGATTCTGAACCAATCAGATTGTTCCGGCTCTGTGTAGTATATACTAAAACTACTTCTTACAAGTTATACAACACTATGTTTGCTCTATAACTGCTCATTACCGCTGTGACACACATGACAATATAACTAATTAAAAGATCTAAAATGCTGGATATGCTCTATAATCGCTGGTCATTAGTTTTACAGTGCTATGCACATTGTATGGCTGCCTATTACACACTCATCCCCAGGCATTACACTGTTTATTAATAGCATTATAAAAAAATGTATAATGCATTATAAATCAAAGAATGTGAAAGCAAGAGTTCTGTTAAGCCTTTTTTTATAACAATACTACCGAGACTGATCATATTCAAAAACATTTTAGCTTTGAAAGCATATGTTTAGCACTACAGTAACTCATGTTTTATTCATTTTATTGCAAACAGTCATAAAGCAAGTGAAAGTCGTGAGAGCATGAAAATGATTAATCTAAGCTGTATCATTGCATTTCTGTTTTGACGTTATGTTAATGTCAGTAGCCACAAGAAAAACATTCAGATGAAACAGAAACCAAACCCTCATTTGGATTCTGAGAAATTAATCAAATATGCAGTGATGAGCAAACTGGGTGATGCTCATTCCTGCACGCAACAACACACACCACTGATGAAGTGAATATAAGAAAAAATTGATAGAGGACTGAAATTGATAGTAATGTGACTTTTGGGGGGGGGGGGGGGGGGGGGGGAAGAAAAGAAAGGGAAAAAAAAAAAAAAAAACCTTTAAACCCCTCCCCCCTACTCCACCCCATTCCTCCCCCCCCCCCCCCCCCCCCCCCCCCAAACCAAACAAAGCAAAGAAAAGAAAAAGAGGACTGTGAAATAATGCTCACTGATGCAATACAGTTTGTCCTTTAGAACCATGGATAAAAAGTCCAACTAAATTAAAGAAATTAATCAAAGCATATTTCTTTTTTCATGAATCCTAAGCCATGCTTTATGAAAGTCTTGAACTGATGGAAATCTTTACAATTTCCTTACAATGGTGGACTTGTGGTAACACTTGTTATTATGCTAAATAAAATATTTCCTATTGAACATTTTCATGTATCTGATCTTATTTCATATTTCCTTTGATGTAACATTCTTACAATATTTTTGTTCACAGTTTTCTCTGTCTTTTCTCTCAATTTTCTGATTATCTACAAATGAATCTATTCAGTCTACGAATAGTCACAAAGCAGGAAAATGTTTCACACCTGGTGCCAAACCGTCCACACAGGACAAACAAATGCATCCCGATGACTCTTATCGGAGATCAGTTTCAGTGGCTGTGCAAGTGATGAACAGGGGAAATAATCGCAATCAGAGCCATACACACAAACACTAACTCATCAGTCCCTTTATATTGTATTCATGGACAGACTCTATTTTTTTCTGGATGATTAGAGATGTCTGCAATTACATGGGATAACAGAATAGCGGGGCAATCTCACCACAAACTGCCAATTAACTGTCAGTGGAGAGTAGACATTTGCTACCTTTCTAGCGAACTTTACCTCTCCAGAGTAGGGGTAATGGTTGCAATTATTGGTACAATGCTAACAATTATTGTAATTAAAATAATAGTTTAACAAGACTGAGAATAATGGTATTTTTGGGTGGCCAGAAAAAGATCACGAGCAATTCAGTAGGTAAACGCAAGGATCTCAGAAAGACTGCATATTGGGAGCTGTTGCAGTGTGTGTAGGTGGATGGCTTGCCCTGCCTACACTGTGGACATCACACAAGAGCACAGTGTTATGAAATTTTCATATAGGATTTGCAAACCATCTGCAAGTAGCAACTTGTGATGTGATAGTCGTTATTGTAGTGGTGCATCTCAACATGCTCCCAGATCTTTGGCATGAAAACACCTCATTACGTGCCTTCTTAATTCACACTCCTGGTTACGTGAACATACAAGGGGTATATACAGTACATATAGCTATACAACATATGGTTAAAAGTATGAGATGACCATAAGTTTATACTGAGATATATCTCTATCTATCTATCTATCTATCTATCTATCTATCTAT
>JBCNYH010000023.1:46372310-46391496 GCA_039654325.1 Tandanus tandanus
CACACACACACACACACACACACACACACACACACACACTCTCTCTCTCTCTCTCTCTCTCTCTCTCTCTCTCTCAGTAGGAAGTGGACAGGACACATAACTAATTAGTCGGGAGTTAATGGGCATGCAGCTTTAAGGCATTACATGTAATATGCCAGATAACTTTACTAGAAAGACATTCCTCAATGTTAAACACCCTTGTTCATTAGCAACGTATTTAAATGAACCTACTTATTAATTTATTCATTAATTAAATATACAGGAAACGTGCACTGTTTAATTTTCTCTAATTGTGTATTGCACGGGAGGCATGGTGGTGTAGTGGTTAGCTCGTCTGCCTCACAGCAAGAAGGTCCTGGGTTCGAGCACAGTTCAATAACACATTGAAAGGAATTGTCATACCAAATTCCCACCCTTAAGTATATCTCCCTATCATGCATTGTCTGCCACCTTGTATGCATGAGATCACAGATGCTCATGACTGGGTAGTATTCACTGACATGACAGGAAAGTGAGCAGATGCCATCCATGCCTCCCTCCCTGAGTGTGTTCATAGGTCTAAACTCAGTCCATAATAATACTTACAAATGAAAACAGAATGAAAAGAAGTAGCTGTAAACTTCACAGCCCCGACCTTGGTGTCCTCATAGCTAGTCTTTGCGTGCAGTATGTACTTGTATGAATACATATGCAAGAGTCATTGTTTAGGTGGCTTATGATTGACTTAAAATGGCATTTTAGTCTCCATTAGTGTCTCAATGGACTAACTCATTAAAGGTTGTTGTTTTTTTTTTCAGGCAATGTTTACAGAGATATTAGTACTAATGGCTATTGGACTAACAGCATAAATGTGCATTTTTCTTAAATATCACTTGCTTCGATCTCGATATCTAGGAGTCTCAACCTTGAGGGAAAGACAGCAATCCTTACACACTCTTAATAATAGTACAAGGCTTGGGTGAGTTAGTTGCAACCATGTGAGAAGTCCAAGGCCAGCCCCTTTAAATAATGCATGAAATCTGACAGAGTACTGACAAAGTGCACAACACCCTGCTTCTAGCTGGCATTTACAATGGCAATCTACAAGTAATATGGTCATATGTGTTAGAAAAGGCAGGGATGATACAGAGAACGAGGAAGGAAATAAGAAAAATATAATGAAACTGGTAGAGGCGTCATAGTGAATGAGGACTAAGGGAGAAGGGTGAGCTCCTTCTGCAGTGATTAAAACAATGCCGCAGGTCAATGTCCACATGGGAGCATGAGAGATGGATGGGACAAAATGCAAGGTAATTCCACATGCCAGCAGTATGAATACTCTGCCCACCCAGCATTTAGCACAGCATCCTTCAGCTCCCTGCAGGCTAAAGTCATTTTCATCTCAGTCCATTCAGGTGTTGGATGCTCAACTATCCATCTCTCATGTGGCCTAATAAGCTCATCAGGGCTCTACCATTCTCTCTCTGTCTCTCTCTCACACACACACACACACACACACACACACACACACACACACACACACACACACCATCTAATTATCATGTTATATCTTGTTCTGTATTTTCATGAAGGATACATGCTGTGAATCTGTTTACAGAGGGACTCAATAGTAGAATGCTGGGTTTGTGTTTGGCTTGCTCATTGAAGAGCAAAATAAACATTAAAAAGCATTATAAATTTGCCTGCTTGACATTTCCAATTGGCGTTTTAGCAAATCAAAGCCTTCAGGACAGCATTAAAGAATGATGGTTTCATGTAACAATTTATGCGCATTAAGCACATGTAAATGTTAGCAGTAAATTTTACGTATGCATGGATTGTAGTACTCCAGCTTCTGAAAGTTTAATTGAGCATGCTCTGTAATCTAAATGATTACTAATGACTCAGCATGACACAATGTTCTTGATACTAGCTACCATGAGGATGTATATACCAATAATTTTCTAATTAGTTTAAATGACTTTGATGATGATAATTTTCTTTCAAACAAAAGCTTGAAAGAAATGTTAATTGCCAAAAACGGGCTGTGGTTTAAATAATTTCTTTTATAAATATCCTTAGAAAAATGTCTATTACCCACAAAGACAACATAAGCTTAGCAATGAGTAAAGAAGTGGAATGAAAGCGATCCAAAGGATCCTATTGCTTAAGTAGTCTATGGTAATCGGCAGAGCACTGGATAACCTAGCTCACAGGTTCCCTACCTTAGTACTGGAACACCACCCGTTTTAACTCTGCTCATTAAGCACTTGCTTAGTCAAAATCGGTGTGCATAGCAAGGAATGCTTTAAAATGCAAAAGGGCTAAGGGCAAAACCAAGGTTATGAACCTGTGGCCAAGCCAGTAGTGGGGTTAGCTTGTATCCGCTCTCTAACATTCAGTCACCCAACATCAATATTGAAAAAATGTACCTATCCCCGACCACTAAACACGTGTGATCTGTAGACCCACTGAGTTCTACTTGCACTTCGGCATCCTTGAAAAGAACAACATAATCCATAGAAGCAGGAATCAAAAAGAAAATGTCTAAGTGACTCCAAGCTTTATGGTACAAAAATTAATTACTCTAATTATTCTAAAAGGCCCTACATTCTTGGCTTTTGGCTACTGAGTCTTATCTCAAGGTTCCTAGTCAATAGCCATAGCTTATCACAGTTGGAACTCAGGGTTTCCACTTCGCTGTCGCTGGTTGCCCTGTCATTGATGAACATGAACACGTGTTGGACCAGCATGCTGTGGAGTACATCATTAATGAACGCCTGGAATACAGATGGGGTGTGAGCCAGCCCATATGGCATTACAGGAAATTCTTAATTCACTTACAGGGATATTTGAAAGGGGTTATTTTTTAACACAACAGATTGACATTCATTCGTTCATACCAGTGGCTATATTTATTCTAAGGAAGGCAATACAGTGCAAACTATATACTGCAAAGCACTATTAAATGTCAGAAGCTCTACACTTCTACACAAAAAAAATGTAATAAATAAAAATACCTGAATATATCCTACATAATATGAGATCAAGGAACTGTGTACAGTTTGCATGGTATTTATTAAGAGCTGTATAATAATTACAGGTGTAGTCCATGCATAAAGTGATCTAATATTCAGACAGTATTAAACAAGGTATATCTACAATAGAAAAAAAGGAAAATAGGGGAAAAACAAAAGAAATATAATTATCATTAGCACTAGAAAGCAAAGGTTGGACAAGATTAAATGCACAATAAATTAAGATCGGCAAGCAGAAGCAAAAGAGCGCTAATAGCCAAACTAATCATGAAGCACACATAGAACAAGTGCACAAATTAGATTAATCAACCAATGGTATGACAGGGAAAGAAACAAGAGTAGAATAGAAATAAAAGGCACAGAGCACGACACAAACAGAAGCTTGTGTCATGAAATAAAAAATAAGACATGAGAGCAGAGCTGTGGTGTTGGAAAACACCAAATGAGGAGTTTCGGATGAGCACTGAGACAACATTCGATTATTATTAATTATATATTTCCGGCCTGCTTACTGTCGCTAATTTTCATCCATACCATAAATAACATAAGACTGCTACAAAGTTTTCCTATGAATGACTTTAAAGGTAAATTATGTGATTAGTCAGGTTAGGAACTCCTAATTTCTAAGGCTTTGTTAATATTTGATTCAGGAAATTCCATAAGTTTTGATGAGTTCAAGTTGAATCAGTCAACCAGTTGCAAGCTGCAGATCAGTTTACATGCAACTCAAGTATAAAGCTCTCCAGATAGAGGTTCTGACAGACAAGATTGCTGAATTTTTTTTTTTTTTACCTAAAAAACAATATGCAGCATTTAAAAATGTTACTTTTTTATTGCAAAATAAAATATTCCCCACTGCCAAAAATTGAGCTATGAGACAAGAACATATATGTACACTCATTCATTCATTTATTTTCTAAGACGCTTAATCCTAATTAAGGTCTTGGGGAGGCCTACACTTTTGAGAAACCTTTTTCTTTGACTTGCAGAAATGGTACAAAGTGATGAAAACAAAAAAGCACTGAGGATTTTTTATCAGTAAAGAAAAAAAAATACCCTAAGGGTAAAAAATTATAATAATTGATTCTGAGAATGTAACCAACATCACAGTTTGATTTTACAGAAAACAACTGTGAAAAGGCTTTCTTTTTTTTTTTCAGATTTGCTGATGAGACATAAGTGCTGTGTCAATAGGAAATACAATACTGACATAATAATTTCATTCATTCATTCATTTTCTGAACCGGTTACTCCTAATTAGGGTCACAGGGAGGCTGGCACCCATCTCAGCCAACTCTGGGCGAGGGCAGAGTACACCCTGGAGAGCTCGCCAGGCCATTGCAGGGCAGAAACATGCTGACGGCAACCCAATGGCCTGCTCTTTACGAAAGTCAGCAATGGTTCTTTTACATGCCTCTCACCACAGACAGTGAGAGACATAGCTGGCCTTTGATAACCCAGTTAGCTGCACTGGGGGGACAGCAGTGACAATCTGGTGATAGTGGGGCTTGAACCCCCGACCGTCGGATCAGTAAGCCAGCACCTTAACCACCGAGCCACCACTGCACTATTATTATTATTATTATTATTATTATTATTATTAATATGTAACAGAACACATAGTAGAGATATAAATGTCCCCTTCCAAAAGAGTGTTTAGGTGTTAGATGTATTAAAATGCACCAATTATGCAAGATAAAAAAAGAAAGAAAGCTTATAGGATGGGATGTAATCTCTTCTTAATAAAATATCACTCTTGTATGTACTAGTTATTGTCCATGCTAACACTTCGTATGACCATAGCAAAGTCGTTAGCTTTTACCTGCAAAACGTGCACCAGGGGCTGTGATATTTACCTCCATATTAAACGAGCTCTCCGATGCACTCCCAGTCCCTTGAGAAACATGATCTTTGATTAAGGCATATGGTCCCTGGCCATTAATGCAAAATGTACAATTCTTGATGCTGATGAGCAGCATTTGGATGCATTAGTATTTGAGAGGAAGCAGTGAATTGGAACCATGCCATTCAAAGCAGAAGGTCTTTAAAAATGTTGCTGCATGTTTTCATTATCCATACTGACATTTAACTGTAAAACACTATAAAGAATTCTTCAGGCCAATCAAATCATTGTGAGCTCAAAATGCACTGGTGAACGAAATGGTTCGGGAAACCAAAAAAGTTGAGGGTTGCTCATAATGTGCAATGTACCTCCACCAGGCACATATAGATAATGGTGAGAGGGGTGTTATTTAATCAAAAAAATCTGCTTAAGACTGCAGGTTTCTTTATAACTTATAATATATATATATATATATATATATATATACAATTATTAGCATAGTTATAATGACATGTCTTCCCCTAGAGGGCAACTTATGAACATCTCCCCATGTGAAAGCATAGGGAGAGCTGTATGACTTCGTCGTGATGTTAAGCTTTGATCTTGTCCTTCCAAAACCAAATTATTTCCAAGACCAACACGAATCAACTATGTCTGGCTAAAATCAGTCTGGTAGTTTTGTCAGAAAATTCTTCACAAACAGACAAAAAAACAAACAAATGAAGATAATTATAATACCTTCACCGCAGGTATATACCACCTCCTGTTGAAGATAATAACTGTAAATACTGCCTGGCGGTTTTATGCCTCTGTGCTATAAGTGACCTTGACCTTTGACCTGTGATATCCTTGGGCCCAGGTGGACATTTGAGCAAAGTTTAAAGAAAATCCCTCAAAGAGTTCCTGAGATACGATGTTCACAGGAATGGCACTGAAAAAAACAGCCCTAGCTGTCACCGGCACTGAGGCATGAAAATATGCTTGTGCCGTTGGGTTTACCACCAAGATCTAGAACATCCAAAACTTTCATTTTCAGACCTACATATCTTAACAAAATGAAATATATACGTGAATGAGTTACTTAAACTGACTTTCTGTCTGAGAACGGAGAGTGTAAAATAGAGAATTAATAAAAGACACTGAAAGTAATTTAAACTAACAAAGGAAATAATGACGTGTGATAACCTCTAGCGTAGGTGGTGTTATCTTGATAAAACTTTCCGTAGTCTTGATGCCAAAGACATGGCTAAGGCATGAAAAAAAAAAAATTCAACTGAGCCAATTACCATGCCATTTGTTGAAAGCAGAAGGAAAGAAGAGAAAAGAGCAGCAGGAAATGGTTATCAAGCTGAAGTTCAATGCAGCTATATATAATCACCATCAGTTTTTTTTTGAGTGGGAACAAGTGAACATGTGAACATTGATGCAATCAATAAAACAGCCAACCATGTGGCAGTAGAGCAATGAATATAACCATACAGATTAAAGTCCAGAGCAAGGAAATGGGAAGGAATAGGATTTAACAGGCTGGCTTAAGTATGTCAGAAACAGAAAGTGCTGAAAAATCCAAAAAACTTTAGAAATTAGACAGAATGTTGCAAAAAATTACTTTATATATATATGGCAAAATGTGTCACAGGCGTGCATAACTCTGGACACAGCATAACGTGCATAACGAACATAACACATAACTCTGGACACAGCAACGTTTAAATGGAGGAATTATGCGTTTGTGATGTTGGCTGTTAACAAGCATGCTACCTCTGGCTAGCTAACCCTGGGTTTCACTGGGGCATGATACCATGACCTCCACAATTTGAGAGAATCGTGATGAGAGTGGGGGGCCGTGGGGTCAAATCGTGATGATCTTGAGGGAATTTCGTGGATTCGTGATGATTGCTCTGATTGTGGCAAAATTTTTGATTGTCAAAATTTTGGCCACGATTATTATGACGTATTACGATTTGACACCAATCGTGATAGGACAAGGAAAGTGACCTTAACGGACATTTTACATTTACAGCATTTGGCAGACGCTCTTATCCAGAGCGACATACGATTATCATTTTTATACAACTGAGCAATTGAGGGTTAAGGGCCTTGCTCATGGGCCCAACAGTGGTGATAGTGGAGATTGAACCGCTGACCTTTGGATCAGTAACCCATCGCCTCAACCACTAAGCCACCACTACTACCTTACCAGACCTTGAGGCGCTCCTCATAGGGGATCCTGATGAACTTGGCAACACCATTCCTTCAATTTCAACTCTTAGATACAACTCTTTTTTTACACCCAAATCGTGCTCCAAGCATGGCCATAAATCGTGAAGATCTTATCGTTATCACAACAAAGTCTACTGTAGTTCAAATGTATGCTTAAGGCTAACAGTGGTCTGGTGTCTGGGCAGCAGGGTGTAACCCCAGCAGTGCCCTCTCAATTTTTGGAAAGATTATACTCTATTTTTTCCTTCAGTAAAGAAATAACTCCATGAAATATTATTTTCTGTCACATCACACTGAAAGCAAGTCAAGTTGGCACACGTTTGCCTCAAAACAAATTGGTCATGGGTTCAATACCAGGATTCTGTAAGGCTGATTCTGTGTGGAATTTGCACTTTGGTTCTCCTTGTGCTTGTGTGGGTTTCCTGCAGGCTAATTAGCTGTTCCAAATTGTCCCTCATTGTGAGTGTGAATGATTTTTTTTTTTTTTGTGTGTGTGTGTGTGTGTGTGTGTGTGTGCGCGCATGCTCTGCGATAGACCGGTGAGTTATTCAGGGTGTACCCCACCTTTGCCCTGAGTCGGCTCAGATAGGCTCCAGCCTTCCTGCGACCCAAGTCAGATTAATTGGTTCAGCAAATGAATTAATCAATGAATGTACATCAGGAAGTTCCTCACATCCAATTTGAAATGGTGATTTGTCACGACCACAGCATTAACCCATTTCTAAACCTTACTCTTCATCACATCACTAATTTTCTTTTTTATTTGTCCATTGGGAAAAATGTTGTCTAATAATATTCTTAATTTATCAAACACACACAAAGACTCCATCGATAAGCAGGAGCCCATTATAATCAGTCACCTCTATGGTGTCACACTGGATCAATATTCATTTCCTTCCTGCTCCAACAGGTGTTGAGAAATGGTGTGTGAGTGAGGAATGCTCCGCTTCTCAAGAGCAGTAGGGTTTCATTGTGGCTCTTTGCAAATTGCTGGTCTGTCTCTGCCTGGCAGTAAATGCCTGCCTTTTCTGCTCTCCGCTACAATCAAGGTGATGATGAAAGAGCAACTCGGCAAGAAGAGACCCAACTGGATCCAGTCCTTCTGAGAGGTCTGCCCTCTGGGCATGCATCCCGCTGGCACATTACACACGCTGGAGGATGTGAATGAAAGTGAAAAGGAAGAGTAGGAGGGCAAGAGAAGAGTGAGGAAGGACAGCTAACAGAGGGTTGGTTTTTTTTTTTGAGGTGGGTGGCATTTTCCCTGTCAAATTTCACTAAGATAACAAGCTACTAACAGCTAGAGATATTAAGCAATTGTACTCTACAAACACAGCACCTTCATCATGCACACATCTGTCTGAGGGTTGTAAACACTTTCGTTAACTGCGAATTGAATTACAAAAGTGATCCAAGGAACTGGAGTGAAATTAACAATAAGTGCTTAATAATTACATAATCTGAGTCAAATTCTGTTAAATTCCCTTATTCCTCTGCCAATATACCCTGTGTTCATGTCACTTCAGGCAACCTTTAATGCTGTAATTAATATTTGAATCCTTCCACAATTGATTTTTTTTCAAGCAGACGCGCCGAAGATTTAATCGCACTGGCTTGTGGCATAATACCATTAAGATTGAAATGATAGCGTGTGTTTCTCCGAAAATTAGATAAACACAGTGCAGAGACGTGACAATGACATGCTTATAGAGAGCGGCCCAGATCTTTCAGATAATGGCAGGGAGAATCAAAGCCGCAGCATCCTGATGAAGGGTAACTTATCCCCTTCAAGAAGTGCACTTTACACAGCTCAAACAAGAATAACGTAATCCCCGGCTTATCTCTCGAGCCGCTGTGATGAGCCAGAAGTCTCTTCATGGGACAGTGTGCAACCACATCTTCCTCTCAAGCAAAAATATATAGAAGGATTAGAATACGACAGGGTGTGATGTGAGAGAAAAATAATCACCAGTGGGGTGCTGTGATGCAAGTAGCGATCCAGAGTTGATTTTTTTTTTTTTTTTAAATCAAAATGGCACATTCTTTAGTGTTTTACTCCACTTATACACTTTTTTTTCCTCAGTGTACTCGGAGAGCACAAGCCTCTGCCAAGCCAAAAAAATACATTAAGTTCTGGGGTTAGGTGGTATGAATTTATATACTGTCTTGACGGGGATAATTTGTTCACGTTAAGAGATTTTGCAATACTGTTTATACCACTGAAGTAAAAATAAATAAATAAATAAATAAATACACATAACCTGAGAAAAAAGGCAGAAATTAAATGGCACTATTGTCAAGTAAGACAAGATTCCCGATGTAGAAGTGTCGAACTAGTGTTGAAGCTCTACTAACCTCTTCACGACTCCGGTGGGCACGTAAAACATAGGCATGATGATAGACTATTTAAAGCAATCTCCTCTAGCAAACTGAAAGATGGAAAAAGTTATAAATGCTATAAAGATGTGTTGAAGCGTCACATGAAAAGCAGTGGTATCGCATCAGACACATGGGAGGATCTGGCAGAGTACAGACAAGAACGAAGAAAAGCTGTCAGCAACTTGATCAGCGCGACAGAGGAACGTCGTCTCAATGCATACAAAGCTGCACATGAACGAAGACACTCTACATTAGCAAGTTCTGATCACCGATGTGGAAGATGTGGGAGATACTGCCGCTCAAAAGCTGGACTACTACCTCACAAACACGCGTGCCACTAAGTTGACATTCAGCAGCCAATCAACATCGAAACCGATGGACTGTCGATGATGAATGATGATGATGTAAGCAGTAGGAACAGTGGAGCACCCATTGATCCCATTCTGAGAGTGTACGGAATAAATAAAGGTGCCATACAATGCAAACCAAATATATTCTTCATGGAAAATGTTTACCTTATTTTGGATTTCTTTACAAAGAGTCTTACAAGTCCAGATAACACAGTGGAACAGCGCAAGATTTGGGTTCAAACCTCATTGCTGACTCAAGCTTTTCTGTGTGGGTTCCCTCTGGGTGCTTCAGCTTCCAGCCCACAGGTGCGAATGTGAATGTGAATGGATGTTTGTGTCTATGTTAGCCCTGTGAGACCTACTCAGGGTGTACTCCACCTCTCGTCTACTGGGATTGCCTCCAAATTCTGCCATGATGAATAAGTGGTACAGACAGTGGTGAGATGGTTGGATGAATGGATGAATAGATGGATAACTCACTTAATTCACTATTAAAATCCCAGTTAAAGTTGTTACTCTAGAAACACTACATGATAAAGCATGTCAGAGCTGCTGTTAAATAAAATTGAACCATCGTATTCGGTGACAAAGACAGCTCAAGGTAAATTCTTTATTCAAAACTGGGATGAAAAAAAAAAACCCTCTACAAACCTGATTCGCACTTAAGTGATTTGGAGCATAATACACAGCATGTGTGTTAAGAGATGTAGTCCATAACCATAACAATGTAAGTGATTAATCAGAAGGAACCACTCAACAGCGCACCGGTTCATTTTGGCTATTAGTATCATTCTTTTATTAATTTGCCGAATCGCTTAATACTCTGGTCACGAGGAAATTGAGACACACCCTGAACAGCTCGCCAGTACATTGCAGGGCAAACACACCAATAACAATTCACAGCCAATTCGCTTAATGTGTATGTCTTTGGACCATGAGAGGAAACCAGAGTACCCAGAGAAAGCCCAGGCAAGCACAGGGATAACATGCAAACCACACACAAGCACCCTCACTTGGCCTGAGACTCAAACCCAGGAGCTTCTTGCTGTGAGGCAGACATGCTATACCACCGTGCCACCCTATAATTATAATTTTTAACTAATGTAATGATGATATGATAACACATTTCGAATACAAAGATCTAAAAAGTAATTTCAGAAATAAGGTCATTTATAAGTACTTTTATTAGAGTTCAAGTATGTTTACTCTGACAATAATAATAAAAATAATGTCCTCATTATAATCTTACTTCAATTTAAATATTTTCTTGAATCTTTCCCACAATGTAAAAGTTAACACTGTAGTGACGCATCCTCCAATAAACACCTACATAAAATACATACTAATCCATCCATAGTCTCTCGCTGTTACCTTATAATCTCCTCTTGTACTGCTCAGTAGTCGGTTTCTCCGAATGATGTATTCATACTCTTTGTGACAGGTTGATAATTAAGAGTTGTGTATGGCACAGATGTCAATTAAAATAATACTTGTTTCAGAAGTCAGACACATCTTCCAAATAAATGGTTTGCATGGTTTGAGATTTCGTTTGTGGTGTCTTTGCAGTGTATCTAAAATTTTAAGTGTTTTCATGATTACAAATGTCGGGATATCTAAATGACAGTTCTCATTTCAGGAAATTGTTTTATTTATATAGTACATGCTATTTTAATTAGAGATAACACCGAGGCATTAGGTTTAATATTAAAATATCAAATGCGCTTAAAATGGACTGAGTGCCTGAAGAGGAAAGGATTAAATCGATTTTTTTTTAAATATATATTTCTGCATCATCATAATGTTGTGACGTTTCCCCACATTTTCTGCCATAATTTTACTTAGGAGGTGGGACGCAAAGAAATTATGAAGCATCAATAATACAAGTAAAAAACAACAAACATTTGATTTCTTTTAGGTTGTTTAATGTAAGCTTAATAAATTGATTCGATTAATGTTTCAAGTGTCAATAAGGAAAAATGATGGGCGCCAGCCTCCCCGCGACCCTAATTAGGAATAAGCGGTTCAGAAAATGAATGAATGAATGAATAAGGAAAAATCGTTAGCCAGCTATCATTAGTAAACAGAAACGGTGGGTATACACAGTATAAATACATATGTTTGGATATTGTTCAAAATCTGAAGATGACTTGCCCGTGTTAGTGATGTTCACAATTTTAAAGCTTCTCAATGACATACTGGAATATAAAATATAGTATCCACTGAAATATACAATGAGAATCATATTATTAACTATTTATTAACACTTTGTGGTGCAAAGTTTGTAGCAATTTTTTTTTCATACAGTAGTGTGCAGTAATGATTATACACCACCACTTTTGTCTAAAAGGGCTGCTAATAAAAAGAAGTAAAAAAAATTACTGTACTATAAGTTTTGGTGAAAATGTATTGAACAATGCTATTGTAGACAATGAGAACCAAAGAAATCATTCCGACAAGTATATTGAGGTAAAAGTATGGCTAATAAACAAAAACACTGAAAATACCAATTTTTAAGAAAAATTGAAAGGAGTCGCAATTATTTATTATTATTATTTTTTTTTGCATAGCATGAATGAACCTCAAACCATATGGAATGGTTTAGCGAGTGAAGAAATAAAAAAAATATGTGAACACTATGCCTGAAAGGTTAAATGCTGTAATCAAAGTAAAGGGTGGCCGCACTAAATATTGACTTTTTTTTTTCCTCAAAAAAGAGACTGTTATTTTTGTTTTTACTATATATTGTTGTTTGTTTACTTATTCTCATCAATATCATCCAATATTACATGAAATAAATTGTTTTAAATATATTGGTTTCTGATTTATCTTCATTTTGTTAAGTGTATAATCACCGCATCACTATATATTTTTTTTATTTCTTCACTCGCAAAACCTTTCCATATGGTTTGAAGTTCATTCATGCTATGAAAAAGTCAAAAAATTAAATTTGCGACACCTTTCAATTTTTCTGAAAATTGGTATTTTCAGTGTTTTTGTTTATCAGCCATACTTTTACCTCAATATACTGGTCGGAATTATTTTTTTGGTTCTCATTGCCTACAATAGCATTGTTCAATATTATTTATTAGGAGCCCTTTTAGACAAAAGTGGTGGTGTATAATCTTCACTGCACACTACTGTAAGTATTTTGACTCTCTTCTGTTTCTGTCGTGATCTTAGAGCACTTTCCACCAGGCTATGCATCAGGCCACAGTGAGGTAATTTTCCATAATCCTCCATGCTGCTGCTAATTCCACTGCCAAACAAACCCTGTACTTAAGTGGAGGGCGGAGCTAAAACTAGTCATTACATGGTCGACAAACACACTGGAACAGAATTATCTCTATTAAAAAGCATTTATTTATTAATTTTTTGTTTGTTTGTTTGTTTGCTTGCTTGCTTGTTTATTTTCTGGTAGATTTAAGATTTAGGAGACAATTTAAACACTTATCAGTATAATGTCATGGATTAATTCTTATTAATTTATATCCATATTTAGATTGAATTCACATTTCTTGTCCATCATCCAACTAACATCTATCTATGGCTTCCTAGGGCCAAGTCATATTCGTATTTAACTCAGGATGTAACATAATGAAGCTCAATACAACTGGTTTACACTCAAACTGCTTTATATTAAAATATGCTAACAGTTGGCTGTGTTTGTGTGTGGGCAGCCATTACCAAACATGCTGGGCCTTGTGCTTTGTAATACATGCTATAAAAGAGAAATATTTCCATATCACACACATTTTATTATCAAAAGTGCTAAGTAGAAGTTTGGTTTAGAAGTGTTTCGGTACTTTGAGTTTGACATCAAGTCATTATCCAAGAAACTATATTATATTTTCAAGTGTCGATTTATGCAATGGGAATGTAACACACACTCATACCAGGATACAAATGGTCCTAAATTCACATATTGTTGCTACGTTGTGGTGAGATGTGCTGCACGGAAGAGAGGTGCTATTACAATAATCTGTGATCAATTGACGGAAACATAGTTTTGCAGCGCTTCTCTTTTGTCAGCAACATGCTTGAATTGCCATTTGGCTCAAGTAACATTAGACAAAAACATCATTCATTGGAAACACAAGGAAATCAATAACAATGCTGGTTATCTATTTAAGATTATGAACCCGGCACATGCTACTAAATTGGCGCTTTTCCCCCCTTACCAACATTCTGATGTTCTCAGAATTAATGTTTCCTGTAAATCCAATTCAACTGCAGCTTTAACAGAATTTCTAATTAAGACCCGATGACAACTCTGATGAAGACGCAGCTGGAAAAGATGTTGTCTTATCACTGCTATTGTGGAACAGATTCACTTTTATGCAAGCAAATCAATGTAACCGCCTCTTGAAACATACTTAGTAATGCCTTAAAGCAAATGTCAGCCTTAATATGTGAATTATGACAATGAATATTGCAAGTGACAGGCAGATAAAACACATGCAAAGTTTCTCGGATATAGATCGATGGATTCAAATGTGCTTCGAGCTAAAAGATGCAATTAAATAGAAACATTTACATGGGTTTTAACTGTTGTAAAGGGATAACAGCAATAATTCAGCTTTGTGAAGATTCTGAAAGAGAAAAGTTAAAGGAGCTGAATCACGGTCACTGCATATGCGCCGCTTTTTGGTAAAAAATACAGTGAAATCAAACTTTCCTTTCTAACACGAATGACAATTCCGCACAATGTTCCCTTTGCCTTGATGGACGTTTCTTTTTGGCTCATTTGGCGATTAAACCTTTCAAAAGCAGAAGCAATTTACTGACAAAATATACGAAATAAACATGCTCTTACCTCTCCTGCCTTTATAGATCGAGGGAAAGCTGTGTCAGTCGAATTCACACAATACGACTTGGTTTGAAAAGTTGCCATAACATCATTCCAACCCAAATTTAACAGTGGGTTTTGCTTCATGATTGCCAAGATTAGCTTTCCTCTCAGAGCTCTTAGGGAAACTGCCCAGCGATAACAGCTTGCAGCCGCATCCATGACGCTTTCCTCCTTTTGTGAACATATTCTAAATTCATAGCATGAAAAAAAAGCACTCAAACAACTCAAATTTTGAAAATAACCCCATATATAAAATATCTAACTTGTAAAAACAAGATTCTACATTTTTATTATGAAATTATAACTTCTAAGCGTCGATGGAAAAGGACTTTAACAAGAAGTCGACAAATTCGCCTGTGTTTCATTTCTTCATGGGACGAACTGTTTTCAAAGTGTGGAGCATGTACACATGATTTAATTCCTTTAAAGGTCAGAGTGTTTATTTATTCATTTATTTATTCATTTATTTAGCACATCTCAGGAGCAAAAGAATGGACAAGTGGGACTTATAGTAAGCCATAAGCAGCTATCACTTATGAACTGTTGAAGATTTCTGCAGTATAAGCATGTATTAATAGAGATTTCACATAGATTTTCTGTTTAAGTGTAACATATCAGTGCGATGAAGAAAGGATGGTACTTAGAGTGTGTAGAGGAGCTGCAGTAACAGTATATGAAGTGGTAAGAAGTCTTCTCAGAGGTGGGTCTTGGACTCTTAATCACTGATTAAAGAGAGAAAAAACAGCAGGAGCACTGAAGAAAGCCAGAGATGAAAGCATTTCAGTGTCCAGTACTTAGTGAACTGTAAGTATCCTCTCTCTCTCTCTCTCTCTGTGTGTGTGTGTGTGTGTGTGTGTGTCTCCTGTGTACGCAGGCTTCGACTTCAATCCTCTCAAATCAATTACAGTCTTAGATCTGATTAATACGCCTTAAAGGAATCCTTTTAAAAGTTTTCCTACTCTATTATATCATGAACGAAAGTAAGCAAGTATTTTGACACCATGGCACGAAATCAGCAGCGTGCTTATATGGCAAGAACATTTCAAAGAGAGCCCCCCTACAAGTTCTAGAGAATTCTGGGAAATTTCTACACCTTTATACACTTCTGCCCCATGAGTGTGCTTGAAAGACACTTAAGGAGAGAAACGGAGATTTTCACTTTTTTCTACATTCAGATTAGGAGAGTAACCCAAAGACATGACCTGTATCTGTATCCACGTAGTGCTCCAAATGTATAAATATCCACTTGACCTCATCAACCTCATTTAGATCACTTGAGTCCATAGTTAATTTCTACTACAGATGTAATTAAGGCTGCTTTATTATTATTATTATTATTATTATTATTATTATTATAGCACTGGAAAGAGCAGGGATTGTCTGGAACTAAGGATGTCCATCTCACGACGTAACGGCTGCTATGGTAGTATGTTGTCTTTTAATATATACTACATAGGAACGGCACAATTTAATTAGTTAGTTCTCATGGGATAATTAACAATTACTTGCTTAAGACTTTAATGCTTACATGTTCTCCCTCACCACATCCATTCCTTTTCTCCTCCTGCCAGGCAGTTCCATCCTCAACATTCTTCCACCAATATAGCCTTCATTCCTTCTCTACATGTCCAAACCATCCCAATCTGTCCTTTCGCTTATAGTATATACTGATATTCACCCTGCAAACGCGGCATAATGCTTGAATTGATTAAAAATAGAAATGTAAACTGTAAATTATTTCATAAAATTAGAGACCATGACTGTATAATGTGTTGTTTTGGGTTTTATTTTTCTTAAAAAATATAATCTACTGTACATTAGATTTAACCAGCAAATGTGTTTATGTTTATTGATCAAAAATTAATATTGCTATAAACTTGGACGCTGAAAATAATGTGAGAGCTACTGCTATAGAAAAATCAATTTACCAATCAGATTTGAGAACTTGACCTTGGTGATAAGAAAATATGTTCCATAAACAGTACAAACTTAAGGTAAACCCAAAAAATAATAAAAATAATAATAAAAAATAAACAGACAAACAAACAAAAAAGCAGATAGGAGAAGAGAAATTGACAGCCAAGTGTGCAAAAACAGTAAATGTTAGGGAGCAGTAATGATGATGATGATGATGATGATGATAATGATTGAATGCCATATTGAGCAGTTTCTCAGTCTAAAAAACAGACAATGAGTTTGGAATGATTCACAACTGCAGTACATCATGTAAACAGAGTGTTTAATAGCATAACCTTATGGGAAGCAGGTGAGACTCATCAGTAACCATGACCACTTAATTGAAACTCTAGTGTTTGGCTTCTTTGGATGGTATTACAATGAGATGTAGTGAAGATTATAATAAGTGTAGAAGAAAATGGCAGAGTTTTAATTTATTTATGTAACAACAGTGAATGAATAATTAGTCAGCGGAGACAGGGTGGCAATGAAAGTCAAATGATTCTGAAACTGACGCATGACATTATCTCATATGCATATGTAACATATGCATATGACGCACCCTGATTAACTATAATATGCATGTCATTTACATGAAATGTACCCTATTCTATGGGGGATTGCTGCAGCGATTTGACTTCCGACAAGGATCGCACGACAGTATTTCTGTCCTTATTACCATCCATGACTCATACCAAGCACAAGTGGGCTCTTAGCCACAAATCAAAGCTTTCTGAAGAATTATTAGAGGTCAAGTTATGAATAAAAGTAAAACCTGTCGTCTGTTAATATGTTTAAAAATTGATACAGTTGAAGGACTGTATTGTTACACTCATTGTTATATATCAATATAGCATGTGTGGATATAGCTAAATAAGAATCTATGGTGACAGCAACACTGCTTCACATTGTACTGCCAGTGATAATTTGTCAGCAACATCCGAGTGTTTTAATCCTTACGTGACAGACATGTAGCCTGCTGTCCTCAAGCTACTTCCTTTTAGTTCATTCATTCATTCATTCATTCATTCATTCATTCACTCACTTGATGAAGCGCTTTATCCTACCAGGTTCACAGTGAGGCTGGAGCCTATCTCAGCCAGGTATGATCAAATGCATTGCTTGACACACACATACACACACACCCCTAGTGGCAATTAAGAATATCTAATTAGCCTAATGTGCATATCTTATGATACCTGAGTACCCAGAGGAAACCCATACAAGCATCATGAAATATGCAAACCTCAAACCGATATGCCCTTGCTGCGCCCGGAAGTTGAACCCAGGAACTTCTTGCTGTGAGGAGGACATGCAAATCATTACACCACCGTGGTGCCTTAGCTCCTTTTTTTTTTCTTCACATTATTAATTCAATATTAGTCACATGTTAAGAGCAATTTGTTTTGACTTGACATTTTTTATGCGCTTTCAGAAGTGATTCCTTCTTGAAAACTACATTTAGGCAAATTGTTATGCCAAACTTTGTGGTGTATACAGATAAATCTTGGCCTGGTATTTGTATTATTGTATAGCATTTTAAAATGGCAGCCTATTTTTTAGTTCACTTCAGGAGCTGTTACTTTATTTTATTCCAGCTGGGGTGCCATTTTTTCTTTTTACATTGGGGATTAGGCAGTTTCTGTAAGTACACCAAAAATTCACACCCTGAACAGTTCCCCAGAACAGTTCCCCAGACAATCGAAGGAGGAAACCCACGGAAGCACAGGGAGAACATGCAAACTCCAATTAGAAATGTCTGAGGCCGGGAATCAAACACAGGACCTTCTTGCTGTGAGCCAGACGTGCTAACCACTATGCCACCATGCTGCCTACAGTGTAAATTAAACATGCTAATATTATTACATTCCTAATTTAACTAATAATAAATTATTAATTCACTACTTAATTGCCTATTTTTTTCAAAGAGGGTGTAGTGGAGGAAATCAGGGTATCAGGCGCCACTGGGGGCGATGTGGGTTTTGGACCCATGAACTGTGGAAGGCCTGTGGCCTGCCGGTCTGAAATGTCATAATGTCATATATTTGGTCCTCCATAAATCTTATGCAAATTGCTGAACTTCCCTATCATGTACTGGATCATTAACAGCATCAACATGATTATGAATATGAATACAGAAATTGTAATATCTTTGGAATGAGTGATAATATTTCCTTTATTTAAAGACATTAGTAATCCTGAAATGGATTACTGTCCAATGATGTCATCTCTAATGAAATATATATTTAAATTGGTAATGATTATACCTGTAGAAGAGAAATTGTATGATTTACTGTACTATTGAATTATTGGATGATTTATGTGACTATTGTATGATAAGTTTATTCACTGAAGAGTGTGTAAGATTATTTATTTATTTTATGTAGGGTACATTCCACTCTGTATGAGTATTGCTTGACTGTCCTTGAACACGGATGAAACATTGGAACAAAATGTCGGACCTTGAAAAGAAACAAAATGGCCGTCCTAAGTGAAGGCCCCCCCCCCGCTTAGGGGGGCAAGTTTGTTTCTTTTTAAGGTCCTACCTTTTTTTTCAATGTTTCATCCCCTT
>JBCNYH010000023.1:46433409-46449576 GCA_039654325.1 Tandanus tandanus
CCCCCCCCCCCCCCCCCCCCCCCCCCCCCCCCCCCCCCCCCCCCCCCCCCCCCCCCCCCCCCCCCCCCCCCTCTTTCTTTCTCCCCCCCCCCCACTGAGCGAATATAAATGTCACATTCTTTCAGTGAACACTATCTATATGAAGCATGATCCATATCAATGAACTGTCATTAGAGCGTCGTGTTCTCACCCACATATTTCTCCACTCATGTTGTTTTATAAGATTGTTTTCTTGAACTACTTTCTTCAGGACTTCACAACATTAGTCATAACATCTCTAATGAAGATTTATCAAAACTTGTTTGTTTTGTCCATAAACAAGCCTTTTCATTCCTGATATTGTGCTTAGCAGTTCCTATTTCTCATCCTCTGTGCTCAGGATTGCACAAGAGCCTACCAGTGAAGTCAAGTAACAGAGAAAAAAAAAAATAAAAAAAATATATATATATATATATATATATATAATATGTCTGTCCATATACAAAAGTAACATCCACATCCACATACATGCACTTCAGTAAAAAGCCTTTAGGCTATACCTAGTAAACTAGATGTTCAACCGAGCAAATAACTCAATAAAGGAGGCATGCCAGATTTATTATAAATATATGTAGATGTGTTTAAGCACACCATTTTCAATTGTTTAAGTAGTGAAAGAATGCACATTGTTGCGTCGATGCTGAGCATACAAGAGAGAGTATAGTGTATATGTGTGTCACCTCCGCCCCTCCCATTCATAAATCTCATAGTACAGTCCATTAACACAGGGTGTGGACTGAGCACCAGCTGCAGCGGCTTATAGACAACAAAGATGCTAATAAATCAATAAAATGTTAGCGTAGCATTCTGAAAAATAATAAGCTGTACCTTGAGGGAGTAAGTATGAAAAGTTTGGTGAGGATTGGCAAAGTCTTTGAGATATTAAATGGAAATTTTCAAGTTCATTTTCTGAATCGCTTATTCCTAATTAGGGTCGCGGGGAGGCCGGCACCCATCTCAGCCAATGCTGGGCAAGGGCAGAGTACACCCTGGACAGCTCGCCAGGCCATTGCAGGGCAGTAACACGCTGACGGAAATGCAGTCTACTCTTTACAAAAGTCAGCAATGGTTCTTTTACATGCCTCTCACCATAGACAGTGAGAGACATGGCTGGCCTTTGATAACCCAGTTAGCAGCACTGGGGGGACAGCAGTGACAACCCGGTGACAGTGGGGCTTGAATCACCGACTTCGGGATCAGTAATCCAGCACCCTACCACTGGGCCACCATTGGCCGAAAATTTTTTAGGTGTGAAAGCAAAGGGGGAAAAAAAGAAAAAAAAGAAGAAGAAAAAGGCATAAACACATCGCCCGGGATGGCTAATTAGAGAGAACATCTGCCCTTATTATGTCTTGCATCACTTCACCAGGGAAAAGGTGAGAAGTCCCTAACACTATGTTTGCTTACCTTAAAGTTATAAAAAGCCTGTAGTAGGCAGGCAGGGAAAAGACAAACACATTCACAAGCTAAGAACATACATTAGTATCCTTCCTGATAGTTGCTTAACTAATAATAATTATTTTTATATATATTTTTTATATTTATTTCTTAAAAAAAAACAAATAAAAAAAAAACAGGTAGGATTCTACATGTAAGCTTTAATAAAAAGCTCAGAAGATATGATATGAGAGTATGCTCATGAGAAATCTCTGCGCTTCACATGTAAACCACTGTGCTGGTCCAGTAAGAGGGTATAGTTTTCCTGTTTTTATGTTATGTTGAATTTTGGGGTGTTGGTCTGCCTTTGCACCTGTTTTTTTTTTTTAGATTTTGTAATTAATTAATGATATTTAATTATTACATACTACAATTATTGTTAATACATAAGTGAAAGTAATAAAATAAAGAATACTAATCAACTTGTTGTATGTTTTGATTATGCTACATTGTCAAGTCGGTACACAACCAAACCAAATTTCCAAACATATGTTCTCGAGTACTAAGAAACACCTGTAGATTTTTTTCTCCATTCACAAACTAGGGGAAAATCACACAGGTTACAATTTTCTTCTCTGCGGCACAACATGTAATTTAAAACACTTGAAGCATACAGTAAACTCTGACTGGCAGCACCAACGTACTATACCGAGCGCCATCAAAGTACCTAATAAGAAATAACAACAGTGTTTGAGTTCATGGTAAACTTTCGAATCTGAGTTTTTGGATGTAACTCAACTTGGACTTGAAGCCACTAGTACTTGTTCACTCCATCTTAGTAGTATACGGAATAGATGAGTAAATCAGTATTTTGCTTGATTTTTTTTTTTAGCTGTGTCAAAGCAGCAATGAGCCTGTATTGTGTGTATGCTGTGGTCAGAGATGGGCTTACTGTTTAATGCTTAAATGTTACTGCTTTATCTCACACAAGACTTGCATTTATCTCTGAAAGGATATGCATGCCAAATGATATGTACTCGGCTATTCCAAGTATATGAGCTGTCCCTAATAAGTTTTAATATCTGACATTGCTACTAATGTTCTTGATAACCCCTCGCACATTCCGCTTGAGTCAGAATATAACTCTTGCAGACATATGAAGAGATGTGGCTTCCGATCACTGAATAACTGATAAAAGGTTCATAAAACAGCAACTAATCTCTAATCACCAGGGGAATATTTCCGTTTTGGAGGAGTAGGACTGTCTAGGGCTATTGTGCTCATAAAATTATCTCGGTACTGAAGTATATTCAAACATTAAACATCTGTTTTATCCATTGAACCTTGTCTTAGTGGAACATAAATCAGTTTCTCTAGACAATCACCATAACATTTCCTTAAACCTTAACTCGAATAAAGGAGAATACATTAGTCCTGTCAGACCATAATGGCCTCATGAGCACGCTAATGGACTGTTTCCAACACAAGGATTTCAAACTCTCAGACCCCACTAATTATGAAACAGTGACGCATCCAGCGCTGTTAACCTGACAAAACGGGGCAGTGGGATTTCTATCAGGTATGAAGGACTGCAAGGACAGTCTAATTGTATGTGAATGTGCCAGAAACGTACTGTAATATTCATGTGGCTGCAGTATCAATGAGGCACTTTTGAAATATGGAGTCCATTTCACAGCATTAAGATCCTATTTTCAGCACATGCCTTTTTTTCCCCTCGCTAATTAGAGCCAGAGATGCGTTTTCTCGCTTTGCCTGCCACCTTTTTCCGTTTCCACTCCAGTGTGGCTCATGGACGGCTAGATCAAGACCAAGGCTAAGGCGCTAATTGCCTTAAAATCATTTCAGGAGTCCAACAAAACACAGCTATGGACTGCAGCTGCATTGCTTTGGTGCAGTAATAAAATGTTAATTAAACCTTCAGTCCACCATAACTACACTTCACCTTTAAATATAACCATTAACTCACTTCAGAAATATTATATAGTATAATATTATCTATGTAAAATAAGATGTGTAATTACAAGTTATTTTTAAAAAAATGCACATTTTAGTCTTACCATTCATGCAAGTTTCCTATACGCGCGATATTCCGAGTCATATGTTAAACAGGAAGTTGCATTGTCTGAATTCCATCAAGATCATGAGGAAAAAGAAGTTTAAAAAAGAGCAAATTCTTGCTTTTTTATGAAATTGTACACTGTAACATTTAAAAATGACAAGATTTGAAAAGTTTAACCTCCATCCATCCATTTACCAAATTACTTAACTGTACTAGATATTTGAGGCTAGAGCCTATCTCGGCCTACTCTGGGCGATGATGGGGTACACCCTAAACAGGGCCATGACACACGCACACACACACACACACACACACACACAAAAAAAAACATCCACACTCTTACTCATACCTGGGGCAATTTGGAACAGCCAATTAGCCTAACATGCATGTCTTTGGGCTGTAATTACCCAAATTAAAGACTTAAAAAAATAAATATTTAAAACAAAATGACTTTAATGTGCTTATACCATCATCATCATTGATGCTACTAAAACGCATTTTGTTTATGGGGTTAGTAATTCCATGCTTAAACAAATGCAGCTATTGCATGCCTATAAATGAGCTGGATGATATAACCTAAAATAATATTCTGATATTTTGCTACATTTTTAGAACTTAAGGAATCAGCAGACCTGGTACCAGTTCAGGCTCACTGAACACTTATCATAAACATGAGCTGCTCACAACACAGGGACTGTGTTCAGAAGCTCCGGTGCTGTGCTTGTGTATTGTGGTTTTTGCTGTTTGATCCAGCACTACCCATATTTGCTTCACTTTTGTTTCTGGTGTTCTGGTGCTGTTTTCCACATTTTTTCCCTGCTGCTTTCTCCAGATTTCAGATAACAAAAGCGCTGTTTTTTTTTCCACCTGTCACTCATTGTCTGCTCTTCCATCTCTCACTTTAATCCATCTCCCAGTTTAATATTAATATTATTATTTTCAATATCCTATACCCCACCATGATGCACTGGCCACTGTCATGGTTTCCGTTACAATGTCTGTTTTTACCTGAGAAGATTACAAGCCCCCTGCACAATCTGCTCTCCTGGAAAAGAATCCATTCACACCTAGATGCAATTTGAAATAGCCAATTAGCCAAATGTGCATGTCTTTTTTTTTTACTGTGGGAGGAAACTGGAGCACCTTAAGAAAACTCATGCAGCAGATGAAAAACATGCAAACTCCAAAGAGAAACACCCTCGCTGACCACTTGTACTTGCTTGCAAGTATTATTTTCATTTGTAAAACCCTTTTTTTTAATAGACGTTTTTTAAATGTTTGCTTTGTATTTGCAAAGTGTGATGTGCATATTTGCAGACCATGATGCATTTACAAATCCCATTCTCTTTGTTCACTAGCCGAGAGGTATTTGTAAAACTTATTTAAATCAGTCTAAACTTTGTGATGTTATGGCAGCCATAAGATATGCTCAAAGGTCATTGAGTCACAGAAAGATAATATTTGCGAACATCTCAAAAATGAATTTCAACAAGAAATGAAACGGGAAACAATGGAAAAAATATCACCCTGAATAGGTAGAGTGAGCCACTGAAGTAGCGTATCCTACAAGAATATACTGAGTTTAGAGCAGGATCAAAACGTCTGCAAGGGAAAAGATCATTGCGTGGGTGCTGATGTATAATTGAATATAGAGATAATTAATTTAATTTATGCAAAAATTTATGCAGATCTCTAAACCACTCCAGCAGTTGCTCAAGACTGCAGAAAAAAAGCGCACTTGGCAACACTTAATAATACTCAAAGCAACATGCCTGCCTTTAATGTACACCTGGTTTTGCAAGGCAGAGTAAATTACATGCAAACCTGCCTGCTACTAGACACCCAAACTTCAGTAAATCAAACAATGTGTAATCAGGGCTTAAACTGTGAGTTTAGTCCTGCAAGCCAGTCTCATACATAACACGAAGGGTTTTCAGGCAGAATACAGCCCAACTGTGGCCCACAGTGATTAATGAAAAAAAGCAGTACATCTGCCCAAGAGTGTTTATACTATATTTGCAGAGCTGAAATCCTGAAATTATATCCACATTACTGAAACAATGAGCAGCTATAATGCTCAATAATGAGTAATGAGCAATAACAGTTTAAACAGAAGAAATACATCTTTGTTGTTGTTGTTTTCCCCAATACATTCCCACTTGTGGTGAATAGTATTTGCATGTTAATTAGTAATAGCATGTTAATTAGTTCATTTAATATTTATTACAATGTCATAACTGTTCACCTCAGTACAGTTAGATCCTCATCCAACTTCAGGCACATATGAAAATCAAAGAACTCCTACTAGAAATAAATCTTAATCAGAATCCCATGCTAAAGAAATTGATCTATTTTAATATGTGCCGACCTTTCAGGAATTTCTGTCATCTGTGTAAGTAATTACCAGCATTAACCCTTGATATTTTTGGAAACACACAATCTACACATTATCATCTCCTGTAGTATTATCTGCTTGCTTAAACCTAGAGATTAACAAATGGTTTAAACAGATCATTGTAAATATGAAATTATTGAGTGGAACCCATTGAGTGAAAGGTGCCATCAAGCATGGATAATGTAGCAAATAGGCCCTGTATTGGTTTTGGTTTTATTTACCTCCTATGCTTGTCTTGCAGTATGTTCTATAGTACATAGATGTGACCAAGTTTGAGGGGGGTAAAAAAAGTTTCAGAGTGATGAAAATATCAGCAAAAAAAAAAAAAATCCTATATCATGCACCCATAGGTAAAATGCTAGTCAGAAAGATTTTTGTGATGTAAAAAATTGGGAATTTTTCCCCTCCTTTAAATGTGACCTATAACCTGTACAATTTAACAGAAAAACAAACAAAAATTTAAAATAAAAAGCTAGAATAATGTGAGTTGGAAGTAGAACATAGCAGTTTTTAACTACAAGCCCATACATGCAACATCGATTGAAAGTTTTTTCTGGTTTGGATGACAGCAGATGTCTGTTTTCTTTCTCCCACATTGTCCTTCCTAAACAGCTATGATAAATAGACTCAAATCAGCACTTTGAGTCCTACCATTTATACACAGGAGAAAAAACATTGAACACAAAAAAAAAGATAATTTACAATTGACTTAGAGCTGCTGTTTAAGCAGCTCGTGCGCAGATGAGTTGATTGATTTATATTAATAATGAAAGCAAACCCCCAAAAAAAGAGGTTCACACACTTTCAAAACAAAAACAAACAAACAAACAAACAAAACACACACACACACACACACACACACACACACACACACACAATCTAACTCAGGTTGGCGGACAGACCTGCAGGTTAAAAAAAAATTTCATGGAGCAAACTCTTAATAAAAAGCTTGACAGAGCATGAATTCATTAAACATGACAGGTGATAGAAATTAAAGAGGAATCATCTAGTGAAAGGAAAGGGGTGAAAAGCAAACCCAGGCTCAAATAATTATCAATAGAGACATCTATCGGGAGCTCAGTTTTTAGGCAGTCCCTAAACCTACATTTTTGTTTTCTTATATCACAGGTCTATCATAAGAGGATCTTTATTGTAGAAGCCTGTGTGGACATCATGTGTTATCACACAGTTTGGTAAAGAACTGGGCCATGATTCCATGTAAATGATGTCAAACACTATTCACTGACCAACAATAGAGTGGCACCTTGGCGTAGTGCATAGCAAGTCCACCTCACAGCAAGAAGGTCCTGGGTTTGAGTCAAAGGCTCGGACCTTTCTGTGTGGAGTTTGCAGGTTTCCTCCCACAGGCTAATTAGCTGTTCCATTTTGCCCTTAGATGTGAATGTGAGTGGGAATAGCTGTGTGTATTGGTCCTGCAATGGTCTGGCAAGCAGTTCAGGGTGTACGCCACCTTTGCCCAGTGTCGGTTGAGATAGGCACCAGTCTCCCCCTGACCCTAGTAGGATTAAGCGGTTCAGCAAATGAGTGAGTGAGTGAGTATGACCAACAATAATCTTAGAAGCCAGATAAAATTATACAATTTAAATTCAGCATTGATTTTAGATGTACTCCTAGCGTATTTTGTCACGTTTTGTTATACACTTTCTGACATATGTATATTTAGTGCTCAAATCACTTCACACATCAGCTTTTAGTGAATGCATGGTTATTAATTCTTTTTGATTTCAAAGCCTTATCTGCTCCCCACTTTTTCCTGCTTTTAATTCATGGCCATTACTATACACAAGGCAATGTTTTTTAATGAAAAAGACACATTCACAAAGGTCATAACTAATAAAAATGCCAGCCAGGATGTCTTTGTCTCTATCATCATAAAACGCCAGATGAAAGAAAGTCTGATTCTAAACAGATTTATGCCTTTCGTTCTCCTGATTATCTTCTCAACACAGAGGACACAACTCATCTGAATCTTTAAGGTCATAATATTATTTATCATTCTCAGGATCCGCATGAATTCATCTGCTGTAGGAATGTTCAAGATATATTGTGTGATCACTGTAACGCAGTTTATCTTTAATGAATAGATGAATTTATCAACACAAAAGTAGCAGTCCCCAACCAGGCTGGTACCGGGCTACGGCACATTTAGTACTGTGCCGCAGTGGTGGAATAAATTATTTATATTTAGTAGTTTGAGTATCTAAAAAAAAGACAAGAAATAATGTGATATCATCATCATCATCATTATTATTATTATTATTATACCCTATTTGTGCAGAGATACATACTGAGCTTGGTGCAGTCTTTTGGTCCATTTTGTATTAATATTGGGCAACACAGTGGCATAGTGGTTAGCACTTCTGCCTCACAGCAAGAAGGTCCTAGGTTCAAGCCCCATACTTGCATGGGTTTCCTCCGGGTACTCCGGGTTCTTCACACAGTCCAAAGACATGTACATTAGGCTACCTGGATATTCTCGGTTGCCCCAGGGGTGAATGGGTGTGAATTGGTGTGTGTCTGTTACTGCGTCCTGTAACTTTAAATAATCATGGTTAAAATAGAAAAAAGTTGGCAATGCGATCTGGTATCTGGCGAGCCATTCAGAGTATACTTTGTCTTCGCTTGGAGTTTGCTGGGATGAGCTCGAGCCTCCCTACAACTCTAAAAAAGGATAAAGCAGTTCGGAAAATTATATGAAATGAAATTTATTAACAATATTGTGGCACGGTGGTGTAGTGGTTAGCACCGTCACCTCAAAGCAAGAAGGTTTTATGTTGGAATCCCACAGACTACTGTGGCCTTCTATGTGAAGTTTACATGTTCTCCCTATGCTTGTGTGGGTTTCCTCTTGGTCCTTCAGTTTCCTCCCACAGTCTTTTACAATTACATCAACTGGATACTCTAAAATGCTATGGATGAATAGCTGTGAATGTGAATCTAGCCTGAATCCAGGAGGGATCATCTTTGGCTTCCCTCATGACCCTGATGGATAAACATGTATAATGGATGTATGGATGTGCAAAATGGGCATAAATGCAATGGGAACTAAACACCCCTTTGCTGTGTGGTCATTAATAAATATTTAGCATGTTTACTCAATCCTCAAATACCACCAAATCTCAAACATTCCTTGAAGACATTTTTTTTTTTTTAAACATGAACAAACAAGCACCATCTGTGCTACAGCAAACATATTCCACTTAATCTTAGAAGCAGGTGGGACAGCAGAGTCTGTAGACAATTTGAATGTAGTATAGTTTCCATCATTTCTAAGATTAAGGAATCATTAGGCAATGCAAAAGAGATGAAGTGAATGAAGAGAAGTGTCAGTATGTTGAATCAGTGGACAGCATCATCCTGACATACCATACACACTGCACTGCTACACACACACTGGACTTCCACAATGGCATTTTACAATGACCGACAGCCAGCTCACCTTCCAGTTAAACTGTCATGCCCTACTACTACAACCCCACCATGTGCTGTCAGCGCGTGTCACAGAAAAGAAAGTACAGGATGTCCTAGGTGTTGTCAGTAGGACAACAAGGGACATTACGCTTCAAGCTTCCCTTGTTATCATTATCTCAAAAAGAAAAAAAAAAGAAGGAAAGGAATAAATTAGCTGGACATGTAGTTCAGGGTCTGACATTTTCAAATGCTTTTATGCATGGTTAAAACAGATGGTCATGTGTTGACTTTAAAAACTGCACTTTGAGAAATAAATGAGTGACTCATCACATCTCACAATTTAACATTTCTAAGGGTATTTGCCCACTTGCACTTTCATTCCCATTCCCATTTGCACAGAGAGTTCAGGTCATCTGGACCGGTGTGAAAGCTTGTGTAGTACACTCGAGCTCATTCAACATGGTGAGATAGAGGTTATTAACGAGAACTAGGATGCGAGCATATAGTGTGTGAAAGGCATCCAGTAAAGAGATTGATATGTACTCCATTACGACATGTATGACATCACTTCCTGTTTCATATCTTGCTACAGTGTGAAAAGGCATGTTGTTCAGTCAAGCAAAGAAAGTGGCTAAAAGTAAAAAAAGATTTATAAGGAATGCACTTTAACTGAACAGCTTTATTAAAACTGTTGATTAGTATTCAGTATAAGACTGCATGATAATATAAATATATAGGCATTGTTTACCACATTCTTTGGGTGCTCCAGTTTCTTCCTTTATTCTAAACACATGCAGATTACGTCAACTGGCTACTCTAAATTGCCCATATGTGAAAATGTAAGAGTGAATGGTTGTTTGTTTCCGTGTTAGTACTGCAGTAGAGTGGTGATCTGTTCGAGGTGTATCCCGCTTCTCATCAAAGGTCAGCTTGGATTGGCTCTCACAACCTCGCAACTCTAACAGGAAAGGCTGTTTGGATAATGAATGAATGAATAATTATGGCATAAGTGACATCAATAACCCCAAAGTTGATTATTTTACAATAACTCTGTGGCCTGAAGTGTTTAAATCTTTTTATACCACATCAAATTTCAAATAATGAAACATTTTTATTACTCTGACCGTAGACAGTGGAGGTATTATTTTTACTTATGTGTACGGCTTCGCTAATAGAACAAAAAATGGCTCCCAAACGGGACAAAGCCGGAAATTATATTTTTATAGGCTAGTTTTATACTTACATTTTATAGTTTCACAAACTACTGCTGTGGGCCGATTTAATTAAATAAACCACTCGGTATCTACACGTGTTGTTGCAATGATTAATGCATGAAAGATTTACAATAAAATAAAACAGGAAGTGAATTGTGCGTTTCATTTTTGTGTCCGCTCATTGAGACATTAAAGTAGGCATGCCTTGGGGATTGCCCACAGATCTTCAAAGACTTGTTGTTGAGTTTCGTAAACATGAAAATAGTCTCTCGTTTTAAACATTACTTACATAAGAAACATAAGAATTTTTGGAAAATTTAGTATATATGTAGACGAAGTTGGTGTCTGTGAAACTCACAAATATTTGCCCTTTTTTGTGGTGTAAAGCATAAAACCATAACAATATCACTTCCATATATTTATTACAATATAACATTAATATTCAGGCAATACAAGCAGAGATTAATAGAGTATCACAAATGTTAGACAACTTTTCAATTCTGATTATCTTCTCTTTTTGTAAGTTTCGGTGGCAATGGACATGGGATTTAGGATTTTGCACATGCTACAGAATACTTCTTGCAGACTGAACAAATTTCAATCTGTTCCACATTCATAAATACATAAACATGAGATTTACTTTATAGTATGAGCTACTGTCAGAACTACTGCCTTTAAAAACTAAACACCGTCTGACAAATTTTACATTCTAAAAAAATTAAATTAAATTAAAAAAAAAAATAAAAATAAAAAAATTTAATATATATAATTGCACAACTGACTTTGCATTTGTGAAGTAACTGATAAACTTGTGATGACTGATGCTCTCTTCAAATTAATCTGAGATAGATACTCAAAATCAGGAATTCACTGTATAAAAATTTACTTTGCTTTAATGTATTTTATACAAATAACACAAATCACTCACCACCCTATTCTGAATCATTCTAATCACAGTGAGACTCTGGAAGCACAGCTTTACTGGTCCTTACGCTGCATTAAAATGTATTTTTTTTTCCTTCATACTGATTTTCTACAGGGTCAGAGCACGGAGTCAGCTTTTTAGATGCCTATTGAGTGGTTAGGAGTTAAAAGTTTTGCTCAAAAGGTTCAACTGTGGTCAAACAGGGCAATGACACTTGTGCCCCTGTGGCAGCAGAGTCACTAACATAAACTTCTGCCAGTCCTCAGACCTGATCTTGTGATCTTCAGGTAAAAGAGGGCCCAATTATGTCTGGCTTTCACTGCAGTGTTCTGCCAAAGGGCACAGTCTAGCAAAAAGAGACTATTTTTCTTTTTCTTTTTGACAGAGTGGTGTAATGCTGCCTGGTGTGGCATTGCTATTACCACCACAGAGTTGATAATTGACTTAAAACATTATTATATCCATTTATTATTGGCCTTAGATTTTTGCCGAACATCCATCATGTACATGCCTGTGAATGAGCTGAGTGATTACTACATAAACAATAATATATTAAAAAAAAAAAATTATATAATTATATATATATATATATATATATATATATATATATATATAAATAAATAACACCTTCTTACCAGTCAGATTCAATTATTAAAAAGCAGTCAGGGATAACTTAGGTTAACTAACAAATCATTTATTAATGAAAAAGCTGTGGTTTAGGTATAGCTCAGGTTATGTAATTATGCTTAAAAAGGATAAAACCTGAACAAAAGAGACTAAATGCTCTCATCCCAATCTATAATGACTTCACAGCTATTCACCTCACCAGTTTACTAATCATCAGCTCCGCCTATTCATTGAGCTCATATTTTCCTTTTTTTCGCATTATCTATGGAGTTCTTAAGTCTTTCCCGTTCACTGCAGTGACGGTTTTGACATTTGCTTTTAATAAATGCTAAGCAGCTTGTTTCCAATCAGGCATGCCAAACATCCTCTCATTTATTGATACAACTGACAGAGAGAAGAGAAGAGATTTGTCAGAATCGTACCACAACTACCACTGTTCTCTCAATATCAGCAGATCGAAGGAAATGACTGCAGACTACAGGAAGTCGGGTGGAGCAAAAGCATGCACATCCGCAACATATCAATGGAGTAGTCAATAGACCCTCACCTGGCCCCTCCCCACTGAGATTATCATAAGCTACACACCAGTTACTCACCATCCTCAAATGACATACTACCGTACCACCTGAATGGATGCACCATTGTATGGTACAGTAGTTGCACCTCCTACAACTGGAAGGCTCACTACAGAGTGCAGAGAACAGCAGACTACATCACAGGCAACAGGTTTCCAGCCATATCAACAACTAACTCATAACTCCGACTAGGAAAAACTCAACACCATCTCAACACCACTCAGCAAGTGACGTCAATTTAAGATAGTTGCACAGAGTATCACCAGTAAAGGATGTAACAGATCTTATTTTAAATCTGTTATGCTGTACATCGATAAGCCATAACATCAAAAACACTATGAGCACTGGCTAGTAGAGGCAATAATAACTGCTTATTAGTCAAGTATGAGGTCTGCATAAAGAAATCTCCACACGTGGCCTTTAATTACCAACCGGAGAATAGCAAGGTCAGTTCTAAAGGCCAAGCGCTGAGATTTCTCTGGACAAAGTGTGCAACTGAGGTAAATAAGGAGTTTATTACATAGCATTTTAAAATGGCGGCCTTTTTTTGCGGAGACAGTACGCGTATGATACAAAAGACGTTTACTGTGGACTGGCAATAGGATGCATACACGGGAGGAGTTTATTTTGCACTGGCAATCCAAGAGCCAAATTAAAACAAGGAAGAATGGCATGTGGGCGGCTCCCAAAGTGAGCAGACCAAAAAATATAAAGACATGGTAGATAGTGAAAACTGGAAAACTAAAACACAACAACGAAAACTTAAAAAACAACGAAGAGCTTAAATCCACTTCCTGATTGCACTTCACGAATACCACCCTTTCTTGGAAACGCAGTTTGCCGGAAAATCAGAAGTGGCACTACCAAAGCTCTAACAGACATGAATGAAGATGCCTTGTTCAGGAGTGGGAAACTAACAGTGCATGAAGTGAATTAAATTAAATTCAATTAAAAAGAATTAGATTTAAAATGCCATGTAATAAACTGCTTAATAAACTCGTTTAATAAATAGCGGGTGGCTTTTGGCTTATTTACATTTCTGGTGAAGCTGCTAAAGATCACAGCACACAGTGCTGCTAGCTATCAGTTAACTTGCAACATACATTTCATATATATTTTATAATTTACATTTTTATGTAAATTAGTGCCTGCGCTATACTTAGTAAATTAGTGCTGCAAATACTTTATTTATCCCAGAGGAAACTGTGTAAATGCATCGACCAGTCAGATTGCACGTACTGTTTTTGCCATATAATAACAGTAATTATCTCATAACAGTGGCACCTGTTGAGTGGGATGTCTAAGACACAAAGTGAACAGTCAGTTGTTAAAGCTGATATGTTGGAAGCGGGAAGAATGAGCAAGCGTAGAGATCAGAGTGTCTTTGACTAGGGCCACATTGTGATGGCTAAGTAGCTGGGCCTGTTCATAGTAGTTAGGTAGGGTAGGTAACTTTATTAGTACCCATAGGTAGATGTGTTTTGCAGTCAGCAAGATCATGACAGTCACTAAAACACAAGTAAAATACAGATGCAACATAAAAGACCTACCAGACACATTAAAAAGTTCCTCAACAAATTATGAAAGCAATTAAACAATAAATAACAAAAGCAAGCAAGAATGTAATGATAAATGATAAATGTACTCAAATTTCCCCCAATCAAGGTTGGTTGATAAAATCACAGGTAAAACACTTCTGAAACTGGGCCAGGTTAAGATACAATAAATAGATAAGTAATAAAATAAATAAGTATGTGCAAAATCTACCTTCAGCTTATTCAGTGCTGGAACAAAGCTGCTTCTTTATCGCTTTGTTCGACTCCTTGGGACTAAAAACCTCTATCCAAAGGGAAGAAACTGAAAGTTACCATGTAGTGAGTGAGAGACATCGTTTAAAATGAAAGTACAGGGATGCTGGAAAGAGCTGAGACTCGCCAAGCAGTCGACTGGACAATAGAACAATTTGATTCAAAGAATTCTCGTCTTTAAAAATATGTGACCATAGCTTCCATGAGACCAGGGAAAACCTCAGCACAAATTGCTGAAACTGTTAATGCTGGCTAAAATAGAAAGGTGTCAGAACACACCGTGCGTTGCAGCTTGCTTGGGGATGCCTCACTGCAGACCAATCAGATGGTGTTAAAGTCATGGCTGAGTGGTCATCAATGTACAGATATACAGTGAAATTTCTAACACTGATTATACAGTATGCAGTTACAAGGAGGTAAATACATCACTTATAAATACACAGTTAGCTAGCTAACTTGCTGAGAACAAAAGACAAACATCAAGGTGTTTATTTTTCCCTCCACTTTGTAGCCTGAATGCACTGAGGTCAAAACAATCCCAAGCGCCTACTCTCTACTTTTGAGGCAAGTTGTATACCAGACACAGTGCCTGAGAAAAGCTTGCAAAATCAACCCAGACCTCAAGCAGCCAGCACATAAACTGTTCTATCGGATTACACAGTCACTGAGAAGCAGGTAAAAGAACAATTTTACCTGCAGGCTATTAGGTTCCTAAATAGCCTGTAGTGCAGTTCGTCTCCATTACATGTGTCACTGAAGCACTACATACGTTTTTTTTATTGCCACTTGGTTACTTTACACATGGTCACTTTACACCGTACTTTGTCTGAAGTCTGCCATTTCCCACCTTATTTCTTTTTCCTTACTTAAATAGTATATTGTTCTTTGTGCTATTCATAATGTACTTATTTTACACCAATTTGCTTAAGTTTGTTGTTTGCGGTTACAATAAAACAAGTTCAAGCAGAAAATTGAAAAAATAAATAAAACAAGGTCAACCAGAAAAGCACTCAGAGAACGCAGACCTCCGCCAAGGCCGCAAAAAAATCTTTAACATTTCCTGGATCCCTATTATAATCTGGGTCACTGCCAAACTCTAAACAATTGTTCCTTATATCATTTCCCAGCTATCCTGAAAATTTCATCAAAATCCGTGAATAACTTTTTGAGTAGTGTTGCTAACAGGCAGACAAACAAACAAAAAAACAGACAGACAAACAAACCAACGCCAGTAAAAACATAACCTCGTTGGCGGAGGTAATTATTGACACCAATAATAAAAGCACTTGAGCTTGAGTTTTTACGCGAATCATAGGTTTTATGCATTTTTCCATGACATACCCATAAAATGGCTTTATTAAGTTTATTATCAAAAGTGTTTATTCACTGTCATGTATCATTACTTTAATTTTAACACTTATGTCACACGGCGGCACGGTGGCACAGTGGTTAGCACGTCCACCTCACAGCAAGAAGGTCTGGGTTCGGTTCCTGTGCTCGTGCATTTCTGTGCTTGCATGGGTTTCCTCCGGGTACTCCGGTTTCCTTGCAAAGTCCAAAAACATTCACAGTAGGCTAACTATTTCAAATCACCTCTAGGTGTGAGTGTGAATGGTTGTGTGTGTTGGTACATACACATATACATACATATTATATATATATATACATACATACATACACACACATATATATATA
>JBCNYH010000023.1:46449676-46460842 GCA_039654325.1 Tandanus tandanus
TATATATAAACTTTTCGACATTCACAAGATGTATTCTATATGTTTTATGCATGTATCATATGGTCATTTATATGCATCATAGATCTAAACATATAATTTATATACATCTATGGAGAAGAATGTAGAAATTTTACTAACAACTAATACCTGATTAAAAAACCCTAAAATAATAATTGTGTCCTTCAAACTTTGCTTTTGTCTAAAAATAAAATGTCTTTTGTCACTCTGCTCCAGTGATTGTACTAGCCACTCCAATACTGCCAGAATACCAGCTGAATTATTTTTCTCTAAATAGTTCTTGCATAGTTTGGAGTGTTTTGGGTCATTGCTCTGTTGTAGGAAGAAAGTGGCTCCACTTAACTACCATCCACAGGTATGGCATGGTGTTGCAAAATGGACTGATCGCCTTCATTGTTTGAGATCCCTTTTACCCTATACAACTCTCCAACTTTGCCACAATCAAAACACCCCCAGACCATTATATTTCCCAACATTTTCCCCCAATCTTCCTCTTTTCAATGTCTGTGTTCTGTTGCTCATCCTAATGTTTTCCCTTTACTGACCAGTCGCAGATATGGCTTTTTCTTTGCAACTCCATGAGTCGCCTCTTCTCTATTGAAGTTAAGACTGGGGTTTTGTGGGTATTATTTGATGGAGCTGCCAAATGAGCACCTGTCAGACATCTGTTTCACAAACTAGTGTACGTACTTGGGTATTTATTTGTGAGTGTACTTGTCTTCTTGCTTAGTTGTGCACAGGCTTCTCTTTCTATCCTGGTTAAAGCCAGTTTGTGCTGTTCTGTGAATGTAAAAGTAAGAGAGTAAAAGAGTAATATAAAAATATATTGCATGACATCTTCAGTTTCTTGGTAGTTTCTTACATGGAATAGCCGTTATTTCTGGTAATAAATATAGACTGATGAATTTCAGAAGATATATAATCAAACTGACAAATGCTGATTCTCCAGATATTCAACTAGCCTAAAAAAGGGCAATTTTACTGCTTCTTTAATCAGCACAACAGTTTTCAGCTGTGCTGACATAATTGCAAAAAGGTTTTTTAATTATCAATTAGGCTTTTAACATGAAAAACTTGGACTAGCCAACACAACTGGAACACAAATATTATAATTTTAATTATAATAAAGGTATGGGAATGAGCAGTGGAATCGAGGCTGAGAGGAGAGATGGCGATCTGTGAACTGCAATATGGTTTAAAGAGTACTGGTATTGGTCATCCTTACAGAATAATTTTTGCATATGAAATACATTTAAGTAATACAGACACTTATTTTAACATTAATGACCATAAAAAAAAGCACAAAAGTGGTCATTTTATCCCGTGGACTACAAGCAGGGGCTGAACTACGGTGGTTAGAAGTCGTTTTTTTCCCCGGAAGTGACGCGTATACGTTGGGCGGTCTCTTGTGAAGACAATGAGACGTTACATTTTAGTGACTCTGAGGACAAGGATGCTGCTAGAGATGAGCGTGACGGTAAATCCAAAATGGCTTTCCTATCATCTCGGCTCTCGATCAACTATCAACTCGGCTTTCCTATCATCAGTTGATTTCTGAACAAAAAGAAATGTTTTCCGTGATCTCTGCTTGTCGTTTGTGCAGCATAGCACCGGCCGATAATGTGTTATGCACCACGGCCAATCCAACGAGTTCGTCACTACCAGGCTGGAAAAGCCAATCAGGAAAGCAACATGTCTCTTAGCATGCCTAGAGTTGTAACACTTGCACCCACTTTGAAAATGGGCAGGGAAGGAACTGATGATGTTATACGTGATCGTTTTAAATTGCTAGTAACATTAATTCACCACAGGTACTATTTAATGCCATGGAAGAACACCATAGACACCTTATTTGCTTTGAGAATGTAGATGAAGAAGTAGAAGGAAGGTCAGTAGGATTTGCGCTGGGTATTTGTGAACTTGAAGAAAGCATATGACAGGGTGCTAAGAGAGGAGTTATGGTATTGCATGAGGAAGTCAGGAGTGACAGACAATTGTGTGATGGTGTTACAGTATATGTTTGAAGACAGTTTGACGGCAGTGAGAATGACAGACTTTTTTTAAAATCTACTCAACAGTATCTATTGGACAGTATTTATAAAGATAACGTCAAGTTAACCAAGAATATAAACTGCTCGCTGCAGAGTTGTGACGCAGTGTAAAGTGCCACAGTAAAATGCCATCCGGAAACCCTTCTCAGCTTTCATAGCAAGTTACTCTCGACATCACACTCTCGACATCTCGACACTCAAGTTTCTCCTCAATTTACCCGGATTAAGCTCACCTGCTGAGTGGCTGCTTCAACAATAGATTAGCCTATTTTTCATGTCACTTTTGTCATTTAAGTGGTCTTTAAATCTACGGGGGTTAATATTACAATTTATATCTTGTTTAATAACGTCTTATTTTTGAGCAGAAATTCATTTATTCAAACATTTCGAACACAGAGGTTTAATAGGACAAAGGCTAGTTTAATTATGCTAGCTTAATCATGTTAACACATAAGTCTAGCTTAATCAAGTTAGCGCATATAGCCACCACGATGGCGGCTTGCTAAAAATGGATTTTTAAAAATTTATTTGTATTTTTATTTTCATATTTTTATGAAATGTAATTTTTCATATTTATTTATTTAATTATTATTAACAATATCCAGCCAGCAAGCTATCACAATTAGCATAAAAGCCCTTCATTGGTCAGTAAGCACAAATGACCAACAACCACCTATTTTACAAATAGATCTCTAAACCAGGATGTGAATGGTTGTCTTTGGGAGCAAATTCGTTTACGGATTTACTGCACATGCCTGAAACAAGGAAAGTCTCAACAGCAAATCTGTAGTTGCAAATCTGATAACATGGCAATTAGGCTTCAGTTCTACAGAAAGAAAGACAATGAGAGCCTGCCATCCATATTTATCTAGTCAATGGTCGAATTTAAACAATTATTTTTAGGCATTGTAACATTTCAAAATGGTAATCGGTAGAGTTATGGTCTCAGGTTAGATGTTTAATTTAAAATAACTTTTGATTTGTAAACACTTTTATGCAAAAACTTTCTAGCCACTTTATTAGGAACAGCTGTACAAATGATCATTAATGCGGTTAACTAGCTAATAACGTGGCCGCAGTACATTGCATCAAAAAGCCAAGTAAATACAGATCAGAAACTTTAGAGAATTTTTCATCAACTATCAAACATTAAAATGGAGGACATGTGATCTCTGTGGCTTTGATGATGGCATAGTGGTTAGTGACAGGTAGGCTGGTGTGACTATTACAGACCTTGCTGATCTGCTAGGATTTTTACACGTGTCTCAAAATGGTAAAAGAAAAAAAAAAAAGTAACAAAATGAACTCACTATATATAAAATCTCATGTTTGCTAGAATCTCTGCACACCTCCAGAGAGCTGGTTTTGGCTTTGCTGACAAAGCTTTAATGAGAGAAACTGTATAGGGTAGGTGTCCTTTCAATTCCAATAGACCCGTCTCACTCACATAGAGAGCTGGGATTTACCGACGGGCTTTAACTGTAACAGTGCCTTCCAGGCAGCTGGATCTAAAGCATCTCTGAGCCACTGCTCGAGGCTGTCAATAAATACTCACCTGCATGAAACAGTCGTCTGAGTCAAAAGCCAGATTGCACTTCTCCTTTGCAAGGATGCAATGTGTATGGCAGAAGAATCAATACAAATCAAGTTGTGTAGTATTCATTTGACCTTATTATTCCATTAACACACCTCAAAATCTGATGATACATACAAAAGTGAGTTTCAAGTGGATAAGTGCTCTGTGTATTTTGTAGATTAGCATGCATATGTGTAATAGCGAGTAATTCCTTTAATCTAATGGCTTGTTCTTAAAATACGAAAGATTATTAAGTAGTACAAAAGCATTAGAGAAATATCTAAAGTGCTCTTCTGCCTCTGAAGCTGCTTTGGATTTTTGAAAGTGATACAAAGACACATAATGCTAGGGCCTGTTTGACCTATGCAACATCATTAGTTCTGGCTGAAGGCAAAAAAAAAAAAAACAACCCACACACAAATCTTAAATACACAGATGCACCGGGCCAAATCAATAGCTCTACTCTTATTTGTATGGCTTTGATGAGTCTCCCAAAGCCGCTGGACAGGGATACGATTCAGTTTGCTTTTTATAATAGCAGAAAATGCACTATTGGTCTCCTGCACACACAAACACACACACACGCACACACCCACATACACATCTTGACCTTCTGGGTTAATTCATTGTGCAGGAAGTAGAGGGTGGACATACGGGAAAAGGCAATGCATGTTATAGGTCGCTTCCTATGCAATGACTTATTAAAGTGTGCTCCCATTGCCATCAAAAATATGGGCCCAATCTATGTGCGAGTACAAGAACTGGATTGACATTTCCGTGATACGTGCCGCAATGCATGACATCACTGTTAAGTTTACCGCAGCTCATCATGCACTCATGATCTACTGTGCATCTCCATGAACAGGGTTAGTGACCACTTGATATAGAGATTGTAACATGAATTTGACTAGTTGAGTAACTACATAAGTGATTCAGGAATGTGAATGAGTGAATTAGTGTGTGCATGGTGTGCTGTGATGCTGTATCCCCAACTTCAGCCCCAGGTTTCCCAGCATAGGCTTCAGATCCACTAGGACCCTGACCAGAATAAAACAATTACTGAAAGTAAGTGAGGAGGCATCTCAGACTTGATCAGATGTGATGGAAATGTCTTGATTTTAAGTGGTATACCCTGTATTTTGCACATATGTCCCTTCACTCCACTGCACTGCATACACTTCAGTTAACTTCATTTCACTTCACCTAACTTCACAGCTTTAATGTACACTGTGTCATAGTTTTTGGACAAATGACTGAAGCTGGTGGTGAAAAAAAAAAATAGGTGAAAAGTAAATAAAATTTCCTGGGAAAATATATTCTATTGGTAGTGTATAAAAAAAAAAAGAAAAAGACTAAGCATAGCACACATCCCATCAAAATGTATACCCTATCTTTTTCTAAGTATATTTCACATTCAGCCTCACTTTGGCTTTAGGAATGACTCCAAAGTCATTTTCTTTGCTTATAAATGTGTTGTTGCTTTTCTTTTGGCATACAATTAAAAAGTATGCACTGAAGGCAAGGTGATGCTAAATAGTAGCAAGTAACATCAAGAAGACTATTTAGTTGAGTGACATCCTCTGAACCTGAGGCAGATAAATCTAGTATATACTACGTGGGAACATAAGCACAGAAGATGTACTAAAATTTTATTTTTTTTAAACAAAATTTACCATGAGAGACACATACAGGTGAGCACTGTGTGCTCTATCTGTGCCACACTAGGTGGTCGCTAGCCTAAAAGCTAGCCCTAGCTTGCTGGGCCTAAAACAGGCCTCAGGGAAGAAGACATATATAGCTAGTGGGTAAGACTCCCTTCTGAAGTCACCACTTACCACACAGAAACACACACACACACACACACGCACACACAAAAATGGTTTTTTTTTTTTTTTATGGTTTATTTCTCCATTTTAAAGCATGATAATGTTGGGTCCTGCTCCAAGTGACCGAGAAAAATCATGATTGTCTTTTTTCCCCCCAAGCATTATCTGCTCAGAATAATACTTTTTATTCTGAAGATAGTGGATCAATCAGATCATGCCATTCCATTGTACATTCTTTCATTCATTCATTCATTTTCTAAGTCGCTTAATCCTAATTAGGGTCATGGGGAGGCTGGGGCCTATCCCAGCTGACTCTGGGCAAAGGCGGGGTACATCCTAAATGGTTCGACAGGCCACTGCAGAGCCAGCACACATACAACCATTCCCACTCACACTGACAACTAGGGGCATTTTGGAACTGCCTTTTAGCCTACTGTGCATATTTTTGGACTGTGGGAAGAAACCGGAGTATCCGGAGGAAACCCATTCAAGCACAGGAAGAACGTGCTTTCGGCCATCTTGCTGTGTGGCAGATGTGCTAACCACTGCGCCACCGTGCCGCCTCGCCATACACTTGTAGTAATACTAATTGTTATTAAACTTGAGGACTTGTTTCTGTCTATACAGTACAACCTCATTTTCCTGCACAAGCCTGGATTATGCAGTTTAATGACATAAATGGAACATAACATAGCAATTTTCTTTAATCACAAGTCTATCCTTGGAGGATCATCATGTAATCTGACAAGAAGAACATGTATTGTTATAGACTTTGGGAGAAAGCTCCTGAATACAGTATCACTAAACACAATGAGCTTTAGTGAGTAATAAGGAAAATGTTAAGCTTCTGTTATTCAATCAGTTCTGTTACTATAAGCTAAGTGAAATTTTCATGCATGTGCCGAACTGCTTGAGTAATTGAGTAATCAAATTTTATATGTACTTGTCTATAAAATGACTCAAAAGCCAGGCCTGCTTTGGATATGGTTTAGCATATGTATATTTGAGCTCCCTGAATGCTGTGCATGAATGGTTAGTTAAGTGTAGTTTGGGATTCAGAACTTTTAAGTCATACAGTGGAAAATATCTAAGATTTTGGGGGAGACAATTATTTTTTTTTCCCCTATCTACAATATGTATATGGAAAAAACATCTCCAGGTGTGACTTGGAAGAAGAGGGATGGGGGAACAAGGGTTTTATGCTGAGATTAAAAGACTTCATCCAGTTCATAGCTGTAATCCATGGTGATAATGCACCATAAAATTTGCAGACCTGAAGTAACATTCATTACTAATGGTATCCACCATGCATAAAATGAACAATTTTACTACTTTTGGTCCAAACAACAGAGCATTTAGCTAAGCCTGCAAAAATCAAAGCCGAGTCTGAAATGCCTCACAAGCAGACATGTTTTGACAGGTCAAAGTTGTCTGGTTGACTTCAGTGTTCAATAAAGATGATCTTTTAGAGCTGCTTCAGACTGGCTGCATGATTCAATCAATAAACCGTGGAAATCAAATAAGACTTGCACAACTTGTCCATAATTCAATGTAACCTTTTCAGAGGGGCTGGGTATGTGACAGCAAAGGCAAATAAATAGCTCGCTACCTGTCGAGAAAATTTGTGAACATTAGTGTGCAATCCTCACTATCCTGGGATGTTTATTGGAGCAGATCTGGGCAGAGTTCCGGCTACAAGGTTTATCTAAATGCATTGCCTTTTATCTTATAAGAACATATACAAGGATTATATGGTGGATGCTTCGTGTAAGTAGATTTTTTTATGTTATTACCTCCTCCAGGAGGTTTTCACTTTTGTTTGTTAGTTTGTCTGTTTATTTGTTTGTTTATTTGTGTGCAATCCATCTCAAAAACTTGAGCACAGATTTTGATGATGATGTTTTTTTTAGAGTAGGTTGTGTTAACAGTAATAATCAATTAAGGCCAATAAGTGCACATAATGTGTGCATGAATATTCATCAGATGCCCTTTAGGGGGAGACATTTCATTATAACTATGCCAAGCTATAATAAAAGCCTGCAGTTTTGGGCAGATTTTTCAAGGTAACTAATGCACTTGTCACTATAATTTATTTGTCCCTGGTGGAGGCATCTTGCACTCTGAGTGCTGCAGATGTTTATTACTTTATTGACAATTTAGAAGGAGTCTCCGGTGTCAGTACTGTAACCGTCAGTAACAAAGCTATTCCCTTTTAAATTGGAAGTTTAAGATTTGTGCTTTTTCAGTAATATGACGGTACCACCCGAAGACAACGATTATAGCTGAGGTAATGTAGCTGATCACAGAAACTAATGTGTTTTACAGAGGATTAAGTATAACTAATAATGGATAAAATGTATGATGACATTTCTTAATATATAAACTATTGTAACTCTTAAAATTGCTGTGATATAAAAGGGGAAAAAATGGAGTGTACAGATTTATGAAAAATCAATCATCACTTTCGGTAAGACAAGCAAATCTGCTTCATGTCATATCCAATTACATCATGTTGTTGATTACTGTTGTCACACTGTCAGACACTTAGCCAGCCACACAAATACATTGACACTACACTTCCCAGAACCCTTTGCAGCAATCTAAATCATCTGATTATTGACACTCATGTCACATATCCTATAACACCTGTTTCCACTCACTTTGATTACACACACTATATTAGGATCTTGTTTTAACTCGCTCATGTATTAATGTCATTGTTCGTGTCGTGTTCTGCTATGCCTTTTCTGTTTGCTTTTCCATGAATGATTCTTTGCCTGGTTGTTTTTACACTCTCTTTTTGCCTGTGCCCTTGATATTCCATTTGCAACATTATTCATTGCCTGTTTACACAACTTTAGATTCAGCCTTGATATACCTGTTTGCTCTGTACTTGACCAATGCTAGTTTCATCTTCATTCATTTGCCGAACTGCGTAATCCTACTATGGTCATGGGGAGCATGTTGCCTAAACCCAGGTTTAAAATGTAAGAGAAAATGCAATGTGAGGAAAATGTAATATTTTGTACAAAGTGGTTAACATGGTCAGTATCAGAAACTTGCTTGCATTTAATAGGGACCTAGAAATTGTGCAAAGTCTTAATTGTTGAATATTCAGTTGAACATTGACTTGCTTTGTTGAAATTATTTAAAAATTCTAAAACCTTCTGTTCAATTCCTGTTTTAAATGAAACATTTACATTCAGATTCAGAATGTCCAGATTATCAATGCGGTCCTAATTCGCATTTATGTTATGTTTATGTTCGAAAATAAAGCTATTCATTTTAAATGTTTCACCTGACACCATCCACATACTTCCACCTGTCATTTATGTTGGCATCGATATTAAGTAGTAATATACATCCACTAGGGGCAGTTCGTAATAATGTACTTTATTAAGAAAGAGAAAAAAGCGGAGTTCACATTATAGGTAATGGCGGTGTATGAGACCATTACACACATTTTGAGATGGAGAATTCTTTTGCTCTGCCTGTTCATGGACTTGTGGGCACAAATAAATCCGTCTCACACAGACTGCTATTTTTCCTTCGTTACCATCTAATTTATGTCCAATTGCCTTCCAGCTGTTTTGTATCAATTGTGTGTCCCTGTGCCTATAACACTATATAGATGTTTATAACCTCTTAAAAACTTCAAAAATCTTTCTTCAGAAAGGTCCATTATTATTAGAATTTCCTTTTCATGACTTTTGGCTACAGCGCCCCGAAAATTGCTTGTTCTGGACACATCCACAGGCTTTCCAAAAATGAGCACAAATATGAATGAAATGAATGCAGAGTACAGGGGTGGCACTGTAGTGTAGCTGTTCGAGTAGTGGCTTCCACCTCACAGCAAGATGTTCCTGGGTTCGAGTGTGGAGTTTGCATGTTCTCCACGTGCTTGCGTGGGTTTTTTCATGGTACTCTGGTTTCTTCCCACAGTCACAAGACATGCACATTAGGCAACTGGAAAATGTTTGTGTATCTGCATTGGCCTTGTGATGGTCTGGTAAGCTGTCCAGGGTGTAGATGAACACAGAGTACCGATAGAATGCTCTGTGCGTATCAGTCTTTACCATTGAGCATAAATGAGCCTTTGGATATTTGGTCCGGCTCTATTTTAATCCATGTGTTATTTTATTTGTCAGTGTTGCCTGTGTTATTTCTGAAGTTCATGCTTTGTTTATTTTTACTAATGCAGTCAGTGTTGTTAGTTCTGTAAATTTTAATTGAACATGTAGCACATGATGAAATTTTGAATTCTACATGTAGTGCTGCATTATGGTTTTATAAGACTGCCAGGAAGCTCTTTTCCATGCACCAGCCTAGACTTGCAAGTCTCATTCACATTTCCTTTGGCAATGGTTCATGAATTTCTTTAGCAGAAACACGAACTGACTGAAAAAGCACATGCATGGTGATGTCTTCAGTTTGAGTGAATTTTGCAAACAATTTCACATCTTCACAAACAAAGGGATCAACAAAAAGGTCATGAAATGAAGGAAAAAAAGAAGCCAATTCCAGACTGCATGAGGAACATGAGCAACGGATGGTATTTCTTCTTGGTTGACATTTTGCTTGCACACATGAACTTTCTTTGATATTAGGTCGAATTCACAAAATGTTGACATTGATGTGCTTTTCTGGTTGTTTGTTTAGGCCTTCTTTTTAATTTGTTTGTCCTTCATTCATTTTTCTTCCTTCTTGTTCCTCCCTTTCTCACTCACTTCCTTTCTATTCCTTTGCTACCTGATTAGTAATCATCATTCATTCATTTATTTTCAGTAATTGCTTTATCCTGATTAGGGAAGCAGTGGATTTGGAGTCTATCCCAGGAACACTGGATGCACTGATTAAAGTCTGTGCACCACAGGGTACCATGTAAATACACACACACACACACACACACACACACACACACACACACACACACACACACACTTATTCACATCTAGGGGCAATTAAGAGTCACTAATCCACCTTCCAGTATGTTTTTGGTACTTAGGATAGGGGAGAACCATCAGGAGATCATGTGGCTGAAAAATTTACTTACGCACCGAGGCTTCCAACAGCCCCCTAAAGTGGTTTTCATCAGAGTTCTGTCAAAATTCTCAACAGAAGTTATTTAACTGAATAGTAACTCATTGAGTTAGCGGTAGAACCCTTGTGTTGGCGAGTGGGAAAGACAATTTGTGATAAAGGTGACTTTAAAAAAAAAAAAAGTGCTTCTTTTACTTATTTTTTTTTTCTCTGTGAGTATCTTAGCATGTTCTTATTCACAGGCACACACATACACAAACCGGACACAGAGTTCAATTCAGCTTCTCTCTCTCTCTCCAAATCCTCTATGATTACACACATGTAAGAGTCATCATGCATTACCTGCTAGTTCAATCCACATCCCTTTTTCATCTCCAGCTTATGCCTGACCCGCCATCATCACATTAGTAATTTTTTTTAAAGAGAGACATTTACAACTTGAACATTTCTTGCTAAAGATGATTGCTTGGTTAATTTCATTGACTTTATGGATTATATTAAATTTAAAAAAATAAAACTAATGGGTCCATAAGCACATGCAGAAAGGTTGGAAACAATAGTCTTTTTTATACTATGGTTAACACTGGCAACAATATTGAATGGTATTTAAATACACACACATTATATATATATATATATATATATAGAGAGAGAG
>JBCNYH010000023.1:46469147-46483540 GCA_039654325.1 Tandanus tandanus
TTTTTTTTTATTATTATTTTTTTTTTACTTATTAAAACTTCAATTTTTATAAATTTTAAAAATAATTTCATTACTTTAAAAAAACTTATTTAAACTTATTCCCTACTTGTAATCTAAGTGACTGAAATAGCCTCACTATTCACTGCCAAACGCTACACTGGTCACATGCTTCATGACAAAAGCTGCGTTTTGAAGTGAGAAGACAGTCATCTCATAGACTAATCTCCTTTTTGTCTTTTTCAATCGACTAAATTGTCACACAAATATAACGTTTTGGCCAAATATGAACAAGATACCATCTTCTGATAGGGCAGAAAGAATGGATGAATGTAGCAAAAGATGTGCGATAGAGCTTGTAAAACGTACAAGGTATGACAACTAAAATGACAGGAATGTTAATAAGCACATGAAACAGTATAACACTATCTCTCACTAGAAATGGGACTCACCAAGGACACCCAAAATGATACCACGATACCCAAGTTTCAATTTGATTTGTGTTGCGATTCTGTATCTCAATTCCATGAATAACCCAATTCAATTACTATTTCGTTCTGCTTTTTTGTTACTATTCTACAGTCTTGATCCATGTACAACAAAGTTGAACTGTACCTCTAAACTTTATTCAAGAGCTGCTCAACTGAAACGAACACAACTAAAACATAACCAACTCCTTAAAACAGTGTTTTGTCCCCATCAAAAATCAAGGGCAACAGGGCCAGTACAACAACACCTAACAGTAGGTTATGTACCTCATCTGGGATCTGAACCTTCACTGACCCAACTCCAAGTTTGGTTTTAGTAGTTGCACACTGTCTCCTCATCTCTCCAAAAGCTGTTTTATAGTGTAGTGAACGTGCAAGCTCTGCAGATTTCCATTCTTACCCTTTTAAAACTGGGCACGTCCAGCTGGGTGACGGTGTTTTAAGTGTGTGATTAGGTCGGCTGTTTCAAAAGTTTTCACGATGGTGTAGATGTATTACAAATTGTGCGTGTTATGTCTTTATTCATGGTGTAAAACTTCCACACTGACAACACGAAGCTTTAAACGCGTACCTGACTGTGCCATTATATGCGTGCACAACTCGGCTGTGGTGTAATTACCTGTGCTGAAACCATAGGGACCAGAGATATACATACACGATATGATATTCAAATACCGGCTCAGAATGGGAAATACGTGATCATAATTCCGGTGTCTGGTCTGTTTCTTGGTGCATCTCTACTTATAACAATGTGTACACAGAACACAACACCTCCTTTTTTCCCATCAAAGCCGCAGGTGATATTAATAATCAGCAATACCTGCGGGGCATGACCGAATGATGGCATATTACCTACACGCCTAGTTTACACACTTCAGAGGACTTGTCCTATTTTCTGTTGTAAGAGTACCACAGTGTTCCATAACTAACTAATTATGGCATTACTTGCCAGCTAGAACATTTTATTTGCAAAAAAAATATCCTGCGATGTAGTCAGTGACGTTTCTCTTTACTTGTCCATCCTGAGGACCAAAACAGAAGTCAATACATTTCTCTCATAAAAATGTGACTTGAGGCACCAACATGTCTTATTCGACTCAGCTTAATTTAATTGAACCACACGAGTCATTACTGAGGATTCCCAACACACTTTCTCTACCTACTTTCTCAGCCTAAGCAGTCTGCCGGCCCTCTGACTAAGCAACTGCTGACACACACATACAGCAGAATGAACAAGTGTAGACAAGCTATGGCGCTCTGCGATTCAAGATACAGCTGTGCAGCTCTTAAAAAAATTCTGTTACAAACGCTTGTGAGGACTTTCTCCCTGAAGCAACTCGAACAGACTTAAGGTGAGTTTTAAGAATTTTTTTCTTTATCCTGGCATACTCCTGTCTGGATAAAAACAACACCGAGCGGAAGAGTAGGCTTCACTTCAGGACACCTGGGATGTACCAGCCTGTCCAATGAACCCGACTTAAAAAAAACGTGGCGCACATTGTTAAAATCTCACGGTCCAAAGTTATGAAAAGAGCGGGTGGAGCACATGTTTGTTTACCATGCTGATAAACACAACTCTGTGGCAACTGATAAAAGACAGATAATGATTCAAATGCAGTGTGAATATCAACACATGGATTATCTATGTAGTCAGGTACTCAGGCAATCGTATAATATATATTCTTTTTGTCTATGCTCTCCGTGTCTTTAATGGAACCACATGTGTAAGGATACGTTCAATGACCAGGCTGACATGAGCACAAAATGATGTTTTTAGGGTGTGGGCTGACAAATCAGAATTAAGTCGCTTTCATACAGGGTGAGAAATCAGGTACGTATCTGATTTGAGGCCATGTGACATGAATGAGAGTGGTCACACTTTCACTCATTTGCCAAACCACTTAATCCTACTAGGGTCGCAGGGAGGCTGTACACCCTAAACGACTCGCTAGACCATCGCAGGGCCAACACACACGCACACACAACCACCCACACTCACACCCAGGGTCAATTTGGAACAGCCATTTAGCCTAACGAGCATGTCTCTGGACTGTGGAAGGAAACTGGAGTGCCTGGAGGAAACCCAGGCAAGAACATGCAATCCACGAACCCTGGTGGACGTGCTAACCACTACGCCAGCGTGCCGCCGTGAATGAGAGCAGTCAGATTGGAATTCGCATGGCTTTTTGCCTTCACAAATATGCTTAGTGCTGTTATTATTGGTCAGTGCTGGCAGCATGGCAAAACAATGGAGGAGAGCAACACAGTCGGTGGAAGGATGGGAAACTTGGCAATTTAGTTGCTGAGGAAATGAATCAAATCAAATTAGATGGAAAAGGTCCTAGCGGAATCAAGTAAAAAAAAAAATTCATCTGGATTGTGTACATGTACTGTACAGCTGTTTGCTGAACTTCACAGCAAAAGGTGATGCATACATTCGCTACTAACATGTTGGTTTTATCACCATGAGTCATTTTTTACTTTTTTGTTGTTTGTTTTGTTGGTAACGCAGATGACTCATAAAAACATATCACTGTGTGCATACATGCTGTTTAGGACAAATATATTCATATTACATTATGGATAAGGGTGTCAGCAAAATGCCATAAATGTAAATAGCTCAGAAAGCTACATGACACACATTTGTGATACTTTCATCTGAGCTATTGGCTGTTGTTTAGGATACAGCACAACCCAAATACAACAAGATGAGGCTCTCATTTTGACTGGTATCAACTCAACATCAAAATCAAAATAATTGGATCATTAAAAATATCTGGCAATTAATTTCATTAAGGGCCGGCACGGAGGTGTAGTGGTTAGCATGTCTGCCACACAGCAAGAAGGGACTGGGTTCGAGTCCCGGGCTCATGCGTTTCTGTGCGGAGTTTGCATGTTGTGCTTACATGAGTATCCTCTGGGTACTCCAGTTTCCTCCTACAGTCCAAAAACATGTACATTAGCCTAATTAGCTGTACCAAATCGACCCTAGGAGTGTATGTGAGTGTGAACGGTTGTGTTTGTGTCTGTGTTAGCCCTGCAATGTTCTGGCAACCTGTTTATGGTGTATCCCGTGTTCACCCAGTGTCGACTGAGCCTCCCAGCGACCCTAATAGGATTAAGCGGTTTAATATATAAATGAATAACTTTATTAACAACAAGAGCACTTGCAGAGTTTACTGCTGTAAAGCCGGGCTATTCAACTGGAGACAATTTGTACTTGCATTTTGAGTTGGCTACTGTATTCTTTTAAAAAGTGAAAATATCCAAAGTTAATATTTTTGTATGATTCTTTGTCACAACTGTTTCTCACCACGATTAATCCTTCCTGGAAGTTCAAACCAATCTGGCTGATTTTCTCTGACCTTTCTCATGAAGATAAGGACTTTGCACCAACAGAACTGTTAATAAGTGCTTTTATTTCTCACACAATTCTGAAAAAAACTCAAGAGACTGCTGTGTGTGAAAATCCCAGCTGATCAGCAGCTTCTGAAATACTCTGGCTGAAGAGAAAATTACACAAGCGTGCAGGTGTTCCTAATAAAACGGAGAGTAGCAGTAGATCTGTAACGAGTGAAATGCTGCAAAAAAACTTGTAAATGGATAGTTTTGTTATTGAACAGTTGCTTCTAATAATCATATAAAAAAATTATTAATTAAAAAAAACAATCATGAGACTAATCATAATGAAAATCTGATCAGGCCTAGTTTGGGTGATTACGATGTAATCATAGATAGTGTTTAAATCCACAGGAAAAGGCAGGACTAAACTGGCCGTTATAATGATCTACGGCCACTATAGAGCCTCACGTTTAAAACATTTAACACAATATCGTGATAATTTCCATTTTTTCACACAGAAGAGAAAGCAGCCAGAAATGCACAGGAGGAAATGCAATGCTCGAAATCAGACCAAACACAGTAATTGCTGTCTGCGTCCCCGTGACATGCAGTTACATTTCCGGCAAGGCGAATGTCAGGCCTGATTGTTGGGGATGGAGTTGCACCCATGGCTACGATTTACCCTATGGTGTAGATTTGACTCAGGGGTATAAAATGGCCTTTAATGGTAGAATAATTAACACAACAAGAGCACTGAGGGAGTGCAAACCTCTGCCAAGCCCAGAAACCAAAATGTCTCCATATGAACCAAAATGTCAGGAATGGTCCTCACAATGTTAAACAATCCCTTATTAAAGTCTTGCTTCTCTGAAGCCTGACCTCTGGTTGAAATTTCATGAAAGTCTCTGCATAACTTTCTGCATAATCCTGCTAACATAGACACACACACCAAGAGTAAAACATGGCCTCCTTAGCAAGAGAAATAATGATGAAATTCCCCAAAAAATAAAGTCTAGCAGAATGTTTTAATTCACTCACTTACTGCTGAACCACATAATCCAACTAGGGTCACAGGGAGGCTAGAGCCTATCTCAGCCAACACTGGGCAAAGCCTGTCAGACCATCGCAGGGACAACACACACACAAAGCCAGAAATCGGAGTACACAAGCACAGAGAGAACATACCAACTCTTCAGAGAAGCGCCTGAGCCTGGCACTCGAACCCCAGGACCTTCTTACTGGATAATTTATCCTCAAACCAAATATTATCTTGTTGATTTTGTTTTTGTCAAGCCTGAATGAAATGATAAATATTTGACGGGGTCAGAGAGGAAAATCTTGGTGTTACATGATTGTTTCGACTTGACTAGCTTGTGTCTCGTTCTGTTTTGCAACCATTTTGCAACGAGATAACCGCTAGCGGTAAATCTGATGTTTTAAACTGTACTTTAATAGTTAATGTTCCTGCATTTTGCCACTTTTTGTTAAACTTTACTTTAAAAATGCCTCTTTAGGAAACCAGCAGCTCGTCAGTGTGAAAAAAGAATTAAAGATAAACAAATTATTATTTGCACACGATATTTAGTGAAGCAGGAGAGGTGGAGCTATGGTCAGTTGTAGCCCAACCCCAACCATCCTCAGTCGCCAACATGGCGTGTTCGGGAGCACACTGGTGCGTTCGCGGTCGATGCATTTTTCACAAACAACCGCTCGGTGATTGTGGCACAGAGGGTCTTTTGAAGGTGTTTTAGTATTCCACACAGCCAAAACATTTCAGATCTAAAAATCATCTGGCAGTGAGTTGAGAATTTCAGGGGAACAGGCTCAGCTTTGACAAAAACACTGGTTTCAGCAAGATGGAGCCATGTCACTCACACACAGCTCGAAGATCACTGTAAGTGCTGAGGGAAATGATTCCGGATCAGCTGATCTCATTGTGTGATGTTGGATGGCCAGCCCGTTCCCCTGACCTCACCTCTTGTGATTATTTTTCTGTGGCTCTACTTTAAATCACGAGTGTATACTCATCAACAACAAATGATTTATTTTACTTTTAATGATTTATTTTTCATTTACCTTTGAAATGTGGAAGGTTTTATTTGGTCACCCTTTATATATACTACACTCCTTGAAACTCTTTCCTCAACTATAGTTAATTAGGGGCATGGCATACATATATTCAGCATTTAGGACAAATGCATAAATAATAAAGGAGATTACTCCAAAAGTGGGGATGAAAAGTCATAATGAGAATACTTATACACTATGTACAACACACACATATACATATATACATATATATATATATATATATATATATATATATAAAAATCGGTCACCATTTATTCATTATTGCTAATAGACTTTTCTTTTTCAGTTTGAAAGGCTGTTCTCATGACAAAAAAAAAATAAAAATCTCATGCTGCGTCTCAGTGAGCATACTTCAGTTACTATATTTTCATGTAGTGCACTAAAAACCTCATTGAATAATGTGTGATTTTCCATAAAGATTTTGTTGTCTCAAATCAATTACGAAGAGTTGGGCACCTACCAGAAACGACGATCATAACGTTTCACCATGATTGTAGCAAAATGAATGTTTTTGAATTTTACTCACAATTTTCCATGCAGTGTGAACATCCCATCACCATCGGAATCAAACACATGCCCTCTTCTAACTGGGCGAAAATAGCTTGGTGATCTGTCCCCTTCTGTTACATAGCCAATATGCTAAGAATTGAAGGGGAGAAGAGTGCCCAGCATGTTGCCATACTTTCAGAGTGAATACATATGAACTAAAAATATCAAGTACCCAAGTATGCAGATTGATACACACTGTCAGAATGATAGGGAAAGACTGCATAAAAAGAAGGGGGAGGGAAATAGAATGGTAAAGTTAAATAAATTATCACAGAGCTTGCCAAGTAATTATAGAAAACAATGCACTGCAATAATGAGCCAAGCAACAGGAATCTCTCTCTTTACCAAAGTAGTTTATCTGAGATTGTACTGTTAGTTATATACAATTTAATCATTTCACCTTCTATTTATTATTGTATAAAGGTTACCATCTTTCCATCAATACATGCAACTGCAACTTTCCATTTTTTATTAAATATAAATGGAATTTAATGATGTGTATTTTGACCATGAAACTAGAAATGTTCCCAGTTTTCATGTCAGAAAATTTTGGGATTACCCATAGGTGTAAATGAGTTTGTAAATGAATGTCAGTGTTTTAAAAATCTTTAAAAATTGTGTTAGCACTGCTATGGCCTGGTAACTAATCTTAGTTTCTTGCCTAGTGTCAGCTGGATTGGCTCCAGCTCTACCGTTCAGTGCATTAGTATTCAGCTTTATTCCTAATACTGTTACATTAAAACATTAATCCACCAACTTTACCCATGGCATTTTTTCGAGCTGTAGTTGTAATTCATCACATAGTTGAAGATAAGCTAATTGGAATCGCACCTCAATCCTTTTTCCTACCGTCGCTTTGTTCTCTGCTTACAGCAAATCCATCATTAGCTGCAAGATGTTCAGTTGGATACTGTATTTACATCTCATTAACTAACACTCTTAATGACAGGCATTTCTTCAAGAAAAATATGTTGTCCTTGTTTCTGCAGCAGGTCTGTTTATCAAATACACACTACTGGACAACTGGACAATACAGCACTTATAGTTCAAAGAAATTATGATGCCAAAATATGCTAATAGTTTTTATGGTATATTCTTAGACTATTGTACAAAAAAGCAGGGCTTTATTGGAAAACTGGTAACAAAGGCAAACATAGTCTGCCTTATTTAAGGAGATAGCAGATGTACTGGTGAGTCCCTGCTACCTCCAATTTTTCTATTCCTCTGTTTTCATTAGATTCAGTATGACAGTGCAGACCTTAACTAAGAAAACATCTGGTGGCTAAAGAAAATAAAGCTCATTGAATGTGATGATAATTTCTTTGTAATATCCAACTGCGTCTTGTAAACAGAGTAAGAGCAGTAAGTGATGTATATTTACACCTTTATTATGCATACGGACAGAAACGTAAAAGGTAAATAAATAAATACTGCTGCGGAATTCTTGGACACTATATATATACACACACACACACACACACACACAGATCAATAGATAGATAGTGTTTTTTTTTATTGTATATCTAGCCAGTTGGGACAAGCCATGATGCAGCAGAGAGGCTAAGGTTCATTTAGTTTGCTAATCTGTCTATTAAGTAAGAACAAAAACTTGATGATGCTTACTTGACGATGAGTGGAAAATAATCAAATAATAACAAGGTGGTGCAATGTGACCTGAAGTCAAACCCAGTTTTCATTATTTTCCACAAACAGCACACGATGAAGTGTTTCATTCATATTAGATTACAGCAATTTAACAAAAATGCAATTAAGTAGTCAACTAATTAGCAATAAAATAATTATTAACACATCATACAGAACAAAAAGCCCAACAGTGATGATGCCACCTTCTCCAAGTGACTGTGAAAACTGTGGGTGTCCATGATTTTCATTCAAGCATTATGCACTTGGGATAATGTCTAATATATCTACGATACAGAGCCAATTAGACTGCACAGCTTCAAAGTTGTATATACTAATTCTGTTCATATCCATTTATAAATATCATCAATGGTGCAGCACTTGAATATGCATCACTGGCATTTGTATGCTCTTTTGTAGTTATTCTGTCAAAACATGTCATGCAGCCATGTTATCTCACTACAGAAAACTCACTCACTTATTTGCCGAACCACTTAATCCTGCTACGTTCGTGGGCGGCTGGTACTTATGTCAGCCAACACTGGGTAAAGGCAGGATACACCCTGAACAGCTCGCTAGACCATTGCATGGCCAACACGCACACACACACGCTCACACACACACACACACACACACACACACACACACACACATCTAGGGGAAATTTAGAACAGCCAACTAGCCTAATGTGCAGATCTTTGAACTGTGGGAGACAACCAGGGTACCCGGAGGAAACGCACACAAGCACAGAAAGAACATGCAAACTTTACACAGAAAGGGCCTTGCCAAGCCCGGGACTTGAACCCAGGACCTACTGCATGTGGCCACCTACGAAAAAAATTTTCTCACTTCTTAATAATCACACACATTTTTATTTAAATGTGTTTATCTGGATCATCGGTCATAGTCTCTTACTAATTTCTTACTATCGTAACAATAAAACATTAATATAATAGTGTGAACTGTCACTACTATTAGAGCTGGATTATACTGGATATAGAACATTTTATGGCCATTCCAAATCTGGAATTTAACAGCACTGTGCTAAAATATTGGGATATAACTCAGATGGGAGAAAAAATTGTGCTTGCAGAGGTTGGAACCTTGAGTAATAGACTGGGCTTAATAGTTGAAATGCATAAAGAAAATTAAGCTCTTTGGTCACTTTCAGATTTTAAGGCCCCAAAGGCAACTGGAAGTCAAATATATTCATAATTCATTACAAACAGTAGTGACTTTTTATTTTTAACTTTAAGCCTCTTTGATATAAGGTCATTGCAATCGTTCAGTAGACCCAGGGGGTATTTAATTATTTGGATTGTCATTTTGAAACTGTTATCTGAAATAACACTGCTATCAGAGGTACAAGTGATTTTCATACAGGGATTCAACCTTCATAAAAGCTATGGACCATTCGGTATAAGGGGAACATGTCATTTTTAAATTATTTCTTAAATGACTCATTCTCAGTGTCTTGCTTTTAAGGCATATAATGAAACAGCATTTAAAGGTTATATCTGACATTGGTTCTATACACAATTCATTTATAATGTAATTTGTACATGCCCAGTTTCTTTCATCATCAATGACAAAAAAATTTTTTCCCAAGCATGATTTAAGGCTTGATGGCATGGTAGCTCAGTGGTGAGCACTGTCATTTCACAGCAACAAGTTCCTGGGTTTAACTTTTGTGGCCAACAGGCTTTTCTGTGTGGAGTTTGTTCTCCCTGTGCTTGCATGGGTTTCTCCAGGTACTGGATTCCTCCCACAATCCATAAGCATGCACAAAGTCAACTGGCTACTCTAAATTGCCCACAAATATGAATGTGAGTGTGAATGGTTAACTGTTTCTGTGTTAGCCCTGCAATAGTCTGGCGACCTGTTCATAGTCTAGCTTCTCGCCAAAGGTCAGCTAGGATTAGCTGCGATCCTGACAGAGATAACAGACCATTTAATGTATCTTAAAAATTAAGTGTTTACTCTAAGACACATTAGGAAAGAAAGAAGAAAAGATAAGAGTCAAAACAAGGAAGCAGGTTTATTAATCAGTCAGTGTATCTATTATTCATTCAGTGTGACAACCCGCTGATAGTGGGGCTTGAACCCCCAACCTTGGGATCAGTAATCTAGCACCCTACCACTGCCCCATGCATTTATTAATATCAAATAAATCTTAGGTATAAGTTTGCAGGTCAGATAACAATAAGCTGCCACATAGAAAATATTTAGCATTACTTAGGAAGTGGAATTAAAACTTATAGCATGTGACCTTTGTCTTCATTTTCATGGAAAGCTCTAACAAGCTGCAAACCAGTCACTGTGCTAATTCAATCATTCATTCATTCATTCATTTGCAGAATGGTTTGTCCTACTAGGGTTGTAGGGTGGGTGTAGACTACCTCTGCCAACTCTGGGCGACGACGGGATACACCCTGAACTGCTTGCCGGTCCATCACAGGGCCAACACACATACACTCACTGGGGCAATTTGGAACAGCCAAATATCCTAATATGCATGTCTTTGGACTGTGGAAGGAAACCGGAGTACCTGGAGGAAACAAGCACAGGAAGAACACACAAACTCCACACCGAAACGCCCTTACCGAGCCCAGGACCTTCTTGCTGTGAGGCGGACGTGCTAACCACGACACCACCATGCCCCTCACTGTGCTAATACTGTAATATTTATTTGAAAAGAATAACAGAGTATCAATATCACCAGTGAAATACTTAAGATACTGAATAAAAGACCTTCTAGGCATGTTGCCCTGCTACAATCCACTGCCAAAGATCTTCAAATGACACTGACATGCAACGAATGATCATGTTTTAAACTGATGAAACGGTTTGCAATAATTCCATCCTCTGACAGTCTTTCCTCAGCCATGATACCACTGCTTGGCTAGAGGCCAATTGATCCTGCACACATTGCTGTGCTACATATCAGATCACATCATCAATGAATCTTTATATTCATACAACTTTATACAACTTAAAGGGTCAACTGAATTAGGAATACGAAAGCAAACATATTTAGCTTGACCAGGGCAATACACAAATTAAATAGCAAGGGTATGAAAAACAGGTGGTCTTAACATTCCTTATGTATTTAAATACTTTAAACAGTGATCTAAATTACTGCAGCACTAAACAATTTCAGCCTGTCATCCAATTAGATAGAAATACAGTTGGGCTAGTAAGTAGGCATGCATCAATCTCTCTTATCCATCAGCGTCATGGAGATAACTAGAACCAATCCCAGCCGACCTTTGGTGACAGACGGGGTACACCCTGAAAAGGTCACCAGCCTGTTACGGGGCTAACACAGACGCAAACAACCACTCACACTCACATTCACATGTATAGGAAATTAAGAGTTACCAGTTGACCTAATGTGCATGTCTCTAGACTGTGGAAAGAGGCTGGAGTACCTGGAGGAAACTCACACAAGCAGAGGGAAAACCCCAAACCTTTTAGTTATGATGCACCAGTGGCAACCACTGATCCACCCTGCTGTGAATTATTATTAGGCCTTGTAATATAGCTTGAATACTGCAAAACACATGATAAAACACAAAGATACACACAAACGGGGACTACAGCCTTCATTATTCCTTATTAACTTTTTTCCATTCAAAAAAGGAAGATCGTGGTTACTAGGCTAAATAGGCTTATATTTTACTCCATTATTTTTAAAATTTGTTGATTATTAAGAAAATAAAATACAATAACAAATTATAATAATTTGTATAAATAATTCCTTTTTTTTTTTAGAAATAAAACCCCAGTATCATGAATTAAACCAAATCATTATGTAATGAGTTGAAGTGTTACAAGCCTAAAAGTATGTAGTGATGCAATTGTACTTTTTTTTTTTTTTTTTTTTTTTTTTTTTTTTGCAAAAATTAGAACAAATGAAATTTGGATGAAGATTTTTCTTGGTTGATTAACCACATCAGGCTCAAAAATTCTGTCAATATTCTTTTTTCCTTCCCTTAGAAGAAACCCTGGAGGAAACAGGCAAGGAGGACATGTGAAACACCACATAAACAATTAAAGCTGTGAATCTGTAAAACATTGTGTGACTGTATTTGATTTGTTTTCATCTCGTTTAAGTGTTTTATTCCAAACTAGTGTCTCATTCGAGACGTTCTGTTGCAGAAGGCACGTTTTACTCCTTTCAGAATGTTACTGGTGGCTGAAGAGTAAATCTGCTTAAAATCATCTACTCTTTGATAAATGAGGAATTTTGAATTTGAAATTCTTTCCCACATGAGAAACAGTACTTCTGCAAAAAATTACATTTCTAGTCAGGCCATTAAAACCAGGCAATCACTGTTATCTGCATTTATACCATAAACAACTGTCTGACTCATGTGGACTTCCTTAAATTACAACTGAAAATGTAAGTAGTGCGCTTTCCCTCAGTTAACCTGGAAGATAACTCATTTTCTGCAGAGTCCACATTACAGATAAACAGCAATCATGAAGATACCTCATTATGAAGACCTACCAAACAAGCTGAGCCAAGCAAAGAATTTGAAAATCATTTTGGTAATAGCCTATTTGTTTTGCACAACGCAGTATTATATGGCAGACAGGTTTGAGCTCATTCCAAGAGTGTAACAGTGTTCTGCCCCTGCACACTGCAGATTCATTTAATTAAATGTTTATTACGCCCTTCATGAATTGAATCAGGTATGTTGTATTACCCTGTGACTGGATTGAGACAGTGTGTATGCTATGTTCCTGAAACGGATTTAAGAACCAAAAATCACATTTGAGCTATTTTCCCTCTATGTCATGTAATGCATTTTAACTCTGGCTTTTCATATTGCCATTATGCAATAATAGTAATTTATACCAATCTGGCATATTTTTTTAATCTCCGGAATGATGTCTGTACTGCTGTACTTTAACTGAGACATTTTGAAGAAGTCTTGGCACAGAATTGGTCAAGAAGTAGGCATGTACTAGGAAAAAATTACTAATATGACAAAAAACTTCTTATTAACTGAGGTCTATACAGAGAAATGGTGAGGTCTGTACAAAAAAAAAGAGCAAGGGATTTCTCTGTACGGACCGAGTAAATTAGGTTACTAAGTACTTTATATGGCATTTTTAAATGGCAGCCTTTTTGTGTTTGACTGATATTTCTCCGCCTCTAGACAAGGAGTCAGTCACAACACAAGTTCTATGACAGGCATTCGTGAGTATTATCACGAAGTGGATTTAAGCTCTCTCTATATCGCCAATCATTAAGCTAATATAAACTAAAGAGTATTCCATGGTACGTAGTGGTAAGTACTTACCACAGGTGGCCAAAGAAAAGAAAGACTCAGAATCAGAATACTTTATTCTGACTATCAGTCAGATCCTCCTCTCCAGCACTCCTGAATAGATTTTCCTGGGTAGGCGGAGGAGTGTCTCCATGGAGTGACTCCGGTCTCCTATTTAAAAAGGGGAACTACCACCTTCTGGTAGCCAAACCTTCTGGTTTGGTGGCCATAAGATCTCATCTCTGCTTTTTGCAGATGATGTTGGCCTTATGGCTTCATCGAGCCGGGACCTCCAGCTCTCATTGGAGCGATTCGCAGCTGAGTGCGAAGCGGCCGGGAAACACCTCCAAGTCCGAGGCCATGGTTCTCAGCTGGAAAAGGGTGGAATGCACCCTGCAGGTCTGGAATGAGGTCCTGCCCCAAGTGGAGGAGTTCAAGTATCTCAGGGTCTTGTTCACGAGTAAGGGAAGAATGAAACGGGAGATCGACAGGTGGATCGGTGCAGCCTCTGCTGTAAAGCGGAGCTTGTACCGGTCCGTAGTGGTGAAGAGGGAGCTGAGTAGAAAAGCAAAGCTCTCAATTTACGAGTCGATCTACGTTCCAACCCTCACCTATGGTCACGAGCTTTGGGTAGTGACCGGAAGAACAAGATCGCAAATACAGGCAGCTGAAATAAGCTTCCGTCGCAGGGTGGCGGGGCTCTCCATTACAGATAGGGTGAGAAGCTCAGCCATCCGGGAGGAGCTCGGAGTAGAGCCGTTGCTCCTCCGCGTTGAGAGGAGCCAGTTGAGGTGGCTCGGGCATATGATTAGAATGCCTCCCGAACACCTCCCTTGTGCGGTGTTTCGGCATGTCCAACCGTAAAGAGACCCCGGGGTAGACCAAGAACACGCTGGAGGGACCATGTCTCTCAGCTGGTCTGGGAACGTCTCGGTGTTCCCCCGGAAGAGCTGGAGGAAGTGGCTGGGGAGAGGGACGTCTGGACCTCACTGCTTAGGCTGCTGCC
>JBCNYH010000023.1:46505510-46525081 GCA_039654325.1 Tandanus tandanus
GAGGCTGGCGCCCATCTCAGCCGACTCTGGGCGAGGGCAGAGTACACCCTGGACAGCTCGCCAGACCATCGCAGGGCTAGTTGAATTCTTATTTCAGGGTAATTTGTATGTGTTCATTATGCATAAAATTTATATTACAATGGCATAGGCGCATCTCTATACCTCTGTTACATTCACTACAAAACGGAGTCATGGCGGAGGTATTGTAATCACCGGTGTTCGTCTGCCACTCCAATCATGCTCATTTGTCAGTGAATAAAATCCTAACCACACCTGGGTAATGATTTTTTTTTACCAAACTTGGTGAGGACACTACACTACCCAAGTCCCAGAGATGATTTGATTTTTGAATGAAAAGGTCAAAGGTGAAGGTCAGATCAAGATCAGATAATTTTGGAGAAAGCGAAAGTATACGTTGAAATGAGTGCAAACAGACATGCCAATACTATAGAAAACTAATAGGTAACCATATATGGACTTTAAAATAAAAAAAAATTACTTTTGACCTTAAGTGACCTTGAAATATCAAGTCCCAGCAACCTTGTAAATTCTTCAAATAGGACAAATTATTTTCCAATAATTTGGTCATCACATAGTATAGGACATACCACAAGATGACTACAGGGGTAATAAAAAAACAGCACCCATATAGGCCCTTTTTTTTACATTATCCATACTGGATGATGAAGATACCTTGCACTCTATGAGTACCTTCTAATCTTTATTAGAAATTCCAGGATCTGTGACTATGCCGATATCCCAGAAGTACTGTATGGACACCTTACTATCATACCCACATGAGGTTCTTCACCAAACTGTTTCCTTTACTGTTTTAGCATGACAGAGCCACTGAGCACAAAGCAAGCTTTATGAAGACATGGTTTGCCAACGTAGGTGTACAAGAAATCAAGTGGCATGAACAGAGCCCTTGCCTCAATAATGTTGAAAAAGTTTGGGATTACCTGGAACACAGACTGCACCCCAGAACTTCCAAAATGATAATTAAAATGGTTTCCACAAGCACTTACAAAAACGCATACATACCACATACATAGTTACCACACCAAGATTTTATCAATAATCTGTCATTATCTTAACATGTAACATTTTACTTTTGCTAAGATGTGATTTATACTTTTTTTCTGAATGCACACTAATCAATAATAACTATGAAAGCCCAGGTGTTGCCTTTGCATCTGCTTCTAACAATTTTGCATATCATAGATTAATCAGGTCCAGAAAGCAGAAGAATTTTTTTTCCCCCGAGAAATGTAGTCTGGATTTTGCAGTATGTTTTTAATTGGTGCCTCATTATATTTCTGGAGATGGACTATAAAATGTCTTCCTTTCCATCAGGAAGTGATGAGTAATCATTTTAAAAATATTTTTATTATGTCCCATTCAAGTTAGAACACTGGGGAAAACATGCATCAGTTGGCCCACTGCAAAAATATACTTGTTAAAGTTGCCTGGAAATGGAATGAAATACACTAAAAAGTCGTCATTTATTTCCAAGAGAAGTAATGGCTTATGAACATTACCTGCCTGGCCATGAAATAAAGCCCCACACTTTAATATTTCACTGGACCGCCTTTAGCTTTGATTACTGCAAGGTCAGAACATTTATTTTTGTCCACAGTTAAACCACTCCGTGAAGTCTTCTCCAGCACATCAGTTCAAGACTCTGCAGTTGCCAATTTATATGTGAAAATGATGAGCCTGGTGAATCCTGACATTATGTTTGTTTTATCAGTAAAGAAAAGAACTTGGTTAATGGGATAGCATGGTCATTCAGTACATTCTGGTTGTCAGCTGACTTCATTTTATTGCCATGGGATGTTGCTGAGCCTCAACCTAACCAATTGAAGCTACTTCAGGTCATAAGACTGACTCCAAAGGTTTGTACAGTGGACACTATGCATGATGTGTACATCGATTCATGCACTTACCTTCTTATCCTTACCAGCCCATTTCCCCAGGAATAGGGTAAATCTGGACTCAATAAAAAGTGCCTTTTTATAGAGACACACGTGCATGTACATATTTAGGCATGTGCATGTAGAAATGGTCTTACTTTCACCATATAAACACATGATTTTTTTTATTACTACTATTACTATAATAATAATAATAATAATAATAATAATAATAATAATAATAATAGTATATTACTCTATACTACTATTATTATTATAATACATAGTAGTATTTTCCTTAAAGTCTTTCAATGATCTCCAATCATGGTCAGTCAAAAGGTCAAGGTTATTCTTTCAACACATTTCTTTTGCCAAATTGATGGTTCACTAGTATCCTTAAAAGTTTTTATAATGCATTGGATAGTATAATAATCAGACCCTTTTAAAACATACTGACATTTTTTCCATGACCACAGGATACTCTAAGATGGTTGTTTAAAAAATGAGAAGCTAGTCACTGCGTTAGTTAGGCTTAAAAGAATTGTTGCTAGCTGCAGCTATACTCCAGCTAAACTTCTCACTGCAGTAATTATTCAATCAGAGTTTCAATCAGATAAACAAATACAATCAAAATACCCAAAATTCTAAGTATGTGCTTTTTTTGGGTAGAATAGGTGGACACGAGTTCCTCTCAGCACATGACACAGTCCAATCACAGTGACTGATGCTTGTTATACATTTATTCTTGATTAGTTCCATCAGTTCTGTGCAATACTGTATCATTAATTTCCAAGTCTAAATGTCCTTTTTTCTGATTAAGTCCAGTTGCATAATACTTACCTGTTCTTTGAGCTGTACTATGGACTATGATTACTGCATTTGTCCTAATAAAACATGTCAAACATCTGCATATGCTCTGTATGTCCAATCTCTCACTATTACACATTACACTTGTCCAATATTTTAGCTATTTCATAATGAAGACATGGTTTGTCAAAGGTTGGAATAGAATTGCCTGTACAGAGTTTGCACCTCAACCCTAGTGAACATTTTTCGGGATGAAAAGAAATTACTGTGCCCCAAGACATCAGTGCCCAAGCTTGCTATCCATTGTATATTCCCATTCTACAACATATGGGTGCATTGGGCCACTTTTGTGGCTTCTGCTGCAATGTGTATTTTCACCCCAGTGAGTTGCAAGCCCTTAGCCTAGGACAAACATCCATGCACACTCACATCCACACTTATGGAGAATTAAGAGTAGCCAGTTGACCTAATGTGCATGTCTTTGGACTGAGGGAGGAAACCAGAGCACCCAAAGACAACCCACCACAGCACAAGGAGAATACGTAAACTCCATACAGAAATGCCCTCGCTGGGCATGGGGCTCGAAGTTCTTGCTGTGAGGTGAGTGTGCTAACCACTATGCCACCCCAAATTTGCCAAACATCTCTTATAATACAGGAGCAATTTTTTTTTTTTAAAAAGGTCAGGTATAATTTCTTTAATAGCACTAAAACTCGTTTCCTTGTAAAGAACTTGGACTGTAGTGTTACTTTTACATGTAAAATTAAACATTGTGAATTTCAGACATTTATTTTTATTTAACTTTTTTTTTTGTTAAAACACTGAAACAGATGCTGGAAAATTGTGTCTTAGGACATCTACATTTTCAAACATTTTTCAAGGGAGGATATATAGCCATCTATGTGGTGCAAAGTCCTGGGGAGAACACTGTTATATTGTGGCCAATGTGCCGGCATGCTTTTAAAAATGATGCCCCCCACACCACCACCTCTAAAAACCATTATGAGCCTCTTTACTGGATTCGCAAACTCCTCTTTACTGACCTTTAAGGTTTCACAGAGATCATTATAAACTATAGCTCTTGCACATGTGTGTCACTGGAGTTGAATAGCTCCTTAGCAGCTAGCTGTTCCCCTGTAAGTGCTTTACTTTAAAAGCTGATTCACAACTCAGCGGGATAGGTGGTCCTTGTCCACGCCAAGGACTCATATTAGCCAGACTGCATTGTCCAGTCCAGGAAAACAGGCTGGAAAATGGCGGAGGCCATTCTTTCAGAAAAAGGTGTGGACATAAAGACGGAGAGTGGACTAAATGCACGGCGCCACGTCTTTTTCCAGTGATAGCTATAACGTCAATACAATCAATCTCTAATGGCCTCTTCCCCTCTGATGCTCCCTGTTTAATCAGAGTAAGAGCAGGAGGTAGCCTCCATGCCTGGCTGCGGCCATTAATTTTGCCTTTCCCATTGGGGTGTTTGTTTTTTTATTGCCTCTCCAGTGCGAAGCTGGCATTCGTCAGGCATCTGATTGAGCTCTGCTCAATACTAAAGCAGTAAAGCGGGACGAGACGGATGACTCGCGGGCTACTGCATAACCATTCAGTGCAAGCAAAGCACAGCAACAGAGTGTATCTCCCATATGGCATCTCCCTCCCAGTCTCATACGTGACTTTCATTCGATTTCCTGTTGATACTGCATGCTAGGAATCTTAATAATAGGTTTAGAATGACGGATTGCTGCCTCAAACCTGCTAGCATCTAAGTGACAGTGTCACTTTGCATACAAGTACACAGCTGGGCTCAGAGATATACTCTCTGTCAAATGTTCTGAGAATACCTGTTGAACAGTAGATCGAATCAGGCTTTGATTTCACCTCAGTGTCCAGCAGTGCAACTAGCATGTGGTGAGAAGTGCATATGGGTTGATCAAAGGGGTTGTCAGGTCTCCAGTTGTCAGGAAAACAGCCCCTGTTCCCCACACTCATTATCCATCGCTCACCTCTCCATGTCTAGCCAATAAGTGTCTAGTGTCTCGTCTATGGGGTCCAATTGTTGGACCAGAAAACAGCCACTTACGATCTGGTCCAGTGAGCCAAGCTATAAAAAAGAACTACTGTCCTATGTGACATGTTGAAGAGCTGCAGCCTGAACACATTTCTCAGCTGCTATATGGAAAAATTTTTTTTTAAAGTTATAAGTACCAAGTGAAATTTTGTTCCCCTTTCCCCCTTCAATCACTGACGCTTTTTTGTACTTATTACAATTTGCAAATAGTGAGAGAATAAAAAAAAAATATATATATATATTAGAAGGTCGCCTTGGTGTCCCCCCGGAAGAGCTGGAGGAAGTGGCTGGGGAGAGGGATATCTGGACCTCACTGCTTAGGCTGCTGCCCCCGTGACCCGACCCCGGATCAAGCGGATGAAGATGTATTAAAAGGTGATTCAAGAAATCAATTATCTTGCTTAATTCCCAAGTCAAATTTTATTAATGTTATCTGAGATAATCAAATGTGTTCTGGATACATAGTGTGGAATATCACAAGCATCGTGTTGCTTAAAAATTGGGTATAGACTATTGATCATAAGATAAAAAGTGACTGAAGGGCTCTTGGTGTAAAATGCCCCTTAAATATTTATTTTTGTCTGTAAATTCTTGAGTAGTATGATTGTGTTGCTCTAGTACACTATACCTCCCTAATTTATTTAATTGCACTTGCAAACATGTAAACAATGCACAAGCTCATAAACTAATAGTGACTATGGAGGATCATATTTTTCCCCCCCAAATTAGCATGTTGACACTGTATAGTCATGTCTGTCCTAATGAACTTGATATGTGTTATTTCACATGAAATCAGTCTTCAGGAACTTAAAGTACAGGTACTGGAGTAATACTTTATTGGAATTAAATCAAATTAGTTATTAAGCAAATTATTTACTTGAAAACGTTTCTAGACTACAATATAAAGATTTAGGCACTGCCCAAAGGTCTAGCTTCCTATGGATAACTCTCATGATAAGTGTCCGAGGCTGGTGTTTTAAGAGTAGAACGGCCGCTTTAACGTCTGTATCAACTTCAGCCCTGGGGGAAATAAATAAATTAACCCCCGACTTTTCCCTACTACAGTCTGGAGCAAAAGAAGGAAAGGTTAACATAAGTTCTCTTTTCACTGGCTTTCACTTGCTGATTTCTGCATTCATTTGTATCACCTGTCTTTTTAGTTAAATTACCCGTTTACCGAGGTCATGTTCGACGCTCCCAATGATGTTTGCCTGCCTACCAGAGTTACATTGTGTGTCTTTTATTCTGTGTGAGTCTGAATGATGGTGTATGAGCCTCTATTTTGGGGGGTTTCAGTCTTCTTAGTAATAAATCTGTTTTAGATCCGAGTAGCTAGTCTAGCTTATCCAGCTAGCTAGCTCATGGCTTATCTGTACATATCTCCATAGGTTTAATGTAGAGCTGTGAAATGCTGTTAGCCCCTTGTATTTTGATATGCATTTAAAATTGAAGATACTTGATTAATTGGACTAGGGCATCTGCCTTAATCGTTGCTGATATTTAGCACCTGAAGTTTACACTTACAGCTTTATTTTGATTGGATCTCATTGATTTAGATTTTTAATAAGTCACTTGCATTTACACATTTGATAAATTAATTACATTTGTCTTTTAATTAGATTATGCCTCCAAAATATTTTGTTCCATAAATCATTGCCTATATAGGCTGAATGAACAGTGTGAATATGTATTAATTTCTCTTTTAACCCACCTGCCTAGGTTTGCAAAACACTGTACACTTAACCAAGGCAACGATTCTTGAGGCCTTCATGAACATATCTAATAATACACTCTGGGTGTATGGTGGCAGTGGTGGTGACGGGGTGATGAGATGGAGAGTCTGTCTGTCCATTCCACTACAATTTGATTCCCTGTGTTGCTGGTGCAATGAATGCTGAATATATCATCACATCTGTTAGGGTCAGCAACTCTTATTATTTACACTAAACGCTGCTGAGCCATCAGTAACCATAGCCGGGAAAAAAAAGCCTTTCCTTTCCAGTCACACTGCCAGCTCCGTCCATAACACTTTGTCTTCTATTTCTGTTCTCTTTTACACCACAGAAAATGACCTCACAGGTCAGGAAATGTCTGAACAAGATGAATGTGTCCTAGTCAGTGGTCTGTCCAAGAGGGTCAAGATTACTTGTACACTCAAGCAGAGACTGAAATGTGTCAGGAGGACTGATGCAGCACCCCCAACTGCCTTGCACAAGCTTTCACGAAACTGAAAAAGAAAGAAAAAAACAACAAAAAAAAAACAGCAGTATGTCCTGTTACCAGAAAACCAAAAAACTGCAAAGCCTTCTATCTTGAAGATGTGCCATAAAAATTAAAAGTTACAGCTTCATGTGTATCTTCAACTGTACCAAAGTGCCAACACTGAACCCTCTTTCCAAAAGCGTCAAGTAAACATTTACTAGACAATAGAAACAATGTTATTTTGTTTTTTTTCATTTAATTCATTCATAATTACATTTATTGTTGAGGAATGTCAGTGAAATGTATGATACATAAGCTAGAAACAGCTACCCCATCACCAGGCCTATTTTCACTCTTTCTTGAAGTGAATAAGACAAAAAAAGAAAAGAAGAGCAGTTTAATATTTTAATAAAGAAACAGCAATATGCCATATGAGAAAACTTTTAATGAAAAACTTAAGCTCTGACTGTAACTTAAGTTTTCTTCCAAAAAAGTTTAACTTTTCCCTCATAGAAAACATCACAATATCAACAATTGTGCATGTTGTTCAATTCATTTATGTGGAGCATCCACCACAAGTTCAAGTTAATTTAGTTACTATAAAAGCACCTCATATTCCAGTCATATTTATTTATTTTCAAACAGAAAAGGAACAAAATAAAAATTAGAATCTAATAAAAAAAATTTATATATTCACTATATACACTAAATAGACCTTCCAAATATACATACACAGGATGGATAAATGGTCGCATAATTGTAGTGTACACATGGTGAGCAGATGGACAAATATGACTATAAATATTGCACATGATGCAGGCAGTAAAAATGCACAAGACAGATCCAACTAAATAAAAATGACAGAATGGTTTAAATGTAGAGATGTAAATATATGGTATGGTATTAGACATTTGACACAAAGCTATTAGCAGATATACAATATATAAGGAAATGTATATGGACTGCTTCATGAGGGTTATGTGCATGTTGGTATATATGGAGTGCTAATAAACAAACGGTCACATTGTGCTGGAGTTAAAGTGTCTGATGTCACATGATGAATGACTGAAGGTAGCACTCCTTTTTTACACAGTGGGTGGATCAATCTGCTGCTGAAGGAGCTGCTCAGGGCCTCCAAAGTCTCATCAAAGACTTGGAGGAAACCCATGCAAGCATAGAAGGAAGATTAAAATATTACACTGAAAAGCCTTTGGCCAAGAATGACACCCAAACCTTCTGTGACCAGAGAGCCACCATGACCCCCACAAGTAATAACTAAATAAAATGTGTCTTGAATGCCATATTAACACTCAAACAAGAATGAACATTTGAAAATATAGAATTATTGGTTAGCAAATAAACAAAAACATGCAATGACTGATGTTCTTCACTTATACCACATGTAAACAGCATTCCCTTTCGAACTGTGCACCCACATTCCAGCCGGAATAATCAGTGCTCTCATGTGTGGAGCAGGAGCCTTGATGCTCTGAAGTTTGACCGTCATTTTCCCTTCATGTTCAACAAGACAGTCAGACAGAAAAGGGTAGAACGCTTGCCTCTGTCAAAATATTTGCAGCTTTCCTACTCTCACTCTGTCGAATGGATAAACTACACATGGACAGATGCATTCTGACCTACTGACCACTGCAAGCTGTTGAGCATTAACTTTCCACTTAAAGAACACAGCCCATTACCTCCCGCTGCCCTTCTATGCCTTACTTCACTCATTTGACAATGCCTTTTTTTTTTTTTTTTTTTAAATAAATAAAATAGAATAACAAAAGCATGCATCAGCAGCTTGGTTATGTTAAACTGACAAAGTAGCATTTGAGGGGTTTCACTGCAAAATTAGATAAACAATTTCCTTGTTTGGTACAAGCAGGTAATTTAATGTTCATGTAATAACATATTTGATAAGTAAACTTATTTTTATGCAAAACACAATTTATCTTGTCTAACTAGTTACATTTTCTCTCAGCATACATTACTTTGTATAATTTAGGGGAAAAATTCTCTCTCAAATCTCTTGAAAGGAATATAATCTTGTTTTACAGTCAAACCCCTCATTTCCAAACAAAATAATGGCATTTACAAGGATGCCTGTGCAACCAACACATCTAGTCTTATTGTTACAGGATGAAAGCTATCAAGTAACTAGAACTACCACCTGGTTACATGCCTCTATGCAGTAAGGCCACAGTGACATTGAACTTTGACCTATGATCTCCATAATCTAAATCAGTTTATTTGACTCAGAGTGGACTTTTATACCAAGGTTTAAAAAATTCCTCAAAGCGTTCTTGGGATATTACATTCACAATTCAATTCAGTTTTATTTGTATAGCGCTTTTTACAATTGACATTGTCACAAAGCAGCTTTACATAGTAAGATAAATTTAAGGAGGAATCTAAAAATGTTTCTACAACCCCCTACACATCCCTAATGAGCAAGCCCGCGGCGACAGTGGCAAGGAAAAACTCCCTCAGCTGCTGAAGGGAACACATTCATTCACAAGAATGGCACATATGAGGCTGCAGTGACCATGACCTTTGACCTCCAAAATTTAATCACTTCAACCTTGAGTTAAGATGAGCATTTGTGTTCTGTTTAGAGGAATGGCCCAGGCAGTTGGACGTACGTCCATACGCATGTACAGACAGACAAACTGAAAAAATATACTGCCTCCCAACCTGGCTATGGCTGGCACGGAGGCATAAAAAATTTTAGACATTCGAGCTTGCTGTGAATGTGACTCCATTTAGACAATTTACAAAACAGAATCAATTCATCTTCTCATTACGATAACTTTATTTACATATTCAAATGTTTGTTTTATAGATATTGCAGGAATCCCTCTCACATCCCACTGTGGGGGCACAGAGGGATGGATGAACACACCAATATTTTAAAACATAATGCTTGGTAACAGAGGCATAAATATTATAGTATTATGTGTGTATTATGTTCAGGGCAACAGTTATTCAATCTAGAGCCTTCAGGGATTCAATATACATCTTTTTATATATATATATATATATATATATATATATTATTTTTTATAAAAGTTGACCTTTGCACAATTTCCTCCTTCATGCTGTGATTTCCATGGCAATGAACACCATGTATTTGTCTTGCATTTCATTCTGGTCCTGTCACCCACACTCACACATTGTCCTTTCATTGGTTTGTTTCCAGATTATGTTCATCTGTTCTGTGTTTAGTTTATCTATTTTTACCCTGCTGTATTAAAGTCTCTTATGATAGTCTTACCATGCAATATTTTTTTCTCCTAATCCAAGGTCCTGTTTAAATATTTAGCTTTTCCTGCTTCTGATTCCTGTCTGAATGACTGTTGATGATTATGGATTTAGATACCAGTACTTGCATTGTACATCTCAGCCTACTCCAGTTCCACTGCAGGAACCTTTAAATGTTGTATAGAATCTTACAAGAGGAGGTGTCCCTAAGAGTAATAGATTCATCTTAAGAACTTTTCACTAGCTAAAAAAAAAACCCTCTTCAGTGTCAGTTTTTTTCTTCAAGTAAGTCCGGGTACTGCTGTGAGATAACTTGGCTACTTTGTATATGTAGACTCACTCATTTTTCAAACCACTATTAGGGTCACAGGGAGGCTAGAGTCTCTGGAGTCTGGGCGAAGGCGAGGTACACTCTGAACAGCTCACCAGACACAGGGCTAACAAACACATGACCATTCACACTCACGCCTAGGGGCAATTTGGAACAGCCAATTAGCCTAATGTGCATGTCTTTGGACTGTGGGAGGAAACCGGAACACCCAGAGGAAACCCACGCAAGTACCGGAAGGACATGCAATCTTTACACAGAAACACCTGAACCCGGGTCTCGAACCCAGAACTTTCTTGCTTTTAGGTGGACGTGCTAACCACGCCACACAATTTGCATACAATATGTATATCTATGTATAAATCTTTAAAACATTTGTTTACTTGATGCCACTGTATATTGATTATTAGCACTATAAAATATTGTAAACTATATAAACAAAAAAAAAAAAAGTTACAACCCATTTCACTCATTCCTTATTACATGTGCCTTGTCCCTCAGTCTCCATTTACATTTAAAGCTTTGCCATTTACAATCCTCTTGGAGAGTTAGTTCATCATCGTAAGCCCAAACACAATGAAATAAGTTTATATGATCTAATGTGGTATAATAGGAAGATGAATGACAATGACTCTTGGCAACATGGATGTTCATAATTGTTTCTTCGACGGTTCTCAGAGCTCCAACCTTGAGACTTGGTCTAATAGCACGCTTATTCCTTGCCATCAGTTTCCATGAGCAACATGCTCTCACCTTGACCATCGTCTGGACCTTTCTGCTAATACATTTCAGTCATCATTAGTTACATGTCACAAACCCTCTACACCACCCAAGATATGGAGTAACAAGCACTGCAGGCACAGTTGGCATCTGCTGGAAGCATATGCCTGCCCAGATGATGAAACAAAAACACTAAACATAGATTTGCCAAATACAGAATTTCTTAACAAGAAGTCACATAAATCGTCTATTTTAACAGATGCTTTGGTTATAAAATGTGGTGGGAAAATTCTGGAAATTGTCTCGGAGATCAATAAATGGTCTTTTAACAAAAGACATTTTGTTATAAACATGTCTTTATTCAGGAAAGGGATTTTTGGGGGGCACCAATTATGGATGAGTGTATCAAACACATCCAGTAAGGACAATTTTATTTATTTTTTTTATGATAAAGTATTATTAGACAGACAGGTTGTAATTTTCAAAGTTGAAGTGATTGATTTTTGCAAAGAACCTTTAAAAAGTCACCTAATTAGCTTGAACTTCCCTACCTGAATTTTATCCAACTGAATTAAGTTAGACAGTGACTCGAACGTAGAGCGGTCCAGCTTAAAATGGTCATAATTATCATCAGCAATCAGCCATGAAATACTACAGTCATAACTCATTAAGATAATCCCTTAAGTGATCGTCCATGTCAAAGGATAGGATGGCATTCTGACAGGGTTACATTGAATAATGCAAAATATGCACATGACATGATCAGTTAAGAATCTAATAATATAATATATATTTCAGTGAAAGGCTAGATTCAGAAATAAATGAACGCCAGTCAGTCAATGATAAAATTAAAACTGAAATTTAGTACCAATTTAAAAGACATCATTAATTACATACTCGTGAAATTCTAATCAAAACTACCGCGTTATTTTTAAAGCTCTAAAACATATGAACTGACAAACCCAGCACAGTATATGAACAGAGAACACATGTCAAAGTATGCCACAGATATTTCATATCACTTAGCAACAGAATCATCAAGAAAACTGTCTTGGTTACTAATCGGATGTCAGTAACAGATCATCATCGAGTTACGGTTACAATCTCATTAGTATTATAACAAAAATCTGATTAAGTGCCATATACCTTTCCTCTACAGTTAATTCTCAACTCACCTTAAAGATGTGCAAAAAGAATGGGATCCTGTGGAACCCAAAAATAAATAAATAAAAAAAAGGCAGGCAGATACATATATGCATATAACACAAAGTAAATACAATTTAATCAACCTTCAAGCTTGATTAACCTCCTGATGAGCCTCACTGTGGTTTAAAAGTGCTCATTTGTTTATGTTTTTGAGAAATAAAGTAAAGCGTGTTAAAAAAATATTCGGGATTGGGGCACGAAAAGGTGCACCACTAGGCGAACCGAGGGTTTACAGATTCAAGCTTTGGTTGGTGCATGCAGCCATCCATGACCATGAACCCATCAAAACTAATTTTCCCCTTTGGGGAGGGATGGCATACAATCTCTTCCTGGTAACTTAAGCAGGACATTAGCCAATCATGGGGGCCTGTGGCTCATGGATAGCTCTTTCCTTCTTGTCTGTTATACTGATGTATGCAGTCCCATGACTACCAACCAGCAGTTCAAAAAAGTGTCATGCATTTGCAGGAAGCATGTGGTTGCCTTCTTGGTGAGTTGCAGTAGTTTGATGGGAGAAAATTGGCTAAATGGCTACTAGATGAAGGAAAAAGTGGAACAGTGGTGCAGGGTTTAGCTTGGTCACCTCTTGGTTCAAACCCCATGGCCAAGTGGATCATTTCTGTGTGGTGTGTATGTTCCTTTGATTAATAATATTCCTTCCACAGTTCAAATACACTCAGATTTGTTCATCTGGCTACTCAAGCTTGCCCATAGGTATGAATGACTCTATTTAGGGGGTTGCCCCACCTCTTCCCTGAAGTTAGCCATGATTGATTCCAGCTTCCTCTGACAGATAAGCAGTATATTAAGTGGATGGATAATGCAAGAACGGATGGATGCAAAAGTAAAACTTGGAAGGATGGGATGGAAACCTCTTCTCATTCGGGTGTAGTCAATAGTATCTGCAGGAAGAGTGAGATTGGTGAAGAGCGTCAGTGGGACTGGGCAGGTTTGGTCAAGATGGTCTGTAGGAGGATCACAATTGGTAAAGATTGCAAGTTGAAGCCTAAGAGGATTGATCAGGAGTGTGCAGGAGCAGTGGGATAAGCCAAAAGTACCTGTAGGAGTAACAGGATCGGAAAAGATTGTCTGGGGGACAAACAGATTTGACCAAGAATGACTGCAGGAGTGGCTGGGATTTTTCAAGAGAATCTGTTGAGAGTAAAAGGACTGGTCAAATGTGTCTGTGTTAGGGTGTGAGTAAGACTGTTCAAGAGTTTCTACAGGAGCAATGAACTTAAGAGTGTCTGCTGGAGCAATGAGATTAATCAAGAGTGTCTAAAAGAGTACGGGGTGTTTGTCAAGGGTGTCTACTAGAGCAGGTGAGGTTGATTAAGATTGTCTGTAGGAACAGGTGAGTTTGGCTATCTGCAGCAGCAGGAAGGGTTGGTAAAGAATGTCTGTGGGTGTGTGATATTTGTTAAGAGTATCTGCGGGAGCTGAGGGGATTGGTCAAGAGTGTCTGCTGGAGCGATGGGATTAGTCAGATATTCTGCAGAATTTGTTGGGATTGGTCAAGAGTGTCTTGGGAAGCAGGCATAGTCAGTCAAACATTTTTCATGAGCAGACTGGATTGACCAAAAGTGTCTGTGGGAGTGGGAGGGATTGGTCAAGAGTGTCTGCATGAGCAGGCTGGATTGATCAAGAGGGTCTGTGGGAGTAGGAGGGATTGGTCAAGAGTGTCTGCATGAGTGGGCTGGATTGGTCAAGATTGTCTGTGGGTACAGCTGGGATGTAAAAAAAAAAAAAAAAAAAAAAACCACAGCTTGTATACATCTCTAGCTCATGTCCAATATCAGTTCCCATTTAATCGAATGCAATTTTACATCTAATCTAGGATGTAACACTCATTCAGACTCCCTTATTCTTGATCTACTCTGTCTCTCTTTAGAGAGAGAAGCAGGAAGTGTGCAAAGACACACTGACCTCTGGCACAGTCTTCAGACCTTACAAAATACATTACTGAAAAACAACATATGCTTAATATCGACATATGGCATGTAATGGCAGTCAATAATTGTCCTGTCCTTGCGTAAAATAATTATATTCCTCAGAAGAGCCATTTTATGGTGAGTGATAATTAATGGCATTCTGCATTGCAATGAGTAATGTGCTGAGCCTACATATAGCACACAACAGGACTACATTAAAAGCTTTTGAGATCACCTTGCTGCACCATGTGCTCAGAGCATCTCTCTTTCACACATTCACTTTCTTTCTTTCTCACAAACACACAAGCAGCTCAACTGATCAAATTGTTCAAGATTTTTCACTAAAAGGAGTGGGCTTTAAGATAACTACTACTTGGTGCTGCCGTCTGTGATATAGACGGAAATATAATCAAAGCCTCATGCATGCCATATAAATATTTTACATTAAAGAAAACTTCAAATTTGTATCTAAAGGTAAAAGGTATTTTAAACACTAGCAAAGTCACTATAAGCATGTTTCACATAAATATTTGAAAACATGATCTAACCACAATTCCGTTTCTTCCTATTCTTACTTTAAAAAAAGGAATCAAGTAAATAATTACTAGCAACATTCTAGCCAGAGTTTGTGCATTTGCCAATTATATGCTTAAAAAAATTTCAGCTTGGTTAATTCCAACCCTGTTATTCATTAAAAAGCAAGAAACCTTGTAAATATTAATAATAACAACAATGTCTACAGTGGGGTCTTAATGTCTGAGATCACTGTGAAATTTTGGGAATTTGTTTTATTTAAAACTGGAAAGAAGTAATAAATTTTAGCAATTTGAAAAAAGATAAAAAGGTAATTGTGCAATATCTTGACTATAATATTCAATCCGTTGCTCAATTTCTGGGTTCTCATTTAAATAAAAAAAAATTGATTTTGAATTTTTAGTTTAAAAAGGATTTTGGTTTCTCTTATCCCTTCCAGTGAAGCATGCGTTCAGATGACACACCCATGGATTTGATCTAATATGGATCATCTTATATAACACCATTTCATGGACTCCACCAGCTATAGTGTACATCATCATCAAAGCAAAAATGAGATGGGCCAAAATACTAAGAAATCCAGAAATGTATGTACATTTTTTCAAGACTTAACTTTCCACTCAAATTTTTGCTGAGTGTAGTGGTTAGTTTTTCCACCTCAGAGCAAGAAGGTCCTGGGTTTGAGTCCCGTGCACCAACCTCTCCGTGACCCTAATTAGGATTAAGCAGTACAGAAAATGAATGAATTAACAATAATCATCATTATCATCTTCCCACCTAAAACTAATAAATGTAATGAAAACATTTATCTAATATTGAGACAGCAATTAAATTTCCTCTGGTTAATTGTCTTTAAAAAAGGATTATTGAAGCTTCAGTGAGTGGTATAGTGAAATCTTTCAAGTCTGCCTGATTATCATCGAGACAGAATGTTAATGAAGCATGCTAACAAAAGTGTGCTTTAAATAAGTTGACTCAAACCAATTCAGTTTGTTACAGCCTGCTGCCAATTCCCTGATCAATAGAAAGAATAGCAATGCTTAAAAATGGTAGACGGTCGATGTTAATTTATAATTTTTTTTTAATTCTTTTTTTTATTTTTTTTATGGCATTATAAGTGATGCCCTAAGATGAAGCTGTGCTGAAGAGTATATTATTAAACAAGAGGTCAAAAGATTAAATAAAAGCATGTTTGATAGAAAAAAAACAAAACTGTGCTCGTCAAGGTCATCGTATGCAACCATGACTCTCATTAGAGTTACTAAAACAGCACAGAATGAATCTGTAAACTGAGTGCAATTTACAAAAAAAAATAAAATAAAATAAAAATAATAAAAAAATAAATAAAAAAAAAAGCGCACATCATTCTCTTTGGCTTTGACTAAAGGCAGAAATGCTATTTATGTATCCCGGGCTCCTTTCAGCAGACAGCAAATATTTTTAAAATCACTGGAATTGCTCGAAAATTATGTGTAACTACAAATTACTGTAACACAAACTTACAATTTTACTGGACAAGTTTTATTATCATATTACATACAAATCTGCCAGGAGCATAGTAATTTGGCTGGTAAATCCATTTGTCAGTCCAGTCAGTCATTCAAACTATTTAGTCATGTGTTTTTTGACTGGTGAATCAGAGAAAATTATATACTGTAATGTTAGTCTGAATACACACTTGTTTTTAGGGGCAATGCACCGTGATGTCATTGAAATCCATTCAGAACTGCAGGGACGACATGGCCTTTTTGCTTTTTTGGATGCGATGCTATATAGTTAACAAGCAAAGATTTTTCACAAATAATTCTTGAGTAAAACCAGGTGTACTAGCATTGTAGATAGATGGTGAAAGGCCCTTAGGGCAACTGATTAAAATGCATTGATTTTTATCTTCCTGCAACTGGGATGAAACATTACAGTCCAGTATTTATGGAGTTAAGTAAGTGTGTTGCATGTATGCTTTACTTGGGAATAGGAGGAAAGTTGGTAAATTGCCGGAATTGCTGCAATTATGTTAAAATCCGCTCCAGCTCACTGGGGGTCAGTCAGGCGATGACAATTTGCAGCAACACAAAATGTCAGAAACACTGTTGCTTTCTTAGGCTGGCTTTAAGTGAAACGTTTCCACCTCAATTGTAAAGGCTTTGCTGTTGTTTAATATTACTAGAGCCTGTTTTTTTACTATAATATTACTAGAGCCCCCTGGGAGGGGGGGGGGGGGGGGCTTAAATAACCAAAACAAACAAACTACTGATAAAAGTTTGGGGTCACCCACAAAATTTCACATTTTCCATAAAAACACTAACTTACAGCCATCAAATGAGTTGCAGAATGAATATAGTCAAAACAACAAAACAAAAAAATACTTAATTGAATTAAATAATAATGTTGTCCTTCAAACTTTGCTTTTATCTAAAATCCATTTGCAGTTATTATAGCCTTGCAGACCTTTGTCATTCTAGCTGTCAATTTGTCAACATAAAATGAAGAAACGTCACCCAATGCTTCCAGAAGCACCTCCAACGAGTTAGCCTGGCGGACAGATAAATCCTGACGATGGAAAGAAATTACACATGCCATAATGGCACATATATGTAAGGACATGGTCCTGATTCATACCCTTGAAAAGCCAGGGTTTAGTGAGTTGGTCAGTCACTCTTGAACCTAGGTATGCAATATCTAGCCACAAACAAGTATCAGACATTAAGTTGTTAAGTATGGAGAACGCCGAGCCAAATAAAATGTATGTGTGTATATATATATATATATATATATATATATATATATAAATAAATAAAACCTCATTCACCCAAACAAAAAGTGTCTCTTCAAATTAAATTCTCTGCTATTTGATTCAGAGACCGAAGTATTAAGATCTTTATGAAAAATATCACAGCTTAATAAGTCAGCAGATACTCATTAGTAAGTAAAATAGACATGGTACAGACATGGATAGCCTGCTTAGTCCCAATTTAATGAGAAGACGACTACTGGAGGTCAAAGTACAAACTCTAATTTAAACCTGGACTGTAACAAGTGTCAGACTTGGAGGCAGAGAGTCACATCAAGATGGAGATGAAGGTGTCTGCTAAGACCAATAAGCAACTCACATGAAAGAAATCCTCGAAATTAATGATTAGCTCTAGCTTTTGGTTGATGATGGAAATCAGGGTTTCCCCATCCAGTGATTTATGAGGACATTATAAGTGGTTTATTTTTAGAAATGTATATAGAAATGTCAATGTGAGAAAAAGTTACATTTCAGGAATAGAAGTGTTCTGTTGGATTTCATTGATCACAAAAGGAAAATAGAATGTACCCAAAATAACCACCCACATTTTAAATGTACTATATTAAAAAAAAGTTAAAGATAATGAAATTATTATTTTCACTCAGGAAACTTGGTGAGGCAGGAGACGCAGTGCTAAAGTTTGTTGGTAGCCCCACCCCAACTGGTTTCAGTCACCAACATGGCATGGGCGAGTGCTCACAAACAACTGCTCCATGATCACCGGATAGAGGGCCTGTCGAAGACATTTCAGTATTCCATGATACCAAAAATATTCCAGATGGAAAAATAATTTCAGAGCAACAGGCTCAGCTTTGAAAAGATAATCACCTGGTCGACCCCGGGGCACCCGTATACCTGAGAATGTTGAAACATTGAGGCGATCTATCGTGAGGTGTCTGAGACACTTTGTGCGGAAGCAAACTGCAAGGAGAATCTTACACAAAAGAACTCCACTTCCATTTATACAAAATAGTTGTACTAGAACTCAATGCAAGAGACTGAGTAAGCCTCATGGAGTTATGTAAGAACATGCTGTAATGTATACCGAAAGATGCTGTTCTCTTCTGCCGTGATGAAGCTTATTGAGATTTAAGTAGGTGTGTAAGCTCCAAGCTTTATTTATACAAACAATAATTTGATTATTTTTAACGATTTTTTAATTTACCTTTGAAACGTGGGACATTTTATTGGGTCACCCTGTACACAAAAGGCAAGGCACAAGTTTGGCCACTATATGGTAGCAATTTGGCTTTTTACATATAAACTGACTATTTAGCTATTAACAACTGGTTAGGGTTAAGGTTAGGGTGTAAATAGCATTTGTTGGCTATGGACACATGGGTGCTTGTCTTGTCTCTGTGTGGTTCAATATACACCCAGGTGTTATTAGGCAATTTCTCTCTTTGGCTATTCACCCTGGGCATAAATAGTTTTGTTGAATGGTGATATTTTGGGCACAAATATCATCTGCCTAAAATAAAGTAAAATAAATATTGGAAATATTGGTAAATAAAATTAATTGTAGGGATATCCATATTTTTAAAGTTTCCTAAATAAAGTTTCAGGAGGGAATGCACCCACCGGGCCTGGAATGAGGTCCTGCCCCAAGTGGAGGAGTTCAAGTATCTCAGGGTCTTGTTCACGAGTGAGGGAAGGATGGAGTGGGAGATTGACAGGTGCATCGGTGCAGCCTCTGCTGTAAAGCGGAGCTTATACCGGTCCGTCGTCCACCGTCCGGAGGAGCTCGGAGTAGAACCGCTGCTCCTCCGCGTTGAGAGGAGCCAGTTGAGGTGGCTCGGGCATCTGATTAGAA
>JBCNYH010000023.1:46528143-46541794 GCA_039654325.1 Tandanus tandanus
TATAAAATGAGATTTGGGGCTATGCCGCAATCACAGCAAGCAAAAGGTTTTCAAAGAGGCATATTGTGGGTCAATTTGAGGGTGGACTAAGCCAGGGTCAGATTGCATAAAATCTTAGGAATCCTCTTGCCACAGGCAAAAGAGTAATTGTACATTTCGCCAGCAAATCTAAGAAATCAGCAGTATTCCACTCAGGTCAACCTGGACCCTCTGACAGGTGTCTCGGGACTGCCAAGTGGACTGTTGAAAATAATCCTCACTGTAAGTCCAAGTGAGTCTGAGTACTGCTGTGAGGTATCTTACCTATATCAATGTATAAATCTTTCAAAAATGATTGTGTCTATTTAATTTTATACATCTCTGTACTTATGTAGTGATTCCCACTGCTTTAATGTTTTTACTGCTCTGAATGTCAGAGTTCAGCTGTTTTTTTTATTATTTTTAAGTTGTTTATAGTTTATGTTGAAAAACTTAATTCATTCAAACCACCCAAACCACTTTATCCTTCTATGGTCACTGAAAGGCTAGAGCCTATCTCAGCCAATTCTTGGCAAAGGAGGGGTACACCCTGAACATCTCGCCATCCATCGCGGGGCCAATATATAAAACCATCCCACTCACACCTAGGGGCAGTTTGGAATAACCCATTGGCCTAATATGCATTTATTTAGATTGTGGGAGGAAACCGGAGTACCCAGTAGAAACCTGCACAAGCATGGGGAAATCATACAAACTCCAAAGAGGAACACCATCACCGAGCCTGGAATTTGAACCCAGGACCTTCTTGCTGTGAGGCAGACACGGCAAAAGAATATAAGAAATAAATACTTATTTAAGAGCTATCACTCATGCAATGTTTTTTTTTTTTTTTTTTTTTGTACCATTTTGTGTAAACTCTGTTGTGTGAGAATTTTTCAGGAATTCAACAGTAAGTGAAATACTCAAACTAACCCTTTTGGTACCAATTTCCATGCTATGATCAAAGTTGTGAACATTAATTAAAGTGTAGGTACATGATGTTTTTAGCACTGAACTGCTGCCAGCAGATTGGATAACTGCTTGAATGTATACAGACCTGTGCACTGTGTGTGCAAACTGGCATGACTGATAAAAGCCATATCAAATAAAGAAATTCATTAAGGGTATTTGTTCATAGCCTAGACATGATCTAGGAGCTTTAAATAATGTAAGTGGGCAGAGATATTGTTTTTGTGTTGGTATAATTTAGAGTGCTATTAGTGGCACCTGGGTTATAGCATAACACTTAATGATTAATGTAACCAACTATACAAGGATAGTATGGAAGAACAGGGGCTTACGGCCAGTGACTGGGGCTTGAACTCGAGATTGAATTACAGTGTATGCCATGAATATTGGCACTTCTTGTAAAGATTAGTAAAACAGGGTTTTAAAAAAAATTCACCTCTAGGCAAAGTAGTTTAATCTAAAACTGAAAAACCCAGTGTTGAATTGACATAAATGTAATCATAGAAGAATAATTTCATCATTAAAAAAAGTGGGTTTCCCACTATCCAATCTCCAAAACCATCAGCAGATGCCAACTCCAGGTCAATGAATTATGTGGAATGGATACCAGAAAACAAAAACACTTTCTGTTAGTTACTCACTAAGGTAAGTGCCTGGAGGTAGCAAAACAATAGTACAACTTTGACTGGCAGTTTGACTGGCATTTCATGCAATAAAAATATTTTTGGCAATAAACATTCAACGTGGTTTCAGCATAAAAGAACAATGGGTTTACTGAAAAGAACCTTTTCCAAACTGTAAAATACAGTGGAGGTTCTGTGATGCTATGAGGATGTTCCTCCTCCAAAGACCCTGGAAAACCGGTCAGAGTATATGGCATCGTGGACTCCATGAAATATCATTAATTCGTTCATTTATTCATTCATTTGCCAAGCCATTCAATCCTTTTAAGCTGAAGCCTATCTCAGCCAACTCTGGGCGATGGTGGGGTACACCCTGAACAGCTCACTAATCCATTACAGGGCTAAGACACACAACCATTTACCCTTACACTCAGGGGCAATTTAGAGCAGCCAATTAGCCTAATGTGCATGTCTTTGGACTGTGGGGGGGAAACTGGAGTACTTGGAGAAAACTCAATCAGGCACGGAGTGAAGATGCAAATTCCACAAGGCAAAGCCCCCACTATTTTCATACTATTTCAGTCTACCTGAAATCACTTCATTAAAACAACACATGCACTTTCACTTTTCATTATTTCAATTTTTGATATTTTTTATTATTATTTTACATTTTCTTGATCATCTGAACTCTTGCATTTTTTCACTTCAGCACTCTTACATTTGTCTATTTTACTAACCCTGCATTTTCACCCAAACCCGTGTCCATTCATGAAAGTCATCAACAAACAAAACTGCAGGCCTAATTTAGCCAGGCCACAGTCTACTGATGAGACATTTCCATCACCATAGCAACCAGTTGTGTTTTTATGTTTTTCCCCACTCATATTTCAAATATCTTTTTTCCTGGCTATCCATCTATACAACGTGTCATCTCCAAATATATATATATACATAGATTCTTTACTTGAGTATACAGTTCAAGCTTCTAAAATATTTTGCTGGATCAACATTCAAACTGCAGCCCAAAACTTGATGACTCCTGCAATAAACTTGTCATTTGCATTTTTATTCCTCAAAAAGTGTAATCTTATCATTGCTCTGTCGATGCCTGGTGATGTCAAGGAAACAATTCTCTTCATACTGCAATGACTTTCTCCATAAGCCTCACACAAACAGGCATAATAGGCTTATGTACTGCAACCAAATCCTACAACATAGCTTCGGGCAAAGGAGTCAAGTCCGCATCAGCAGCAGTAGCCAAGGCACATTTAGCTGACAGAATCTGCATCCACAGCTTACAGCCAAGTTACAGAAGATAGTATTCGGATACAACTGGCATTTAGAGAGTTTTAAGCAAATGCAAGGCATCTCAGCTAGATTATGAATGGCCCAGAGAGGGTAGAGTAGGTTGATATTGAGGTGCTAAAGGTTGTCTGACGACTCTGCAGTGCAAGAGATAAACTATTCCACCCAGCCATGTTATCAACTGTCTTTTACTCAGTGAAGGAGAGAACTGTGTTCGTAAGTGTTCCATCCCTTGGGTGCCAACTTCAGGCCCACTCATGCAACAATTGCGGCTATTTGAGTTTCACAGCCTGTTCACCAATCAACACTGCAGTCAATTTTGAGTAGGAGCTGTATTTTATTCCATTTCTATTTGACAAATGACATGTTTTGTTCTGCTTACAACTATTGATGCATCTGTCATAAACCTGGCCTGCTTCAGCTCGGCTCTGGTTCCTCCCACTGGATATTTTTGTGATGTCAAGCCAAGATGTAACACCCAGTGGGTGACTGATCCATGCCATGATTGTAGGATATGTCAAATTTACTATCCAGTGTGAGTTATTTTCCTAGTGTGTCCTTGATCTTAAATATTTTCCCACAATTACAAGTGATTTATTTTAATTCAGTAATTTGTTATTGTATTTTTTAATTGTTTATACTCACCACATAGAGACTTTCTAGTTTCTGCTATCACTTTCAAACAGTCCTTCCTTTACCAGGAACTTACTGTTCTTCTTTTCTCTCACTCTTGTAATTTAAAATACAAAACAAAGTCAAGCTTGTAATGCTGCAGTGGAAACATGGTGGAAATAAAACTTCTGCAGTGTTACAAAACACTAACACCTTATACTCCTTCGATAACAGTCACATAAATAAAAACCTTCATCATATCAGATGGGAGACCCTATTCTTTGTTAAATAATAACTCTCTTGTGGAATCCATTTATAAATATTATTTAAATATACTACACAAAAAAATGGTGCAATATGATTGGTTCGCTATCTCTGGATAAGCAATTTTTGATTGAGGCGAATTATGATACAGAAAATTACTCAGTCAAGGAGTTGTTATAACACCTTCTAAGACCAAATAATTCTTCAGAATAGACATTACTGCATTGTGCATTGCAATGGTGCAATAACCATTCAACTTATCCCATGGCAATGATGCAATAATTCTCTTATCCCATGAAAATGATGCAATACCAAGAATTAACATAATTTAATAATAATTAGATGTTATCTCCCCTGCAAACTCAGAAGTAAGTGTTAACAAATTAAAAATGTAAAAATAAACTATAAAAAATGTCTGTGTGGAGTTTGCATGTTCTCCCGTGCCTGCATGGGTTTCCTCCCACAGTCCAAAAACATGCACAGCAGGCTAATTGGCTGTTCCAAATCACCCCTAGGTGTGAGTGTGAATGGTTGTGTGTGTTGGCCATGCGATGGCCTGGCGAGCTGTCCAGGGTGTACCCCGCCCTCGCCCAGAGTCGGCTGAGATGGGCGCCAGCCTCCCCGTGATCCTAATTAGGATTAAGCGGCTTAGAAAATGAATGAATGAATGAACACCATCTTACCCTCTCTACACCATTAATAATCAAATCAGGATGTCTTGCACTTAGCACCATAAATGCCAGTTCTTTTTGAATAACATCTGCTGTTACTTGTCTGTGAGCTGTATTATGCATTGAGCAATCCATGCATTAATGTCGCAGGTAAGACACATTAATTAATTTGCCAACCCGCTTTATCCTACTAGGACTGCGGGGAGGCTGGAGCCTATGTCAGCCAACTCTGGGCAAAGGCGCGGTACACCCTAAACAGCTCGAGAGACGATTGCAGGGCCAACACACACACAATCAGAGTCAAGATTCACAGTCAGATTCACACCTAACCTCAATTTAGAATGACCATTTAGCCTAATGTGCATATCTTTGGACCCTAGTATGATTAAGCAATTCAGGGAATTAAATGAATGAATGTAACTTTAGCTCTTCGATTGAAGCATGCCAATTTATTTATTTTACTTTAATTTAATGTTAGCCTATCAAGTTTTGCTAGGTCCAACCGGAAAGTCAGCATGTTAGCTAAACAGACTAAATGCCCATAATATAATCAACAATAGTCTTATAACAATTCAAGTTTAGTCACTAGTTTAAATATCCTGGTCATTTTCTTTTGTGAAATATGAACAGCACACGTTCAGTCTTCTATGTTGTTTACCTGTCACACTGGGGCTTTGATGTCAACCTTGGGTGTTGAGCAATCATTATACTGCATCTCACTCTCTACCACTGGACCATTACAAACTATCTTACCTGCTTATTTACACCAATAAATATTTTATACATGCCAAACCAACTAGAGGTGGGGGGAAGCCCACAGAATAACCCCAAGACTCAGTCCTAGACCCGGGATCATGCTACATACCATTTGTCTTATGCTGGTCCATAGTTAATTACTTACATCCCTAGTTTAACTGCATTATTGAGCAAAACTGTACATGATTACGGCTATACCGTCATTAACCCTGACAGACTGTAGGTTTAACTGTGAGTGTTGGAAAAGCCAAAATAAATATATTCAGCATGTACGGAATCCAAATGCTTTCAACTCCCATATGTTACAGTATCCAGCATATTGCAACCGTGAAACTGTTTATGTACCATTTATGTACCAAAGGCCACCTCACTTATGAAACATCAAAATACTGGCTTCAATTCATGCCGTCTGTTTGCTAATTCCAGAATCATTTACCAGAAACATTTATTACATATTAAACAGCTTCATGGCCCTGAAAATTACTTTATAGGTACCTCAGTTTGGATTATGCACCACTGCCTCTAACAGAGCTTCTTGGCATCCTAGCAAATCTCTCAACCCAACAACATTAAGGTCTGCCAGGAACGTTGGGATAGCAATCAGTTACCTGCTTGACTTTACAGTCATCATCGGGTGCCGTCCTGATCTTGCAGGTTTGTTCTGCGCAATACCAGAAACTCCAGATCATACAACTTTGTCAGGGATTTGTTTATAATTTTGCATATATTGGGTTAAATACATGTTAAGTCCTTGATGCTTTTCTATACAGTAACCAGTGGATATCCTTATCATAGCATGAAGTTTATGTTTTTTTTTCCTCTTTTAGTCATGCACTGGTCAATCAAACATCCTGACTTCATTAATTTTCAGATTTCCTTCCAGAAGCACGAGACAACCAAAGAGATTGTATAGTCTTGAGGCTACAACTTGCTTCTGGCAGGCCAATTGAGCTCTACAAATGATACAAAAAATGGGTGCATGCCTTATTTTCCTTCTTTCCCAGATCACCGTTTTCCTCTATTCCCTCTACTGACTGTTGCTGCCCATATCAGGTATAAAACACTGGTGCTTGCCTTCAAAACCATAAATCCACCTGCAGGTGCTCATCAAACCCTTCTCGGTACCACATTCCAGTGGAGCCTCTGGTACAGCTTGACCTGACCCAACAGCCCTCACGATACAAGAAAGACGTGGATGTCTCTGACAAGGCTTCTTTGTACTGGCCCCTTAGTGGAATAATGAATTTCCTCTAGCCATCTGAGTCAAACAAAAACTTAGCTTGGGAAAAGCAGTAATCAGCCTAAATACTTGACTGTTATGTGTTATTCTTAGACCCTGACCTAAACTGTATTCCTGCAAGCAAGTAAATGTTTTTGATGGGGAACACAAAGCACTTCTGTAAGGTGCTCTGGATGTAAATGTAAACAACACATAGTTATTAAAGTGTGTTTTAGTGATATCCAAGCAATAATCTTCATTATTATTATTATTATTATTATTATTATTATTATTATTATTATTATTATCATTATTATTATTATTGTTACTTTTATTATTATTATTATTACCTCCACCAAGGGGGCTATGCTTTTAATGGAATTGGTTTGTTTGGTTGTTTGTTAGACAAAAACTTATGAAAGGATTTTTATGAATTTTCTGGAGGTATGGGTCAAGTAACACTCCATTGAATTCGTGGTGATGCAGATCAAATTCAGGAACCAAGAATTTTTTTTATTATTATTATTTTACATTGTGAGATAGAACATGAAATGTGGTATTATATCGGACCCAGCGGGAGGTACAGTGTGCTTTATTAAAATGTTTGGCTTGGTGGAGGTTTGCGCTTCTCCTAGTGCATGCCAGTTTATTGCGTATTTTTGACATCATGGCTATAACTTTTGTAGCTTGACTGATGGCTTCACAAATGTGAAACCCTGTGTACTTTATATCCATTTATCTAGCCACTTAATGCTTATCCACCTGTAATATCTAGCTGTTGCTCTGTTTGTTCTTAATACAACTATCCAGCATTTGTTACTGATCAGTAAATAGAAACCTACATAGCTTCTCCAGTTACAGTAGATGTGTGTTGCCTCATCTGCATGAATGTAATGTGGTCTGAATGTGGTCTGAATGAATGCAAATGTAAAAGTATACATGAAAATGAAGACCAAGTATAAAGAGCTCCACAGCACAGTATTTACATGTATCTCCAAGTATACACTGTAATGCAATTCACTGGTAAAAACAAAAAAATCCTGTAAAACCCAACCCACTAAACAGGCTTTTTCTGCTAAACCAGTCAACCACGTATCAATAAATTCAATGCTCTTACAGTGCCAGCTGAACTTCACATAGAAGTCATAAAGCTGTTTAGTAAGTCTTGTTTTATCCCTTCAAAAGTAAGCAAGGGCAAAAGAATCAAATAATCTATGAAAGCAGGTGCAGTCTTCGCACATTTGCTGGAGTAAATACATCCACTAAAATCACTGGGTAATAACGTTGATCCGACTGTGCCGAAGGAAAGGAATTTCACCCCTGAGTACTGAACACACTGTTAAAGCTAATAGAGCAAGCACTGCTCCAGAAATAGCCACAAACTACAAAGTAAGAAAAATCCACGGTGGGACCGGGAATATTATTGTAGATGGCTTGTATGCTCCTCTCTCTCACACACACACACACACACACACACACACACACACACACACACACACACACACACACTGCTAAAGTGCAACAATAAAGTGCAGCAAAGAAACAGCTAGTGTTACCAAGCTCCAGCAGCCAAACATGGAGTCAGCCTATGGGCAAAAACATAAAGTCTGACATAAGGCAGTAAAAGGAACTGAACTGAATCAGCATGAAGTTCCCAAATGCTGAACATTTTTGCCTTCTTGTCAGGTTTGTTGTCAATCCAAATGTGATGCTGTCTATTTACTTAAAAACTGTGCTGTTCAGGAAAGCTACTGCAATATCTAGAAACAAACCAAAAAAACCTGATAGATGTGATTTGTTTGGAAGAAAAGATATTAGGGGTGGAAGAGGAACAAAATATCACACCGTGGCATCTTCATAATACATAATATACAGAGAATCATAATATTTTCTGAGACATTGTTAACAAAACACTAAAAAATGAAAACGACAGGCCTGTTAAGAAAAAAAAAAAACATACTTATAGACTCAGGAAATTATTTCAGGATGAACAATCCCAAAATACTGGTATAGGAATATCCAATCAGATACTTGTAAAAGCTAGGAAGGATGACGTTAAAAATCCTTGACACCTGATGATAGCCAGGATACTCCAAAAGTGTACCTTAACCATAATGTGTCACAATCTCAATATCATGCTGTCACACTGCCACATGGCATTAATTCATGCTTTATAGAAACTCAGATTACACAGGTTATCTTCATTCCACTTATGATTGCTTATTACTGTGTGATACTGCATACAACAATTACTATTATTATTATTATTATTATTATTATTATTATTATTATTATTGGTGTTGTTATTAATATTGATGATAATAATAATAATAATAATAATAATAATAATAATAATAATAATAATAATAAAGTATGTACTTACCGCTGGAGGCGATCTGCAGGAACAGTCGGGCGTCTGATGCCCGGATAGCGGCTGAGTACTTCTCCTCTTTGACCGGGACTTGAGCCTTGCGCTCTGGCATAAGTCGCACACGCAGCCGGCCTCCGTCGGCCCCGAGCCACCACTCCAGCACGCGCGTCAGGTCCATTTCCAAAAAGGGCACAGGCGCGTCCTCATACACATCCAGCCCGCCACATCCGGTCCTCACCATATCCTCTCCCACTTCCACCACGACCTGGTTGGACTTACGGCTCGCTGTGCTTAAACCCAAACTCAGCACTTTGGGGGCGGGCCGGGTGCGCCTGTACGGCAGTTGTCCGTTAGCGGATCCGTTTCCGCCCTCCCCCCGCACATTTTCTGCCAACTTCGCGCCGAGCAAACTCGCGATGGTCTTCTGCAAAGGCGCGCAGTGCATCCGCAGGTTGGCGCGCACCGTGTAGCATCCGGCGTGAGTCAGGCAGTCCCCGTTCAACGGGCGCTTAATGAACAACGCCATGTAGTGCCGCAAAAGAGACGGCACCGCAAAATCAACCGACAGCGTCTTCCTCTTCAGCCTGGAGCTGAAGGTTTGATTGGAGTCCCGTTTGCCGCTCGCTTCCAGCGTGCTGTTGACGGGGACACTAGGTGCGCTCGCGCCCTGCAACCCGGTCACGCATGCCGCAGAGCACAGGAGAAAGCACAGCATCCTCGGCGTCATGCTGGTGGTCGGTCTGGATCAACCTCGTTCTGTAGTTAGTCGGGCTCTTTTCCTTCGTCCTCACTCCTTTCCCACAGAGCTACAGCCGAGTCGAAATGCTCACGCACACTTCGGATCTTTCCTCGTGCGCTTTCACCGCTCGCCTCACGCACGAGCCCTGCTTAAATCTCTCACCGCATCCTCTTCGTCAGAGGGAAAAGTGCCGTAAACGGTCTCCTGTGCAACCCAAACTGGCCCCCAGTGTTTCAGCTGTGCCGCTGCTGCTCGGTATGCCGAACAGCTCTCCCTCCCGAGCTCACTCAAAAGCTCCCTTGTATGTATGTGCACGCAACACCGTAGAGGTTCTGCTCAGCAAACACTCCTGCACGCGCAACGTCGCTGTCTTCCGTCCGCGTAGCCGTTTCACGACCACCAGATGTCGTTCGCTCAGGCCAGCAATATTATCCCGAAAACTGTGACCACAGAATGCAACCGGACCGAGAACTTGGGCTTTCTTTCTTTCTTTCTTTCTTTCTTTCTTTCTTTCTTTCTTTCTTTCTTTCTTTTAAAGCCAAATCAACAGATGCACATGCACTCCTTCTCGAGCGCTTTGTAAAATAAAATAAAATAATAATAATTATTATTAATATTATTATTATTATGCTGCTAATAATAAAGATCCGCTTACTTGGCACACGCGTTGTGCGCGTGCCACCACCTCGGCGCGCCAACTCTCGCCCTCCGCCGCTCTTTCTGCCTCTTCATGACGTCACCATACAACAGGAGACCAAACTTTGCATCACTGGCATCATTTCCCCTGGGAAATATTTCGGGCTTTGGTTACTCACCTCACTCTGCGAGGTTGAAATTTATGGAGGGTTTTTTTTTTCCCCCTCTCCTTTCTTTTTTTCTTTTTCTCAAAGAGCCAATTTGTTGCTTCATTAGAGGTGCAGAATCAAATAATTTCTTTTGCAGGCTAACACCATATATCCACCATATTATTAGCCTGCTATTACCATTCCAGGAAAAAAAGATTAGAAATAATAGATAATCATGGGTTATATTACAATAAGTTCATTTACTGAATTTCGCCCACATGGTATGCTGCACATTCATTCATTCATCGGTCCATTCATCTTCAGTAACAGCTTTGGATCTGGAATCAATCCCAGGAATACTGGGCGCAAGGTGGGAATCCAGTCTATTACAGAGCAACTTGCACACACTCATGCACCCTGACAGGTAATTTAGCATTTAACCAATCCACATACTGGCATGTTTCTGTGAGTTGGAAGAAAACCCGAGGACATTCTGCACACAACAAACACAAGGAGAACATCCACACAGACAGTAACCCAAGCTTTGGATCATACCGTGAACCCCTGAGCTATGAGACAGCAGCACTACTCACTGCACCACTGTTTGTTCCACCCTTGCTTTACACAATGTGTTCCATCCGTCAGTGTTAAAGGACCACCACTGTACCATATCAGGATGTTTGACCATTCTTTTGCACAGATATTGTAGTGCCATAAGAAGTATTTTTCCGTGATGATAAAAGTGAAGAGTCTATCAGGTGTAGCGGCATTGCTGAGGATTTTCTTTTAAGTGACTGAAACAGTCTGCAAATAAAAATATACTGCTCGAAGATGAGATGAGATGGACCACTGAGCTAGATGTAGCAACTAAAGTGCCTAGAAGAACACATTCATACACCCATATCAAGTGTATTTTTGAGCATGGATACAGAGTATAGGGCTGGCTGTGAAATCTGCTGTAAATCTTGCGATCAATGAATAAAAAACAAACAAACAAAAAACCCCAAAAAATAAATAAATAATGGGAGGCACATGCACTGAAACCAAAATCCACAAATCACTACCATGCCACTTTTATTATGCAACATTTATTTTTGCTGTACTGCTTGACAGTTGGGTGGCACGGTGGCATAGTGGTTAGCACATCTGCCTCACAGCAAGGAAGTCCTGGGTTTGAGTTCCGGGCTTGGCCGATGGCGTTTGTGTGTGGCGTTTACATGCTTTCCCCATGCTTGTGTGGGCTTCCTCTGAGTACTCCAGTTTCCTCCCACAGCCCACATACATGCACATTAAGCTAATTGGCTGTTCCAATTTTCCCCTAGGTGTGAATGTGAATGTAAATTGTTGTGCATGTGTTGGCCCTGCGATGGACTGGCAAGCTGTTCAGGGCATACCCTGCCTTCGCCCAGAGATCGCTGAGATAGGCTCCAGCTTCCCACTCTCCTATTTCCTATTTTTTTTTTTTTTTTTTTTTTAGATTAGGATATATGCTATTATTGGCCCTGCGATGGTCTGGTGAGCTCTTTAGGGTGTCCACCGCCTTCGCCCAGTGTTGGCTGAAATAGGCTCCAGCCTCCCAGCGACCCTAGAAGGATGAATTGGCTGGGTAAATAAATGAATGAATGAATATATGCTATCAACCACACACCCTACCTGCAAAATCCTAACCACGGTGTTGTCCAGGCTTGAAAAGTAATCATCTTCCTCAATGTTTGGCCACAAGATGGCAATCTAATATACCTGTTCCTCAGACATGCACCATGTGATATGTTCATTAACCCTTGCAGTTCTTGGGGACTTCTAGACATAAAGGGAATGATTTGAGGTAGTATTCCCATTTCTATGCATTCACAAAGACAGCCCAGCTAATTCCAAACCTAATGAATGAAGACAAGACTATCACAGAGTAGGCTAGTGTGCAGCTTAGACAAAAGTGGTAATATACAGCAGCACCACATCTTTCATGATCAGACAGCACTGTCAGTGGAAGCAGGTTTAAAGGAATAATGATGCTTGTTTGTCGCTGGTTGGACTCAGATGTATAAAATAAAATAAATTCAGAGGAACTAAAGCTGTGTTGCAGAAAACAAATAACAATACTGTAGTAGCTAGTCCTGTCATCCTTTGATTATTGTTTATCACATTATATTAGGAATACAACGGCTTGCATCACCATCTTATTATTACAAACACACTTTTCACTTGATCCTTCAAATGAGAATATATATTTTTTAAAATCAGGTTTTGAGTGAAAGGAACATTTGATATGCAGCTTTTGCTTTCCTGCTGGTTTTAAGAACTCTCTCCGTAATCCTTCAGGACACTTTAAAAGTCTGCCTCAGGCATCTCCACCTCCCTCTCGCCCTCTATTTTTCTCTCTCAAAATCTTCATGTGTTTATGAACCGCCTCTGTTATAGAGCACACACACACACACACACACACACACACACACACACACACACACACACACACACACACACACACACACACACATGCCATCAGCACACCCATGCACTTGTTGCTATGACTGCTGCTTTCCTGTGAAACTGTTGCATTTTTTTTTCTTTCTGGCACTGAATAAATGAATTATATCATGTATATCCATGTAATGATGGATTTTGAATGCAAACAATACCTGCATGTCCCATTATCGTACTGTACATGTATGATGTCCTGGATGCTATGGATTAAAACAGAAATTGAACAGCAATAGAAATAAGGTAGTTAAACTATTATTCATTCATCTTCAGCAACTATTTATCCATCCTTTATTGTAACCACCTGTCTGTCAGTGTCACAGGTGAGATAAAATCCACCCAGTTGACTTCAGGTGAGAGGTGGGGATACACTTGGAACATATAGAACAGGCTAACAAAGAGAGAACCAACCATACACACTCACAGTGAACAGATAACATAAATCCTCTAATGAACATTTATTAGCTATACTGAGGTCTAATGTAAAACTAAAACCAGACTGTGCTTTTGCGGTCAATGTTCCTATGTGAAATTCTCTTCTTCTAAACAGTAAACTGTTGGAATCAATAGAAATGTTTAGGGTCTACTTAAAACCCATTTATTTACAATAGCATTAGTAATAATTCATTCATTCATTCATTTTCTAAGCTGCTTCATCCTAATTAGGGTCACTGGAATGCTGGCGCCCATCTCAGCCAACTCTGGGTGAAGGCAAAATACACCCTGAACACCAGGCCACTGCAAGGCCAACACATATACCATTCAATTCAATTCAATTTAATTCAGTTTTATTTGTATAGCGCTTTTTACAATTGACATTGTCACAAAGCAGCTTTACATA
>JBCNYH010000023.1:46543268-46553391 GCA_039654325.1 Tandanus tandanus
AGTGCAGATCTAAGCCCATATGGATCTTCATCAGCAGGAGCGAGGGGCTTCCAAGATAAGAACTCCAGCCAGCATCACACTCACTCTGACACCTAGGGGCAATCTGGAACAGCCAATTAGCTTACTGTGCATGTTTTTGGACAGTGGGAGGAAACCGGAGTACCCGGAGGAAACCCACACATGCATGGGGAGAAAATGCAAATATAAATGCAAAACAATAATAATAATAATAATAATAATAATAATAATAATAATAATAATAATAATAAAAGAAAGCTGTAATTTATACATTTATTTTGATTTGTATTTCACTGTAAACAGTATCAACCCAAATTATTTCTCTTTTTTTCTGTTTGACTTCCCTGTTCCTCAAAGATATTTCAACCTGTAGTGTGCATATCATTTAATGATTCAAGAAATCGTGAGGAATTTCATTCAAAAAGGGCAAGGACACAAACTTAAGTTTAACACCCCTGCTCTCATCCATTTATAGCTAGTATAAACACAGGGGCTAGGGATTAGTTTGGCAAAACTTTCTCAAGCCTTATAATACTTAGTTACAATTAATTCCAGAAATTCCAGATTAAACTTTACTGTAAAAAAAAAAAAAAAAAAAACCCACTGTTGACTCCTCTGGGCTCTGGCCATCTGAGTTGGACTATCACACAATGAAAATGTGTAGTGAAGTCAAAAATCACGCAGTGGAAACCTGTACTGTGGCTATTTTTACCTCCGCCAAGGAAGTTATGTTTTCACCAGCGTTGGTTTGTTTGTTTGTTAAATATGATATGAGCACATATGAAGGGAACACAGCAATGGGGTGAAGTGAGAGAACATGGGGAGATGGGAAACACCTAAATATACAGTGGTGCTTAAAACTTTGTGAATCCTTTAAAATTTTCTGCATGAATATGATCTAAAACAGAAACAAACTAAATAAATGAGACTATAATATTATTCTTAATTTATACTTTATACTGTCATTTATTTATTGAGGAAAGTAACCCAATGTTGCATATCTGTGAATGGCAAAAGTACTATATGTCTAGCTTTGTTTTTAAACTCTCTTATGCAATAATAACAACTAACTAAACATTTCCAGTCCTGCATGATTTGCACAGCTTCAACTTTGGAGTATTAATGGGTTTCCTTTAATTAACTGTTCATACAACATTTCTTTTAGATTAAGGTCAGCACTTTGACTTGGCCATTCCAAAACACTAATATTACTTAATGTTTTTTTGCTTGAGCGACTTGATTTTCGTGCTGCATGACCCACTTTCTTTTTAGATTCAGTTCATGAACAGATGTCCTGACATTTTCATTTACAATTTGTTGGTCACTCGCTCATTCACTTGCCGTGTCGCTCAATCCTACTAGGCTCATGGGGAGGCTGGAGTCTTTCTCAGCAGTCACTGAGTGAAGGCAGGGAACACTCCCCAGCTCTCCAGCCTATCACAGGGCCAACATGCACAACCATTTACACTCACATTCACACCTAGGGGGAATTTGGAACAGCCAAAGTGCTCTTGCACAGTCTAATGTGCATGTTTTTAGAGTGTGGGAGAAAACCGGAGTACCCAGAGGAAACCCGAGCAAGCACAGACATTTTTGTACACAGAAAAACCTAAGATCAGGACTTGAACCAGGACCTTCTTGCTGTTAGGTGAATGTGCTCACCACTACGTCACTGTGCTGCCCACAATTTGCTGGTATAATTCAGAATTCATTGTTCACTCAATGATGGCAACTGTCCTGGTCCAGATGCAGCAAAACAGGTGCAAATCGCACTACCACTTCATTTTTCACAGATGGGAATAGGTTCTTATGCTGGAGGCCAGGGTTTCCCATTCTTCAAACCTAACATTTGTCATTTTAACTCTCATCCATCTAGAATTTTTTTTCCCTCAATAGCGTTTTGGCTCATTTATGTGATGGAAGTGCTAAAGTACTTTTCTAGTTGTTCAAATAAAGGTATCATTTCTTTTAAAAAAGAAACAGAAGACCAGAAAAATGTCCACGCAACTTTTATGCATTAAATATAAATCAATCATTATACAAAACAATGGTTAATTCAGAACAAAAAGGCCTAAGGCAAGGAATAGAAAATGAACACAGGGTTTAAAAATCAAAGGCACAGAAAATTAGAGCTTCCACTGCTTTGCCACATGCAATAAAAAATTCTTTTGTCGCTCTGTTGACAAAAGTGGTTCTAAGACAGAAGCAGTGCTTAACCACTTTTTAAGGTTGGAGGTTTAGTTTGTGACCCACATATAAATATTCATGACACGTTATGAGTTGTTGCATACAAATAATAAAAAACCCTGAAATTTTACATTATATTTCAATAGTTTTTTGTTATTTTTATTTTTTTTACTTTTTTTACTATAACTAATAGTTTAATTTCTAAATTCTTAATTTCTAAAGTCTAAATTAATAGTTAATATAAATAATAAAAAATTTAACTTAACCATTTAACCATTTGGTAGAGGTGTGTATATAAAAATGTCATGGGGTTGTTTGAACAAAAAACATAAACATTATTGTTATTGTTGCCAAAACTGATAAAAAAAATAATTAAAAATTTTAAAAAACATTGCTTTTTTCTTGGTGTGGCCTTTAAATGGTTAATGCTGATTTCAATATAAATGCTTCTGAAATAAGAAACCTTAATTTTTATTTGTTCATTTATTCCTTTACTGAACCGCTTAATCCTACTAGGATCACAGGGGGAAACTTGATTTGACTCTACTAAATGAAATGGGTATTGGTTTCATACAAAAGAATGTTTACATTGTAGTTGCATGTTTTAGTAGGTTATGGCAAAGGTCCAGGTTCTTCCAAAGCAGGATGAATTATACCACGAATAGCAAAACAAAGTGGAAAGACCACTAGCAGGAAGCATGAGACAAAAGAGCAGAGCTTTTTTGTGTTTTAAAAGTGTTGGTGCTCGAGAATACACCAGAGATCAGCGGCCCCTGCAGAGCATTCTGTATGCAAAACCGCAGAAGCTCAATCGCCACTTGAGATGCCTTAACCCTACTGATATTCGCTTCAAAGAGGTTTAATCCTACGAGGTTTAATCCTAAGAGGTTACATCAACAGAAAAAGTACTGATAAATGATACTTGAAAAGTCATATTCGATGTAATGTATATGAAAGGTAAACATGTTCGTCTCTGTAACATTGTAAGGATGTACCCCACCTATCATTCAGAGTCGGCTAGGCTTGGCTCCAGCTTCCACCTGTGCCCTTGACATAGATAATGGATGGATCATATCTGGCCAGAAATAAACTTAAGTGAAAACCTTGTGAAGTAAAGAAAAAGAAAAAGTTGCTACTTATGTATTTAGTCAAAAATAAAGATTTTAGAGTACATTCAATCATTGGGTAGATAAGAGAAGACGATCTTGCTGGACAATGATGATGCATGTACGTGACAAGCTGCGAGTGTCCATTATTTCATTTGGGAGGCTGAAGCCCATCCCAGTAGACTGAGAGAGAAGACTGTGAGTGAATGGTAGGTCACTAAACAGCTCACCAGACCATTTCATGGCCAACACACACACACACACACACACACACACACACACACACACACACACACACACACACACACAAAACCATTCACACTCACATTCACACCAAGGAGCAATCGAGAATACTCAGTTAGCCTAATGTGCATGTCTTTGGACTGTGGGAGGAAACTAGAGCACCCGCAAGAAACCTATGCACGTACAGGGATAACATGCAAGCTTCACACAAAAACATCCTTACTATGCTCGGCACTTGAACCCGGGAAATTCTTGCTGAAGAGGCAGTAGCGTTAACCTCTACGCCACTGTGCCACCTGATTCAAGCCTCACCAACTCAGGATAATGTTTTTAATCACCTGGTAGTGGGCCAATCAGATCACGCCATTCCTGTGTACTATATATTAATATGATTTATGCAGATATGGTTTATTTTTGTTTGTTTGTCTCTATGATTATACGATCACTTGAAACATTTTTAAATGATTCATGTAAAATGTGAAAAAGTGAGTGTCAGTGTGTTAATGAGTCTTGGAGATATAATGCATTGTTAAACCTTAATATATTTTGTTGTTGATCTATTAAAAGAAATTATGTATTAACCTTCCCTCCACAGCCCCCAGCCACCACTGGGTAAGAATAAATTCAACTGCACTCAAGAAAGGTTTCACTATGCCAAAATAGTGTTTAAGTATATTTACACACTGAACATAATATAAATGGAACACCTAAGAATTTTTGTATTTATGTATTATGTTTTGTATGAAATCACCAATTTGCAACAAAATACAGACACTTTTGTGATCACGTCTTGCAGAATAACAGCTACAGTCAATGATCGAAAAAGTTCAGTTGCACCATGTGCATCCTGTAGCTCAGTGTGTCCCTGTCACATTGCCTGAATGAGATTATTGATTAAGGCATGTGGTGTGTTGTCCCATTCCTTCATAAGAGTGTAGAGTGTGTAGAGTTTACCGATGTTCCTAGGTGCAGGAACGTGGGCAGGCAAATGGTCGATTGGCTGTAGTATCAAACTGATGGTATCAGCTTCCAAGGTGGCTTATTATGAAAAAATGTTTACAGCTGCAGCATTTTGGCAGTTTGCAACAGACCAATTGCTCATTCACCATCACCTTGTGACTGCTGTGGAACTCTTATCTGTGACAAATTTGGATTGGTCAGGATTGGGCTGGCCTTTTATTGTCCCCAACATAAGGTTGGGTTTGTGTACAGATGATACTACTTAGGTGGAATTTCAGCTGAAAACACCTGTCTATTGTCTGGATTACTTTGTATGGGACTTCACTCATTATTGAGCAAATTCTTTTGTACATTTAAACCCACAAACATTGCATGCCTATGCAAAAATTACAAGGAAAATCAACTTTACAATATATACATCTATATTTTTAAATCTCCTTTCAAGGTTTTGCATTTATTATTTTGTTCAGTATAAAATTATTCAAATTATTTTTCCAATACTCAGCTGCTAGGTTGGTAGGGATTGTGCATTATAGGACATCTAACTCTATATGTGTAAAAAATTTATAAATAATCACCCTATGAAAATAAGCACTGGCTCAACATCCCCACAAGTTCTATCCATCTAATGCTTCATATTTTTTCCCCCTCATGTGCAAAGAGCAGATATTGAAATGAGACGAAATCTTAATTAAAATTCAAGACACTCACAGTAAATCTGAAATTAGTCACTAAAATATGGCCAACTTTGAAATAAGACATTACTTTTTTTTTGCTGCAAAGAATAAAACACTGTGTGGCATATCATTCAATATGCAATCATTTCATCGCAAGAGGAATTAAAACCATGAATGGATGCTTTTGTCTCATTACAGTGAAGGTTAAATATGCTTGGAGGAATTGTAGACTGAAAACTCAGCCACTTAAAGTTTTAAAAGGGAAACAAAACCTTAATCTGTAATAAGGAAGGGTAGGCATTAAAATGGGTAAAATGAAGCTTCTTCTTCACATTTAATAGGTAAGTTCAAAAGACAGCATCAGGGAAATTCACAGATTCTTGTATGTTTCTTGAATGTATTTATTTCTCCTTTTTCTCAATGATATAATATTATCGTGCGGTGATGCATTTTCAGGTGTTGTTCCAACCGTCTTCCCCCCCACCTTTTTTTTTTTTTGGAAATACACAAAGAAAAAGTTTGGATTAGCGTAATAGAAATCTGCACAAGTGTATGCCCCTGAGGTTACATGCCTGTAAAATTGCTTTCGTAACACTCAATTTGAATGAACATCCCAGGCCTCCAAATTCAAAGAACCGTTTTTCAGCTGCGTCCAGCATTAATTTCATCACCAACTCGTCCCCTGGCCTTATTCGGTTCTGACGAGTGGAAGGTCTTTGGTGGGTGGGTGGCGAGGCTGATAAATTGCTGTGAGATTGTTCTTACAAAAGCCTTTTTGCTTGCCGTGATGTGCTGCACAGCCCATAAATCAGAGCCTTGGTGCTCCACTTCCATTCTGATTCAGACTCTTCTCTCCAAGTCTCCAGTCACCAATTTGACGCGTCGTACCCCGTCTGTGGAAAGAGACAGCCGTAAATCACTACAAAGCACAAAGTTTTCCCAAGGTGCCTTCTTTTTTTTCTTTTCTTTTTTTTTTTTCACTTTCAACCTACAGCTGAACTGATTGAAGAGTTGGTGGGGGGGATACTACATTTAGTACATACATTTTCTTTCAGCTATGTGACATTTGTCTTCTTTCCTATTCCCTGTGCGTATAATTTTCCTCTTTGTTTCATAAATCAAATGGCACTGAAAAAGCTGTGAGGCAGGACCATGTTTTATACCAGAGAGAGCTCCCTCTGACAGAAACTTGGTGCGTTTTGGGGCAATGATGACCCATGTCAGATTAGCAGAGTGTCAAAGGGAGCTCTGATATGCCTGGAGAGCCTTTGGCAAGTGGACTTTGGAGAGCTGCTTTAAGGCTTCATCTGTCAAGCAGCTTCAAAATGTTCTATACGAGGCGATTCAGAAGGTTACATCTCCCTCTCCTCTCCTGAAGCTGATGAGCTAGACACACTGCTCTTTAAACAGAAAAGGATTAGCTATTGGTGAAAGGGGGAGTGATGCTGAAAATGATTCTCCTGCTATGGGGAGAACATGAAGCCATCTCTCGATCAGGTGTATCATACATTTCGCATCCTCCCTGGGAGCTCCGTGCTGACAAGAATTAATCACACCACCCCTGAATATTGAACACAGTCTTTCTGTGCACTTATGGGACTTTGGATATAAATAAATTAAACAAATAGTCTCCCACACCTTGTATTGTTTCACCATAATCCCCTTCATGCTTCCTTCAGAACTCCATAAAGCTTATTACCAGAATTTATTATTTTTTGGGAGTTTGGGGTGACAGAAAATGGCTAGTAAATTTTTCAATGATATATTACTGTATCACTTCAGATGTGAAGTGAAGATGAAGTAAGTGTCCTCTATTACTCTGAAGCAGCATTAGTTCTGAGTGCAGCATACAGTATTTTAATTTCATTCGTTAATTCATTAAATCGTTAAGTCCCTCATTCATTCATTCATTTTCCATCTTCATCTTCACCTTCATTCATTTTACAAACCTCTTAATCCTGCTAAGGTAATGGGAAAGGTTTAGCCTATCTTAGCTGACTCTGGGTGAAGGTGGGGTACACCCTGTACAGCTCGCCAATTCATCGCAGTTTCCAACACACACAACCATTCACATTACCACTTACACTCCCACCTAGGGCAATTTGGAACAGCCAGTTAGCCTAATGTCTTTAGTCTTTGGACTGTGGGAGGAAACCAGAGTACCAGGAGGAAACCCACACAAGCACAAGGGGAACATGCAAACTCCACACAGAAATACCATCGCCGAGCCTTCTTGAACTTCTTCTTGAACTCTCCCCAGCCACTTCCTCCAGCTTTTCTGGGGGGTACGCCAAGGTGTTCCCAGACCAGCCGAGAGACATAGTCCCTCCAGCGTGTTCTGGGTCTCTTCCCGGTTGGACATGCCCAAAACACCACACCTGGGAGGCGTTCGGGAGGCATTCTAATCAGATGACCGAGCCACCTCAACTGGCTCCTCTCAACGCGGAGGAGCAGCGGTTTTACTCCGAGCTCCTCCCGGATGACAGAACTTCTTACCCTATCTCTAAGGGCGAGCCCTGCCACCCTGAGAAGGAAGCTCATTTCAGCTGCTTGTATTCGCGATCTTGTTCTTTCGGTCACTACCCAAAGCTCATGACCATAGGTGAGGGTAGGAACGTAAATCGACTGCTCAATTGAGAGCTTTGCCTTCTAGCTCAGCTCCCTCTTCACCACCTCTTCACCGCTCTCCTGCCCCATCCTTCCCTCACTTGTGAACAAGACCCCAAATTACTTGAACTCCTCCACTTGGGGCAGGACCTCATTCCAGACTGGGAGGGTGCATTCCACCCTTTTCCAGCTGAGAACCATGGCCTCGGACTTGGAGGTGCTGATTTTCATCCCGGCCGTTTCACACTCAGCTGCGAATCGCTCCAGCGTGAGCTGGAGGTCCCGGCTCGATGAAGCCAAAAGAACAACGTCATCTGCAAAAAGAATGTATTCTCAAGTTTATTTAATTAAATTTTTAATGATATGTGCAAGAATCTTACCTTCTAATAACACGTGCCATTGAATGCAAATGTGCTTATTAGATTACATGCAGTTTCAATGTATTGATCAGGTAATCACTCAAATTAAACTCTATGGTCTAATTTGTTCTCCAGAAACACAAATTCAGTGATGCAGTTGTTCCAACATTTGTATTCACACTGCACAGAAAAACTATTTTAACTATTTTAGTTAATACAGTGTTTTGTTTTGTGTACTGTGTGAAAATGTTGACTTGAATTCTATGCATGTTACGTTCAGTAAGTAGTCATACTTCTTAACTGAAATGTCTGAAGGTCAATATCTAAACTAGAAGTGTGTTACTTTACATTAGTATATACTGCACAGGAACAGTGTGAGCTGGTTGGTCCACTATCCTGGGGTTAATAAGCAATTACTGAGTGAGGCGAAGTATGATAAGGAGAATTATTCAGGTCGAAAGGCTGTTATAAATAATTGAATAACTCTCCATATCATACCAAAGCTGAATTCTAATAATGTTTTATTATTCATTCAAAATATTTTCAAATCCGGAGAAGAGCGCATAATTGCTGGAGTGAGTCAACCGGAAGTGCTGCACGCTATTCCACGCTACTGCCATTTCCGAGTTGTTTTAGAGATATTTTATGAAAATATGAAACAAAATCTGGAATTAAAGCATTTGATGCAAGGGACATACTTTTTATATTCAAGAATTACACCTTTTCCAATAAACCTGATGTGTTTGTTGTGTTGACATTTTTAGGCTGTTGTGAGGAGCATGAATAGTCTTGAGAGCGGGCAGCCATTTTCTCTGGCAGGAGGTGCAAGGGAGGAACTTAGATAGCGATTAAGATAGATAGCCTACCCCCTACTGGCAGCACTGTTGGGTGGTGGTACTTTGTGCCACCGACCTAGTAGTTGCTACTCTTTCTCAGATATGGCTGACAACAGCCTAAAAAGTGAGAAAATAAAATGAAGTGTCTGTTATTTTGATTTAAGCATACCACTTGGGATAACGTCTTTTAATTCCCAGGTAACGCACCAATCAAATCACGTCATTCCCAAGGAGTATATACTAACAATAATCACAAGTCTAATTTATGTAGCGTGTTTCACAAGCACAAGAACACTTCACAGAGAACACACATTTAATAAGAATGTATTTCCTCTTAAGTCCCATGGTTTTGTGACTGCAGTTTGTGGCCCATGCAGAAAGCATTTAGTAGACATTCCCAAATACAAATTGCATGATGTGAGAAGGCATTTGCATTAACAGAGATTTGTGCTCCACCTCTTCACACGTGTCAAGCTTGGCCCCTGAGATTTTAAGGGTATGAGAAAAGTTAATTTGTTTGGTTATCAGCAGAATGTCAAACCACACCCTTTGACAGTATGTTAATTGAATCTTCACCACCTCAGTAATATAATATGCCTTTGCAATGATTACTAATGTTTCCTTGCAGACATGCAGTGCTACGATAATTAATACATCTTTGTGTTTACTGTGAAATTATCATACGATCAGCAGTGCTTGATTTACACTCCTCCTTTTGATTGATGGTACTGCATCTCTGTTTTGTAATACAAAATGTGGCTTGTAGGTAATTACTGAAGCAAACAGATCTACCTACACTGTAAATACAGTTAAATATAGGGATTTTTCAACACTAAAATAATCATAGGTATGGGATCAGCCCCATGTTCCCCAGTCCCCATGTTCCCCAGTCCCCATGTTCCCCAGTCCCCATGTTCCCCAGACCCTATGTTCCCCAGACCCTATGTTCCCCAGTACCTATGTTCCCTGGTCTTTATTAAATTAATGGATCTTCAAAGTAACAATTTATGGAATATTCTTGATTTCACATTTTCAATGTTAATAGGGTGTCAAGAACTCTGACACGGGGCTGGCGGACTCAAATGCACGACTCATGAGACCAGGGTCTAGATTCCACAACGGTTTACTGA
>JBCNYH010000023.1:46588143-46601089 GCA_039654325.1 Tandanus tandanus
TATATATAAAAATATATTGGAGAGGCTTGTGCCTGTTCCATCCAACACTGGGAGAAGGCCATTGCAGTCAGACCATTGCAGGGCCAGCACACACAACCATTCACACTCACATCCACACCTGGGGACAATTTGGAACAGCCAATGAGCTTAAGGTCTTTGGGAGGAAACCCACGCAAACATGGGGAGAACATGCAAACTCCACACAGAAACACCCAACCCAGGGACTTGAACCCAGAACCTTCTTGCTGTGAGGCAGATGTGCTAACCACTATGCCACCATGTGTGTACACATACAGTATATTCGGACTTATTGTAATACATGTCTGATTTTGTGTGTGTTTGACTGAAGGGTCATTGTTATTAAGGCTTTGTATTACAGAAACCCAATCTCAAACTGTCATAGTTGGGTCTTTTAAGCAAAAACTTCAATCCTCATCACAGTTGTATCCTATATTCTAAGTCATTCATTTATTTATATCACTTTCCAGATCACTTTATCCTATTTTGGGTTGTGGGAAACCTGGGGCCCATCTTAGCCGACTTTGGGCAAAGGCGGGGTACACCCTGAACAGCTCACCAATCCATTGCATGGAAAACACACACACACACACACACACACACACACACACACACAAAACCCTAGGGACAAGTGTCAGTCAAATGACAAATATTATTTAATGACATTTAAACTATTATAGTACTCTAAATATGTTAACAATTGTTTATTATTATTATTATTAATAATAATAACAACAACAACAATAATAATAATGATAATAATAATAATAATAACAACAACAACAACAATAATAATAATAATAATAATAATAATAATAATAGTTTGTTTGTTTGCTTGCTTGCTTGCCATGTTGAGACCCCCTGGATTCTCTCTGTAACCCTCTTGGCCCCCCTTTAATGTCACCGAATATACCTATAAACAAAGTGAGAACATTTTCAGCAGCTAGCTCTCCTGTTGATTTCAAAGGCTATAACAGAGGCACCAGAGCCATTGCAGAGCTCTTTTAATCTTGTTTTTTTTTCTTTTCTTTTTCTTTATGGAGAAAAACAGAATATATTTTATAAAAGCCCATTACATCCAGATAAAACAGCTTCCTTTTCATTTTACATTGAGGTCAGAAATTGCATTAAGGTAATTCTATGTTGCAAAATAAATTCAATGCACAACATCCGATTCTTTTATATGGTAAATTATTGGTACTTTGTTTCGTTTCCTGAGCAGTCAAAGTGACAGCCAAAGCAAAGAAGAAAGGAAGAAAGTTTTTGAGGAAGAACACTTCCCTCAGTAGAATTAATTTTCTGTTGACAACAAATACGCTGAAGGTCTCTAAGGCCTCTGAATGATTCCGAGTGAGAAAGAAAATCCTATGAAAGTCTCAGGCGGAATTATTATGGTGCTAAAGTTTGATGAAGATCATGTTTCTGTGTCATCACTTGCTTTTAGCAGTTGCTAAATGTATTTAATTTCCTGTTGATACAACTTAAGTACCCTTGTGCTGATCCTGCTGTAATATTGTTCAAACATCATTGAAATTTCTCCTTGGGCAGTTTTTGGATGTGCTAGGGCCAATTACTACATGATTTCTTCCATCTGTGATGCTCAAATGGTTATAAGCCAAAAAAACAGCCCACATGTATAAGTCTACTGAGAGAATAAGTAACAGCGCGCTTTTCCACTTGCGGCATCTTTGATGTTGACTCACAGCCTTTGTAAAATTGCAATAATAAGCTGTATAATGGAGCTAAATTGGACAGTGTCAATAAAATCATATTTAGTGTTATGAGTTCTGTGCTGCTTCCTCTCCGCAAATGCCAATAAACAAATGAGGTCCGGGTAATATCTTCCCGTAGTGTATGATCACAACTGGATCTTTTCAAATTTTGTCAGCTGAAAGGTCCTTGTGATTTTATACTTTTATGCTAATGGAAATTGGGACATGATGTGAGCCAAAAGGTGTTTAGGATTCCAGCAAAGGATGATGTTATTTTACCCAAGACATGGGAAACTAATATAACGACCGGAAGATGAGCAATTAAAAACACGACAGATGCAAAGCTCCTAGAATCCATTGTTACTCTTCACTGCAGTCCTACAGTTACAAATTGCTCTTGGCTGCAAATCCAACAACAATGGCAACCATAATTTATGGATGAAAATTTCTATAGTGAATATACCTCGGTGACAAGTGCAACTTGTTAGATACTTACTTCCTGTGCCGGCTGTAAAAGACAAGATGCATTACATGCTGAAAAATGATCATTACTTATACCACAGCACACAGAAATGCCCCAAGTTGAACCTGGGACTCAAACCCAGGACCTTATTTCCTACTACGCCATGTGCTGCCAATTTTCATATTGTTCCAGTTATGTATTTTCGGATATTTCCAACAATAACTATAACTATAGGTGAATATTACTGAGCTAGGTTTTTAATCATTGTTTGAAGACACCTCAACTGTCTGAACATCTACAGGAGGTTTATTTCAACACCTAGGTACCAGAAGAAAGAAGAGTTTAGGTGCATGCTTTCCTTGTACTTTGGGAGGGACCAGTCGAGCAGTTTGGGGGGGATCGGATAGAGCGTGGTGCAGTGCAGATGTTTATGTTTCTTAACAAAGTATTCTTGTGCATAGGAGAGGTGTGGCTGTTTGAGACAGGAGCTGCTCAGTGGGCAGTGTTTACAGCAAGTAAATCTTTTTACCTTTGGTGGGAAGATTGTGCAAAAGTAGTAATAGTATTTGAGTTTAAATAATATAAACTATTGTTGTACAATGATAGGTTACGTTACGTTACATTACCTGAATGACGTGTGTTTACACTAATACCACTAATAACATTATTACTGTCATGACATTAGTTACTGTCATTAGTGGAGAAATTCAAATTAAAAAATTTACCCCTTATGAGTCTTTGTCTTTTTAATTATCTAAACATATGATTCAGCTAATCAGTGGGTTGCTAAACTGAATAACTTACTAGGACCGAGCACACACTCATGGACTGTGGACAGGCAAACACACACAATTTCCTGAGGAACGAAAATCAGTGCGTCACAGGACCTTCCGCGTAGCCCACATGAAAGGTAATGAGTTTTCAGCTCGAGGCTTTAAGCCCCAGGCTACAAGCCTTGTTTAGCCTTGACATGGCCCTGGCTTATCTCGACACTATAGTGACAAAGCAGCTAATGAGTTCTCATCGGTAAATAATTTGAACATGAGACTCACACTCAAGGGTGGCTTCTGGGAGAGATGGGCTGCCCACCTTGGATAAGAGGGTATTACATTTTTTTTTTTAATACACATTTCATGATGTAGCGAAGTACCTAACATTACCACAGGCCCCGTAAGGCAATCTGCTTGCTGGTTGCTCTGCATCACCCCCAGTTTTGGCAGTTATGGAGTTTGGTAACAATGTTTTCTTGAGGTGTTCTTTTTTGATATCTTTCGTTTGCTTATTTAAGCCTTAAGTCAAGATTATTCATGCAGAGAAAAAGAGATTCTTATATTCTTAAAAAAACCTATGTCCGATTATGCGTCAGTAAAGTCAGCAATATCAGCTCACATTCTCATTAGCTTCTCATGATATCAATTTCAAAGTGCTACATCAATAAATCACTGCACAAAGATATTACCTGAGAAGTAAAAGCACCGAAGCTCTGTGAATTGATTCAGATAAACGGGTCAAATTGAGAATCAGGATGTGAGAGGAATGAAATTGCAATGTATCAAAGTAAAGGTTTTTTTTTTAATCCCTCGCTGCTAACCTGCATGACGGGATACTAGTGCACGGAATTCATCTGCTTGAGAACAAACAGTGAAAATGAAATTAAAAGTTGCTTGGAAAGTAAGTGTGTGTGCTCAGGGGCAGATTAATGAAACTGCCAGTTACTTAGAGAAAAATAGCATTAATCCCTTAGCTGCAGTGAGGAGATGCAGGTCCAGCAGTGAGGAGATGAAGTGAGGCATCCAGGATTCAATTAACCCTTTCAAACATAAATCGTTTATAAACATATGCAAATTCTTTGGATTGCAGGACGTATGTTTTACTTTGTCTAAATATTTCTCGTGAAGGAATAGGAAGAATAAGAAGGTATGAAATAATTTAATAAGTAAGTATAATCTAATCTAATCTAATATAAAATAATATAATATAATATAATATAATATAATATAGGGTGGGATGGTGGCGCAGTGGTTAGCACGTTCGCATCACAGCAAGAAGGCCCTGGGTTCGATTCCCGGGCTCGGACTGTTTCTGTGTGGAGTTTGCATGTTCTCCCATGCTTGCATGGGTTTCCTCCGAGTACTCCGGTTTCCTCCCACAGTCCAAAAACATGTACAGTAGGTTCCAGATCACCCCTAGATGTGAGTGTGAATGGTTGTATGTGTGTTGGCCCGGCAATGGCCTTGTGAGCTGTTCAGGGTGTACCTGCCTTCGCCCAGAGTTGGCTGAGCTGGGTGCCAGCCTTCACATGACCTAAATTAGGATTAAGTGATTTTTTGTGTGTGCATTTATTAGCGGAATTACGCTAATAAATGGTATGTGTGGATTTTCATAAAATTTCTACCAGACGTGGGGCTTTGGACAAGAAAGCTTTTCAAAGCAAATTCTGGATCCAGGAATTGTTTAAAGGATTCTCCAACATTGTGAGAGATGATGATTTTTCACATTTTGGTTCATGTGAGGGATTGCTGAGCTTGCCGGAGGATTGCACTCTCTGATTGCTCTTGTCCTTGCCCTTGTCTTGGAGAAATAAACAGCTGACCCACGGAAAAAGTTGCTCTGATCGCACCAGTCTCAGTAATCTGACCTGGTTACACTGTTGGGATTGAACCAGAATCCAATACATACTGTAGCATGCAATGCAATGTAGAAAAGTAGTTCACGAACTGAATAACATCAAACAACACTGGGATAGAAGTAAACCTAGATAGGTTTTTAGTTTCAGTTTCAGGTGATTAAGCAGTTTTCAGTGAATCTTTCAGAAATCATGGATTCCTTGCTTTACTAAAGTCAGCATTTTTTATTTAGATTTACTGTAATAATCCCGCAAGGGAAATAATTTTCTCTGCATTTAACCCATCCAAAGTGAACACACACACACATAAACAGTGAGCACATACAGTTGGGGCAGTGGGCTGCCACACACATTGGGGCGCCCGGAGAGCAGGTGGGGGTTAGGTGCCTTGCTCAAGGGCACTTCAGCCATGAAAGTGGAGGAAGGGATGGTGCAATCCTCCACCGATACACATTTTTTCTGCTGGTTCAGGAATCGAACCAGTGACCTTTCAGTCCAAAACCCAACCATTAGGCTAAGGCTGCCCCCAAGGCTACGGCTGCCCCCATGGGCAGGGTTTGACAGTTTGTATTACAAAACCCCAGTTGGTGGGGTTTGACAGTTTGTATTACAAAAATCAAGAACTGTGTGCTACAGTTGAATGATATTTATTATGTTTGCAACAATAAGCAGAAAAAAAATCTATTTTGAAGACAGACCATGTGCCACCTCATTAAGTGATTTTCTGACTTTAGCCGGGTTTTCCCTGACGGACTCCCATATGAGACACATACAGAGTGGGGTCCAAAAATCTAAGATTTTTCACTGAATTTGTTCTAAGTTTGAAGTGATTGAAATTAATATTAAACAAAAAGATTATCATTCATTCATTTTCTGAGCCGCTTAATCCTAATTAGGGTCGTGGAGAGGCTGGCGCCCATCTCAGCCGACTCTGGGCGAGGGCAGAGTCCACCCTGGACAGCTTGCCAGGCCATCGCAGGGCAGAAACATGCTGTCGGCTATGCAGCCTACTCTTGACGAAAATCAGCAATGGTTCTTTTACATGCCTCTCACCATAGACAGTCGGCCGGCCTTTGATAACCCAGTTAGCTGCACTGGGGGGGGACAGCAGTGACAACCTGTTGATAGTGGGGCTTGAACCCCCGACCTTGGGATCAGTAATCCAGCATCCATATTCGTGTGAATATTTCTGAAATTCAAAAATTAAGTTGCTGCTGAAAATATTATTTGTAATATAAACCCATCCATCTGTAGGGTTAGGGTTTAGGTTATGGTTGGTCATGCACAAGGAAAGAGACACAGACAGACTGGAATGCAAACTGAGACATAATCCAGATTTGTATTCAAGTTTTCAAATAAAGTGCAAACAGGACAGACAAGGAGATCAAAAACTCACAAAACCAAAGATGCAAAGAAAGGGTCAGAACCAGAAAAACTACATTACTAACAAGCAAAGCAAACACGGGTAGAGTCAAGGTATGAATTGCTTCATTGTGATTGTAATTGTGTGTGATTGTGTGTGTGTGTGTGTGTGTGTGTGTGTGTGTGTGTGGTCTATTTAAAGTCTTTGTGGTGGTGGCAGTAATGGGAGACAGGTGTATGTGTAATCAAAAGCATTGGGAGCCAAGTGTTTAAGAGTGTTTAGGAATTTGAGTCCATGTCAGCAGTGTTTGGATGCTGTTCGAGCTCATGGGAGTTCAAGTCCATCAGGCATTCTGTTATGTATGTGACAGTTTGGTTGCTAATGACAGATGGGCTGGTCTGAGTAGAAGAACAAAGACTATTGGAACTCAAAGTGCTACAGAATGCCAAACTGCTAGAGAAAACCTTCCAGTCCAACCAATCATAATCACAATCCAGTCCAATCTTGCAACACATCAAACCCCACCTTAGTTGACTGTAAAACGCACTTACCAGAGTTAAAGACTTACGCTGACTTCCCTAGGTCCTGCAGAAATCATGCACTGCACATGCATAGTGCCCTATGTAACAATACCCACCCACACAAGGTCTGGCCCCCTTCCATATTTGGTAAAGGACTCGCATCTTTCCATTTTCCTTTTAGGGAAGCACCCATTAATTTAATCAAAAATACTACCCATGCAGATGCGTTAAGGCACCTAGGTCTTAGAAAAACACTCAAGGTATCATTTTCATTTAATTTTACAATTGAATCAACATTTTCAGCAATTTCCTGACCAATTTTCTTTAAATTCACAGCATTAAGTACACACAATGCCAAAATTAAGGATGTTACAAGCAGAATCCTTAGAAAGATACATATAACGCTAACTTATTAACCTCTAATACTAAGAATACTTTATTTTTGTTAGTTTTGCAGGGGATCCTTCGCCAATTCGTGGAACACCAGAAAGCCACTGGCTGAGGGTTGGCTCAGTATTCCACCCTGGATGGGTGCAGCAGTTATTCACACCTATCTATGTGACTGTTCTACTTCTTCTTTTTAGGAGGTGGGAGAAAATGGCAAGGCCCAGAGGAAACCCATATAAACTTGCAGAGAAAATGCATAGTGGACAAAATGTCATGCTATGATGACACAGAGTGACAAAACCTTTACGTGGCTTATAATTTATTTGAAAATAGCAAAGATCATATACAATGAACAAATTGTGCTGAGTAGGGATGGTAAAATTCACCCGTTTACCTCAGTGCATCAGCAGAAGTCCACAATGCAATTGCCCTGATTAAAAAAGTATGCACCCAATACAATTTACTTTCTAATATCTTTGCATCAGTAAAATCTGATTAATTAATATAGAATTATTTGGTAGAGTTGACATTTCTTTATTTTTTAGAAATGACACCAATAATTTCTGACCAATTGTTGTATATTTAGACTGATGCCTCCCCTCGAAACTGTTTCTCAAGAACACCCTCGCATCTCCATTACTGTCAGTGGCTAATTCTCATCAAATCTCTCAGCCAAGTCATGCACAATTTGGAGGCATTCCCGGACAAGTCACAGATTATCATGGTAAAGAAAGCGCTCCATCATAATCTTTTGCATCACATGGTATCATTTTAAATCAAAACGCAACAAATCACTCTGCTTTGCACTGTTGGTGAATCATATTGTGATGTACAGTATTTATAGTTACTTCATATATATCTTTAGTGTATCAGCCAGTTGTTGATAAATGGAGATGCACATCCTGAGTGCTGGTGATGCAAGTAATGATAATGCAGTACCACCAAGTTCAAGTCTCAGTATCACCAAGCTGCCACTGTTGGGCCCTTAAGCAAGGCCCATAACCCTCAACTGCTCCGTTGTATAAATGAGACAAAAATGTAAGTTGCTCTGGATGAGCGTGTCTGCCAAATGCCATAAAGGCAAAACGTAAATGCAAAAATGGAAAACGGGAGAACTTGAGCAGGCTTGGTTGAATGACATAGAGGCACAGTCGTGGGCCATGGCCAGTTGGAGTTCCCAGAGGTCAAGGCAGTCATTATACATAATGGCTAACATGTATAAGATATAATGCTAAATACAGCAATAATACATTTTCTACAGATAGTCCAGAAGTCTGTAATGTTAGAGGGACTTATGATTTATGTGTGTGCATTGTTTAAAGCTGTATGTGCTATGAATATTCATTTATTTATTAAAATTTTCCCTCAAAGTGAACAGAGTAGAGCGGATGCTTGAACAAGCTTTTATAAAATAAATAACTGCCATAAAGTTGGACATTATGTGTGAGTATTGACTGAAACACTAGTGTATGAAGGTCCTCCAGATCTTTACAGTGAATATCCAAGTGTCTTTTCTGGCCTGCATAATGCAAAGAAAAAAGCGCAAGCCTTTTCCAGGTTTCTATACGCTTCCAGTGCACGAAAGCTAAATAGACCTAAGTTTTAAAGAATTTCATATGCAACATAACTTAAGCTTGTGTACTTTTGGTTTGTTCATTTAAAATGTCTCCATGACTCGATAGGATCGATTTTTGAAGTTGGGGTAAGGTTTTTTCAGCTCAGAGCTGGAGACTGAGTGGGTCATGGAGAAGACCTCTTGTCCTTGGTTCCTTTCAAACTATCTTTTTATTCTGCATTTACAGTCTTTTCAATTACTTTTTTACTTTCCAAAGCAATGTGGGTATGTGAGCGTGCGCAAACTTTTGATTTTACATAATGTACGTCATGTCCACAGTGAAAATTAAAATCGCTTAAAGTACTGTTTTCATATCCTAGGTTATTGTGCTAAAGAGTCTCATTAGTTAGTTATTAGAATGAGTCATTCACAGAGTTATTGCTAGCAGTCACTCACAGTATTCATAAATGGAAAAAAAAAAACAATAAACAAACAAAAAACAAGTGTGTCCCAATTTACTCATCTCTCACTCACTCACTCATGCCAAACCGGTAAATCCTCTTTCAAGAGTCGACGGGTGGCTAGAGCCTATCTCAACTGACACTGGGCGAAGACAGGGTACACTCAGAACGGCTCGCCAGACCAGACAATTACTTCCACACCTAGGGGCAGTTTGGAACCGCCAATTAGCCTAATGTGAATGTCTTTGGACTGTGGGAGGAAACTAGAGTACCCAGAGGAAACCTACGCAAGCATAGGGAGAACAACAAAATCCACATAGAAAAGCCCTCGCCAAGCCCGAGAACCCAGGACACTTCTGCTGTCAGGCGGACGTGTTACCCACTACACCACTGTGCCGCCATGTCCTAAATTAGGGTTTGAGAAAACATACATAACTCTGCGGTCACATGGATCTGGTACCATTTGTTAAAGTTGCTCCACATCATGATAAACCGTGTGAGACAGTGTGATGACCAGCAACCCAAAACGGCTGCTGTCAGAACTAATTACCTTATTGGTTAAGGTATTACCAGACAATCCCTGACTATCAGATGCATACACCCATATGTTTGCATAAATACGTAGGCAAGTGTGTAAGCAGGCCAATTTAGACTTGGTGATATCGAGTGTGGGATAAAAAAAAAATAATGCACATCAATAGAAAATGATATGTGATCTTTTTCTATGGATGATCATTCGATCATGAAGGCATGGAAAAACAACTGAGAAGCTTATTTAAAGAGAAGCGGTATTGGTCATCCTTCCAGCATAATCTGTGTGTAATGTAAAACGTTAAGGCGATACAGAGCTTATTTCAACATAATTGACCTTAAGAATCACTATACTGGGCAATTTTATCCCGTGGATTACTAGTGGGGGCTGAACCAATGCGGAAAAAACATTTTTTGTTTCTTAGAAGTGACGTGACCTCGTTGGGCCGGGTTGTCCGCGCATGTAAACAAGCAGAGAGTGACATTTTAGGTGATAAAACTCCCCGCATAAGGGCAGCACAGTGGCTTAGTGGTCAGCACGTCCGCCTCACAGCAAGAAGGCCTGGGTTAGATTCCCAGCTCTGGCGTTTCTGTGTGGAGTTTGCATGTTCTCCCCGTGCTTGCGAAGGTTTCCTTCGGGTGCACCGGTTTCCTCCCACAGTCCAAAAACATGCACAGTAGGCTAATTGGCTGTTCCAAATCACCTCTAGGTGTGAGTGTGAGTGGTTGTGTGAGTGTTGGCCCTGTGATAGCCTGGTGAGCTGTCCAGGGTGTACCCCGCTCTCACCTAGAGTTGGCTGAGATGGGCGCCAGCTTCCCTGCGACCCTAATTAGGATAATGCGGCTTAGAAAATGAAATGAATGGATGAACTCCCGCATATACTAAAGGCTCTTACCTTTTAGCGAGGCGCTGCTCCCATCCGTTGTCATCCTTCGACTTTTTATGAAGGAATTCCGTAGGCGTCCGGTTTTCGACATAAAATCTTGGGCTTCCTTGCCTGACGGAACGCTGATTTTTGATTTCTTTAAATCTACATGGCTATATACCTGTATGTTAGTTATCTTTTAGCACATTGATGTCTGAGCATTATTACATCATCTCTTCTTCCGCTTCTATTTCTTCTTCCTTTCCATTCAACTGTTTCTACAGTACAGCTAATATAAAATCCGACATATGTAGGGAAGAATAATAAGATCCCAGTAACTAATCCATGTACAGCAGCTGCAGAATCTCAAAATCATAAAAAAAAAAACGTATTGCAGAACACAGTTTCATCTAATTCATGCCATTAATGATGACATTTATCAGTGGGCTATGGCTACCCTACCCAGTAATAAATTAGTGAGGTGTGCATCTGGCTAATTGGTCTCAAAAAGCATGAAAATAAACTCCAGAGATGATGTTTGGGTGGATAAATCTCATTAAATCTCATCAAAAAAAGCAATTAATTCATTCAGAGCGGGCGGCACTAGCTGGCGTACTGTAGTGGTTAACCCATCTGCCTCAGCAACAAGGAGGTACTGGGTTTAAGCTGAGTGATAATCTAATAATTACTAGTAATCCCCACTGACAGTGTTTCTGTGTGGAGTTTGCAAGTTCTCCCTGTGCTTGCGTGGGTTCCCTCGGGGTGCGCTGGTTTTCTCCTACAGTCCAAAGGCATGCCCGTCAGGCTAATTGGATATTCTCAATTGCCCCTAGGTGTGAATGAGAGTGTATGGCTGTTACCCTGCAATGGTTTGCAAGCTGTTTACAGTGTACTCTGTCTTTGCCCACAGTCGGCTGGGATTTGCGACCCTAATACAGGAAAAAGAAATAAAATTCATTCAGAGCTATTATCTTTATCCATATTATAGTATATTTTTGTATACATAGTACAGTGTATTTAGTTCAGCAATATACAGTCTATTTTGTACATACATATGGTAGGTCATAAATAGTTCAGGTCTGTAAGTCCAATCAAACGTTACTCATATGAAAGGGATATGATTTTGCAAGACAAAAAAAAAATCTTCATATGACAATCCTGTAACACTCAGTTGACACATGACCGTACATGTGGTACATGATGCATGTACACTCAAAACTATCGTAAAAATGTGGTACCATACAAATGGGTACATAAGGAGGTCCTGGGGTCTTACTGTAGAGCAATCCAAGGACTATTGTACAGCAATACTGTACTGTAAGAACACAGCTGTAGGACATCACACAACAGACTTAGGAAATGTACCTGGCTTTAAAACAAGGGGCTACAATGACATTTTCCATCACACGCTGGGTGAGTTTTGTAGGGCACACTACAATTATTCGAGGAGTTTGCCCATTTTTTTTGTCTTAGACCTGCTGTATATCTAGTACATGACAGGGGCTTTATGGAAATGTTCTAATCTTAGCTTTGGCATGTTTTGATGACTGTGGCTGCTCACCCCATATATAAGAACCATGTTTCAGTCCATTTTTCTTCTGCATTTTTTGGGGGGGTTTGCAACATTCTGTAGGGGCTGAAATGCTCAGATGCTTTTCAACTCTCTGCAGCTGGTGTCAGCAGTTAAACCATTAGAAATGACAAGTGAGCCCATTCTAGTGGCAGCAATACATACTGGCACCACTACACTTCACAGATGGAGTGATAAGCTTTGGATCATGAGCACTTCCTATTATTCTACACATCTTGCTCATTTTACCCGCCTGGGACAGATTCATCATCATTTTATCTGTACAAAAGGCTGTATTTTTCATCCCTGTATTTACTCCCATTGTCTCTCCAAATCATGCAAATCAGACAGCAGTATGTGATCATTTTATCTGACACATGTATGAACTGTATGGTTACTAAATAGGACTTTGGAGAACATGTTGCCCTAAAGAGCATTATTTTTCAGAATTTCATGCCAGTTCCTATTTCTGTTCAAAATGAGGGTACTTGCATCCAAAGCTGATGAACAGTGTAGAGATGCCCTGTCTCCCTTACAAGGATCAAAAGTAATTGGACACACTTGCATAACTGTAAATAATGATTATAAATAAGCATCATTCTTGAAATTATTTTTCAGGTGTTGTCAGAAAGAAAAAAGGCTCTTGCCATTTAGCTAACAATGTTAACACCGTCTGTTTCCTGTCAGGCGAAAATGAAAAAATATATATATATATATCTTTGGCCTTTAACCTGTAACGACTTACCATGCATTATAGCTGAAAAGCCACAGGTCAATTAACATCCATCTGTGCTCCTCATGTGGAACTAGGGCCAGACTTTAGACACCTGTTATACTGTATATAAAACTTTAGCTTCAAAAGATATATATATA
>JBCNYH010000023.1:46615820-46626917 GCA_039654325.1 Tandanus tandanus
TTTTTTTTTTTTTTTCTGAAAAAAAAAGAAGGTTGGGGAAGGGGCGGGGGGAGGCTTTTTGGGAGATTTTTTTTTTTTTTTTTTTTTTTTTTTTTTTTTAAATTAGATTAAGCCCCCGATCACACTCAGACAAAGACACTGCGTCCTGGATATGCTGATGAACCTAGCGGGGGCGTGTTCAGAATGGAAGCATGTGCAATTTTCAAGTTCACGCTATGTCCGTGCCAGGATCTTACTGCGCCCCACTAATCTATTACTTCACGCATGATTGCGCACGCACCACGTCCAATGCATTCTCAGTATATTCTTACTATGACCAGTCAGATTGCACCACGTGCTTAATACATTCTCAATGTGTCCATCTGGTCCTTATAAATACTGTACCATCAACTACATCTACATTCAATAAGTCCGCTCCATGCTTATACTCCGACAGTGAAGTCCCTACACGGTTTTAGTTCCATCCTTGCTGTGCCCATGATGTTGTTACTACGTTCTTATGAAGTTCTTACTGCATGGTTCAACCACTTCCGCACTACGCTTTTTTACAAATCCAAAGTTTGGCCACGTCCTCTGTGTACATGGAGACCATATCACATCCTCAGTGTTTTTTTGTCACTGTGTTACTAATACGTTGTACAAGTTCTTACTGCATCCACCCAATTTTTTTTAATTCATTAACTTATTTATTTTTATGTATTTTTTTTTTTTTTGGGGGGGGGGGGGACGACGACAAGTATTGGGAGGGTGGCTGAGTGTGACGGGTTTTTGTCAAATAAATAATATAAAAATAATAAAGTAGACAATAGATTAATCAAAAGAAAAAATAGTTACTGGGTTCAGGCCTAGTGTTGTTTTCTTTATTATGTAAACAAAGTGCTGTTTACCCCTTGACTCTTCAGTCAACTTGACTCGCTTATTGTTCATTAAAGGGGAGGTCACCGATTCTGGAGAAAGATTGCTAATATCTGAACTAAATAGCCAAACAAAATCACACATCCCAGCAGGTCTCCATCAGAAGCTCCACCACCCAATTCAGGGATGTGCACTTTCAAGGCAACAGAGCCCCTGTCCCCCCTTTAGCTCTGTGCATAAGCATGAACACCCCCTGTTCCTGATTGGCTGGAATAGCTTTGTGTAGCTCACACTGAGCCACTTTGTTTGTTTCCCCTCTACTTAGCCAGGGCTATATAAAAACACAACAATGCACACAGAATGAACTGCTTGCACACTGTCAGGAGATATTTGCTGAATTTGGCAAAATGTGTCAGTTTAGCATCTTTACTCACCATGAATCGTTCTCTTTGTGCAGCAAAACTACTAAGTGGTTAAAAATCGAATGTGTCTATTTTCTTATTGCCTCTTCCCGCAGCAGGACACCACGCTCACGGTCAGGCCGACGTCTCGGTGCCAGACCAGAAAGCCGCCGAATCAGGGGTAGGGTCAAGTCATGAACATGCGCACAGTCATGAGGAGCTTCATGCCTTCATCGGTGTCTCTCTAGTGTTGGGATTTGTCTTCATGTTGCTGGTGGATCAGATCGGTACCACACACCTACACAGCAGCGACGGTCAGTGTGTGCAAAACATGCCGACTCCTAGATATATAGATTTATATTTGATGAAATTCAAATTCAGAGTGTTTTTTTTTTCTTTTTCTTTTTTTTCCCCCAACAGATCCAGAGGTAGCGAGGGCAAGCAGCTCTAAAGTCACCACTACACTTGGATTAGTTGTCCATGCGGCAGGTGAATGAATAGGAACAAGACAAATCATCTAAAGGTCTTGTGTGGGATCATGATATATAATAGTGAAGTCCTTAATGCCTCAGAAGATCCTGCTTTTCCTGAACGGGTATCCAGGGTTTTTTTGACAAAATCATATGTGACATGTTTTTCTCCAGCTGATGGAGTTGCACTTGGCGCAGCAGCTTCTACCTCTCAGACGAGTGTCCAGCTCATTGTGTTCGTCGCCATCATGCTTCATAAGGTAAAGACATTTAAATCACTGTGCAGCTGTTGTTATGAACTAGTAAACAATGTAATGCATTCAAATAACACATTTTTAATCAAATTATTTACATTTAAAAAATAAGTGTTCGAATAGAGAAACAACCTTTTTTGCCCTGGTTGACTCCATTCTGTGGTTTATATGAATAACTAAGGAATCCAGGAAGGAAAATAGCTATGGCAGGCTCAGAAAGTCACTGGATGATGTAATAACTAATTATGCAGCATTTTATACCTGTCAGTGTTACCAGAAAGCAAGCTTTAAACAAAATCAAGTGCCACATTGATCACTGATTGGTCCTTGTGAAACGATGACGATCAGAGATTGGTTGTCGGAGTACAGTGGTGGTCAGTGATTGTTTGTTGAGAAACATTGATGGTCAGTAATGGTTGCTGGGAAAAGGTGGTCAGCCATTGGTTGTTGGGAAACAATGCTGGTCTGTGATTGGTTCTTGGGGAAACATTAGTGGTCAGTGATTGGTTGTTGGGTAAGAATAGCAGTCTGTGATTGATTGTAGGGAAGCGATGGTAGTTGGTTGTTGGGAAACCATGACGGTCGATGATTGTTGAGAAACGATGGTGGTCGGTGACTGGTTTTTGCGAAACAAGGGAGAGTGGTGATTGGTTGTTGGGAAAAGGTGGTAGGGTAGTGATTGTCGAGAAACGATGGTGGTCAATGATTGGTTGTTGGGAAACTATGGTGGTCAGTGATTGGTTGTTGGGTATTGGTTGTTGGCAAGCTTTGGCAGTCAGTGGTTGGTTGTTGGGAAACAATGGTGGTCAGTGATTCATTGTTGGGAAACAGTGGTGGTTGGTGATTGGTTGTTGAGAAATGATGGTGGTTGGGGATTGGTTGTTGGGAAACGATGATGGTTGGTGATTGGTTGTTGGGAAATGATGGAGGTTGGGCACTGGTTGTTGGGAAATGATGGAGGTTGGGGACTGGTTGTTGGGAAATGATGATGGTCGTTGATTGGTTATTGGAAAACCATAGTGGACGGTGATTTGTTGTTGGAAAATGATGTTGGTTGTTGATCAGTTATTGGGAAACAATGGTGGTTGGTGATTTGATTTTTGATTAGTGATTCATCGTTTGTAAGCATGATGCTCAGTGATTTGTCCACTCACAGCACAAGCAGGCATTGCACATAACTGCAGTGTTCTTTAACAAAGAGCACAACGTTTAAAAAGAAGCAGAATGCTTTGACCTCTCCGGTGTTCATTGCCTTACACTGCTGATAGCTGAACTCTAAATCGGTTTCTTTGTAAACTTTTAAGTCTTATTTTTTATACTAAAATATGCTGCAGTTGCTTTTGTGTCTCCTTCAATCATGCTCATGTAAGAAGGAATACAGGCTTATTGTGTAGGTTTTTTTTCCTGCACAAGCTGAATAAATGTGATAAATGATCACTGAAGTGAGAATTAGCTTTGTTTTAAGTCATTATTATGCAGCCCTTGTGTTTTCGTCTAGATCCGAATCTAAAAACATAAAATGTGTGATTTTGCCCTTGCTGGAGGAAATGTGAGCCCCTGCATTGCTTTATGGTGTTTTATCTCTGTGCTCAACAGGCGCCTGCTGCCTTTGGCCTCGTCTCATTCCTCATGCACGCAGGGTTAGAAAGGAACCGAATCAGAAAACACCTGCTGGTTTTTGCCTTGGCTGCTCCTGCTTTGGCTATGATCACTTTCCTCGGCCTCAGCCAGGTAGGGCGGCTTATTTTGGGGAAGAACAAAAAGATATGGTGTGCAAAGAAAAGCACTGTAATAAAAAATCTAGATCAGAATAATGTGAAGTTGTGTGTAATTATCTTTTATAACTACTTGGTAATAGCTGCTATATAACTGTAGTGATTTTTTATTTTTTTAAATTTGATTTAGCACAGTGGTCATTATACATTTATACACATTGCAATGAATGACAAAATTAACATGCTTGGAAAATATAATGATTTACAATAAATGATAGCTGCTATTCTTTAGTAACTTTATGAAATGCTCCTGAGAAACAGAAAAGCAGTAGTGTATCGTATGTTATTCAGAAAGCTGTAGTTATTATGCAGTTACATAAACAGAAAAATGCCAGTTTATTAGGTACTATTAATCAGGAACATCACTAAACAGTTATTAATGGGGTAGTGGACCAGCTCGCACAGCAGTAACTATTATGTAAAATGCATGTACAAGTGTATAAGGAATATACACACTGTTTTAATTTGTGCCATCGGCATCTTTGTTTAATTAGTAAATTGCTTTTATTTTCATTCTTTTATATAGCTTGTATATTGTATTCAAACAAAATGTTGGCGTCTAATCTTGGTGCAACAAATACGCAAGACTATGGGAGGTGCAAATACACAATACTGTGAGATGAGTTGTGCATTTGTACTTTGTTTTCTTATTTATTCTTGAGTTTCAACATGGTTCAAAAGAAATGTGTATAAAGAGGAATGAGAATAAAAACATAGAACAAAAACAGAACAAACACACACAGAAAGAGAGAGAGAGAGAGTGATATATTTATTTATTATAAAATATTATATAAATATAAAAAATAAATTAAAAGTTGTCTCTTAATTTTATATATTATATAATTTTACATTTATAATTATACATTGTGTTTTTATATATATATATATGTATGTATGTATGTATGTATGTATGTATATATATATATATGTATATGTGTGTGTGTGTATATATCTTCATGCGTTCATTTTCTGAACTGATTAATCCTAATTAGGGTCACGGGGGACGCTATCTCAGCTGACTCTGGGTGAGGGCAAAGTGCACCCTGGACAGCTCATTGCTATAGTGATAGACAGTGTATAGGTGGACTTGTCATGTAAAACCAATAATAAACAGATTGAAAAGCATGGTATTTATAAAGAAATACTCTTCATTTATGTTATAAGTACGTTTTGTGTGTGGAGATGTTACCTTTAGCTTTTCTTTCGGGAGTGCCAAGTGTCCGAGCTTTGTAATAAATCTTCAAGGATAATACTGCAACTTTAGGGCTTCTGTCCTTGAAAATTCTCTGTAATTTGCAACAAACTGTGGTGAGGAAACATTTTTGGAATTTTTAAATGGGAGTGTGACAGGTGGTGTGAAGCACCCACCTGTTACATTGAATTTCAAGTCTTATAGGTTGGTGTGTTTTGTTCTAGTAACATATTATACTTGTGTAAATGTAAGATGTCTGACTGGTGTTTCCATCAAAGCTTTTGAAAAATCCATAGAGCCTTCTTTCTGTAAGAAGAAATCATGTCACAGCTACTGACATAGTTTATATGGGAATATATCAGCAGTACCAGTTACTGGTATATCTCAGCATTCATTCAGAAAGTTAACTTTTTTTAACCACCAACCAAGCATGTCCGCCTCACAACAAGAAGTCCTGGGTTTGATTCCGGGTACTCCGGCTTCCTCTCACAGTCCAAAAACGTGCACAGTAGGCCAATTGTCTGGTTTAAATCTCCCCTAGGTGTGAGCGTTTGTGTGTGCTGGTCCTGCGATGGCCTGGTGAGCTGTCCAGGGTGTACTCCACCCTAACCCAGAGTCGACTGAGATGGGCGCCAGCCTCCCCGCGACCCCAGTAGGATTAAGTGGCTTAGAAAATGGATGAATGATTGAACCCCCAACCAGTACTATAAGCTTACAAGGTATAAGATTTGTCAGGAGACATAAGCTGCATTCACACAGGAAGCGACAAGCAACAAACGACAATGCAAAGTCAATGTGTGATGAGAGGCAAAATGGGTGGGCGCAGAGTTCAACTGAGATGAACTAATACGCAACGTGAATTGAGTGATTACCAATCAAAGCTTAAAGATACTGTTGACTGGCAGATGGTGGCAAACACAGAGTTCACCAAAACCTTTCCATAGGGAAACATTGAAACATTAATAACCGAATATGCCATGCTTGGGCCTACGTTTATAAAACATTACCTGTCAGTGTATATTTATGCATGTTTAACTTTACCCGGTTCATGATACACGAGAGTCTCCGCTCTATACTTGTCACATGATGATAATAATAGTGATAATAATAAGCTATATACAGCCATGGAAAAAATTAAGAGACCACTTTTAATGGGAATTTCCATTTAGGATAATATGAGTTAAAATAAGCTCAATTAATATAAGATAATGATAATAAAAGCTCTCACAGACCTGCGGTAAGGAACTAGCTCACAGTTTCACTCGGAAAGATTATTGAGCGGGAAACATGAGGGAGTTACATAGGGAATGAGCTGGGCGAGGAAGCAATTCGCCCCTCTCATCAGACAACGTTGCATGTCGCTCAGTGGCAAAGCTATTCGCTTGTTGCTTTATGTGAGTGCAGCTATACTGAACAGTTGACTGGTAGGCTCCTGCTGGACAAGCTTGTCTAGGCAGTAGTACAGTTTAACACTGCTAGAGATTTTTCCCTCTGGCTGCTTGAGTATTGAAATTATGGAAATGAGTAAATATCAGAGGACTAGCAGTCAGGCGCACATTTTTAGTTTTGAATAGCAAAAAGGTAAGCATGATTCTGTTTTAAAACAAGTTACAAGATCATTTAAAAAGCAAAAAACAAAAGGGCCCCCCCTGTGTTTCCATCTTAAAAAACAAAATTTGGAATTTAGAATTTTATTACAGGGAAATTGTGGCCCTCTTTTCTTCTTTTGGTTCAGGTTTTTACAAGGGACAGAAATGATTGTGAACCAGTGTTGTGGTAGAATGCTTTTTCAGGTAACTGCAATATACCTCTACAATGTAACCCTATGGGACAAACAACCACTTTCAAATAAATCAGTTCTTTTCGCCACTAACAGGCTCGTAATTTTCTTATAAATGTCTCACAACATGGGAAGGATCCCTTCAGATATACACTTAGATCTGTTTACCTCAAAAACTTAAAGAAAGTGAACAAAATTACTGTTTCTACACTCTGTCTTCCTGCCTCTAATCTAGCGCCCCCTTCAGTTCATGTAGTTTATCACTCGGGGGCAGCTGTCTGATCTTTATAAAAGAAGTCACGAGGAATTCTTCACTAATTCAAAAAATGTTCCTTTTTTGCAGCTACCAGTTTTTTTTAAATATTATATTATAGTCAGTTAGTTATGACATTGGGACGGCATGGTGGCGTAGCGGTTAGTATGTCCGCCTCACAGCAAGAAGGTCCTGTGTTCAAGTCCCAGCCTTGGGTGTTTCTGTTTGGAGTCTGCATGTTCTCTCCATACTTGTGTGGGTTTCCTCTGGGTACTCCAGTTTCCTCCCACAGTCCAAAAACATGCATATTAGGCTAATTGGTTGTTCCAAAATTGCCCCTTGGTGTGAGTGTGGGTGTGAATGGTCAACCCCACTGATCACTTGATTTGATGAGCTTGAGCACTGAGTGCACCCCTGTCCTCACTAAATATCCTTGAATGATCTCCTTAATATTTTGTGGCTGAATGAGCACTGTTCCCCTCAGCCTTGCCTCAAAATCTAGTGGAAGTTCTTCCCATTATGACATAAGAGGGAGGACTAAATTTGGAATGAGATGTTAAACAAGCACACGTGGATGTGATCGGTCAGGTGTCCACATATTTTTGGCTTTTATTTATTTATTTGTATTTGTCACAAGAGGATAAAGACTATGGCTATGATATGACAGGTTTAAATACTTTGTACTTTCCATAGATTGTTCCATAGATCATAGATTGTTCCATAGATATGTTCCATAGATCGTGTTCCATAGAATGTGTTGATAGCTTAAGTACCGGATAGTTAATAAGCAAGCACACTGACTTTTTCAGCGGGTTAATGAGTTAATTTAAGATTTGTCCACTCCGAATGTATATCTATTTGATACATATGTGTTTTCCCAGCTCGTTTAATTATTTCATTGTTTCGTCCCATTCAGAGCAGTAAAGAGGCACTGTCCGACATCAACGCCACAGGGGTGGCCATGCTTTTCTCTGCCGGTACCTTTCTGTACGTGGCCACGGTGCACGTCCTGCCCGAGGTAGGAGGCATGGGGGGGCACAGCCACTCAGCTGGAGGAGGAAAAGGACTTAGCAGGGTGGAGGTGCTGGCACTCGTCATAGGCTGCCTCATTCCTCTGGTGCTCTCCATCGGCCACCACCACTAAAAAGGACATTGTGAGCAGGGGACTTTTAAAAGTGGTGGCTGGTTTTCTCATCTTGCCTCTCTGATCAGATCTGTAACACAGAAATAGACTTGTGGGGCAATCATGTGATCACATGACCATAACCCCGAAGTGCTATGTGCTGATAGCAGGCATTAATAATACATAAACAAGTGACACCACAGGGTTCATGCATTTTATTTTATGTGTTTTTGTTCTTTTGCTCTACATTGTCTCCTTTTTCTCCGATTGTGTTTTCTCTTTAACAGCAGTAACGGTGAACTTCTTTTGATATAATGTGTATAATTGCATAACCATTTTAAGTCACATGATGGAGATGTTTTCTTATGATAATATAATCCATGTTTTCATTCAGAATTGTTTTCCTACACAACAGTATGGATTCGATGATTGGTGGTTTATCTCAGTTGTTCACATGTGACTCAGTGTTAGTCATCTGAGCTACAGGTTAGACTCCGTCTCTGAGTTGAACGACGGCCATAACATGTAGACATTTTGTGCAGCAATAGAGTTTTTTCCAGCATACAGCTTGTGCTTGGTAGTATTTTCTGTGTTAATGAATTCATGAGGAGGATGTTTTATGTTTAAATAATCATCTTGAACAAATAATTCTGAAAGTATTAGGTTTAGTAGCTACACAGCATCCACTTACTATCTGCCAAATTTTTTATATATATATACTTTTTTTTAAACTTAACGGTGAAACAGAAATGGTGTATATTTTTTGGTGGTGAAAAAATACATGAATGAAACAATGCAAGGCTTTCCTGCACATAAGGGACCATGGATCATGTTAAGAGGTAACAAGTGATTCACATGGTGTGTAATTATTTACAATGCCAGCTATTTTAATAGCAGTTTAAATTATGGTGAGTTTGGTTGACATGAAGGAACCGTATGAGCTATTTTTTACTTCCTTGTGCTTGTTACTTGTCACTCACAGTCAGCTGCTGTACACTTTGAGAAGCATCTGCTGATGTGGTCAGGGTGGGATGCTTTTATTGTAATTATTGTGGTCTCCTGCCCAACGCAGAGCCTCTATATATAATGCATTGTGTACAAATAACACTCAGATGAGCTTAATGAAACATTCACTTGTAGCCCTCCTGTACAGTCAGCCTTTTAGTACCGTTAATAATGGCAAGGATCTTGGGGTTGATTCAAGTGATGGGTAAGGGAATGTAATAAATTTACATTGAATCACAATAATGGTACGTGTTCATAAATTTCATGGTTATTTTGTCTTAAAATTATTTTGGTAGATAAAAACAGCCTGTTGTATTATACACTGCCCGGCCAAAAAAAAAGTTACACACTAATATTTTTGTTGGACGACCTTTAGCCTTGATTACGGCGCACGATTGCCATGGTATTGTTTTTAAGAAGCTTAGGCAACATAATTTTTCACTGACATCTTGAATTGATGATGGGAAAATTGAACCACACCACAAAGTCTTCTCTAGCACATCCCAAAGAATTTTAACAGGGTTAACGTCAGGACTCGGTGGTGCCAGTTCATGTGGGGAAAAAGATTCCTTATGCTCCCTGAGCCACTCTTTCATTATTTGAGCACTATTTTATATCCGTACCATCAGGGAAGAAAAAGTCCATTGATGGGATAACCTGCTCATTCGGTGCATTCAGGTCGTCAGTACAGTTGACGTAATTTTCCTGACACATAATGTTGCCGAGCCTTGACCCGACCAGTCGGATGCTGTACACTTTGAGAAGCATCTGCTGATGTGGTCAGGGTGGCAACAGTGCCATGATGATTATGCACTGTAATAAACGCAAAACATTAAAGTGAGCCTTGTTTTTTTTTTTTTTTTTTTGGCTTGGCAGTGTAGTACTATCAGTTTTACACGCATCATGTAGAGCAGGGCTTCCCAAACCCAGTTTTGGAGGACCCACTGCCCTGCACATTTTAGTGTTTTCCTTGTTCCTAACACAGCTGATTTTAGTAAATAGCTCATCAAGAGTACGAGTACGACTTAAATCATTCTGTAGATATTGGTGCCAGATCTGCTCTTTTATTTGCTCGCCTCCCACCATGAAATGCTGATCCACTGGGAATTTTGCACACCACGATATCTAGAGTTTACACAGAATGGTATGAAAGACAATGTGAGCAGTAGCTCTGTCGACTGAAGCACCTTACTGAGAGAGATCAGAGCAGAATGATTTGAGCTGATAGGGAGACTGTAGTTGCTTAAATACACATGCTTTACAGCCTTGGTGAGCAGAAAAGCACCTCAGCCTATACATCAAACCTTGAAGTAGAAGACCATATCAGGTTCCACTCCCGCCAGCCAAGAACAAGAATCTGAGGCTATCCTGGGCACAGACGAACCATATTTTCCAGTTTGTGTGCTACTCTAAAGTGTAATAATGAAACCTTTTGACACCATGCATTATTTATTATGAAATTAATCCTTAAGACACATTATCGCTTGGTTTAAAATATCACATTACTTACTTATACTATGCATATTATTGTGATTAACTGAATAATGGTGATAATTATTATTCCTGTTGTGCAGCTATACTAAGCTAATAATGCAGTATGTGTATATATATAAGTATAAAGTTTGTTTAATGTTATCTCGGGGTGATCACACTAGAGGTGTGGTGAAAGCAACTGATGCGAATTGATTTTGAGACTTTGCGAAATTCAAGTCAAGAGGTTTTGCGACTCCACATGCAAGCGAATATTTTGCGACTTAAATATGTATATTGCGCGAATGTTGCACGATAATTTGCGATTGGTTTGCGGAATCTCCTGTTGTAAATCAGTCACGTTTTGTTCTTTTTGTTCTCAAACCATTCGCTTTTTATTAGTGTGAACAAAATTCGAATAAAATACAAATAATGACAAGATGGCGGCACGGTGGCGCAGTGGTTAGCACATCCGCCTCACAGCAAGAAGGTCCTGGGTTCGATTCCCAGCTCGGGCGT
>JBCNYH010000023.1:46646118-46660108 GCA_039654325.1 Tandanus tandanus
ATATATTCAGGCTCCTACTAGGACCTGTGTTGGTCTGGCGAGCTGTTCCTGGTGTACTTCACCTTCGCCCTAGTAGGATTAAGCAGTTGCGTGAGTCAGTGAGGAAATGAGTGAGGCTCTCACTGAATACCTATGTGTTCCATGCCGTCACTGCAGGCCCCATAAGAATTCTTAATTTGTTGTACTTATTTCATTATGTATTTATTTTAATGTATATGCTGTACATTGGCTATGATTTCAAAATAACAACTGCTGAATACATGACTGCTATTAGACACACAGTATCTAGATTACAGAAATAACAATGGACCCAGTATAACCCAAAATTATAACAAACCAATTATGTGACTAAATGCATGCAATAGGTAATAAAGGAGCACTTAAAGGTAGGGTGTGTAACATGTTGCAGGATCTATTAGCAGAAATTAAATATAAAAGCAATAAATGTGTCTTTTCTTTTCTATCATTATCCAAATAAAAGTTGTTCAGTTTTCAGAACTTTAGAATAAACTGTTTATATCTTCATGAAGAGCAGGTCCCCTCTCATGGAGGCCGCCATCTTGCACTGCCATGTTTTTACATTAGCCCTGAACCATAAAGGCTTCAAAAGGGAGGGGTCAGGAATGAAAGATTCCTTGGCCGGAATCTGGAACCTTACAACTAAATGCCGATATATACCACTAAATCTTACACACTATCCCTGTAAATTTCTGAGAGCGTTGACTTTATCTTTATTAATTTTTTGTAGTCAGAGTTGATTGATGGTACTACATATTTAAATGTGTTTTTTGAGTTGTGAACTAAATGATAGAACTGTACTGTGATAAAACATGTCAATATTAATGTTAATATTGACAAAATTACTTATATATATAAGCGTGTGTGTGTGTGTGTGTGTGTGTGTGTATATACATATATATCTATATATAAATGGCTCAAAAGCACCATGTTCTGGATAAAATCATTCCGAACCTTACAAAGTCCGTCCTGATATAGAGACGACTGTTCAGAACTTCTATACGTCCTAAAAAAGTCTTTTGTTCGACTCTGGGCAAGAGGGCAGAGTACGCCCTGGACAGCTCACCAGGCCATCGCAGAAAAAAGGTAAATAAATAAAATGAATCTTAACACCCTCTCTTCGGAGGTGGGCAGCTCACCTCCCCCAGCAGTGAGTGGGAATCCGTGAAACTGCATACATGACCAAGACTCATCATTCACAGAAGTTTATGTCCCCTCAGCCCCCCACGTACTCACTAAAAACCCTCCCTGCTCTCCTCCTTAGGCCCATTCTCACTCTTAAAGCCTTTTCAAAATTATTCAATGGGTGAAGTTAGGCTTGGAGCCCACTGTGAGGTTACCCTTGAAGGTTTTACCCCATAAGTGACGTTACACATGAAAATGTAAATGTGGCCTTTTTCTTTGTTGTTGATTACATTTACTAATTCAACCCCCCACGCTCTCTTTCAGAGTTCTTTGAGGAGTGTATTTGTGCTGCAGAGATCGATGCCAAGCTGCCTGCCATCATGAAGAACTCTGTGTATCTGCATAAGGCTGCTGCTCGACGAATTAAGAGCTGTCGCATCCAGAGACATGCAACTAGGCAACTCTGGCGTGAGTGCATCTCTTTCATCAGTTCACACACATCCATAGTACATGCACAATCGCATGAGAGTGCCACTGTAACATTGGACTATAAAAGGATATTTTATATTGATTTACATTTGCATTCCACACCAAACTGCCATAACATTAACACCACCTGACTGGTCTGCAGCTTGGCAGCTCCAGATACAGCAAACTACAGTGCACTGTGCCTTCTGACTCTTTGCTATCATAGACAGCATTACCAGTTTCAGCAGTGCTACAGTAGCTCTTGTGTTGGATCAGACCAGACGTACTAGCCTTTGCTCCATGTACACATAAGTGAGCTGTGGGCACCCATGATGCTTTTGCTAGTTTTCTGTAGTCCTTCATTGGACCACCCTTGGTAGGCACTTACCAGGAACACCCCTCAAGACCTGCCGTTTTGGAAATGAACAGACCCAGTCATTTAGCCATCATAATGTGGCCCTTGTAAAAGTCACTCAGATCCCTACGTGTGTTCATTTTTCCAGCTTCCAACACATCAGCTTCAACAACTGACTGTTCACTTTCTGTCTAATACATCCCACTTCTTGGCAGGTGCCACTATTACAAGACAATGTTATTCACTTCACCTCTCAGTGGGCACAATGTTTTAATGTCATGGCTGATTGGTGTATATCGTTAGCTTTGTGAACGATGCATTAAAGACCTCAGTTTACTTATTTATCTCCTTCTCATCCTCCACTTCTTCCTGTCAAACACAGGTAAACATTCCCAGTCTTTTACTGGACCACATAGCGAGGCGTCCAGCCTGGAGGACCTGAAAGAGACCACTCGGTGTCCAACCACGGACAGCTGCATTAGACAGCAGAGCAAAGCCTACAAGGCAATCAGTCGACAGAGTACCGTGCAGTCTGAGGACTGAGATCAGGGTGAGGTATCCACACCAACCTGAACTGACCTTAGGGTAATGAGTAAAGATTTGCACAAATGTTTGACAAGTTGTATTAAAAGCTGTAAATGGCTAGAGAAGGGTTAGTGATTGGATCTTTTCTTTGTGTAAAATCTCTTGTACTAATAGCTTCCAATTACGGTTTGATCAACACAAAAAAAGTCCTCTGCTGCGTCCTCTGCTGTAAAAATTATTATTCATTATAGATTATAGTGGACAGAGTTCATTCTGTTCATCACTTGTCAAACATTCAGGTTGTTCAGTTGCTTCCTTCTGATGTGTTCATCTCTATTTATTTGGTTTGTGTACTTCATATTTCTGTCTTAAACATTTCTGACATATAAACAGTTATGCTGTAAAAACGATTGATATGACATTCTTACTATAATGTTGGTTTGTCATGACCGCAAACACACTGGAATGTATGTTTAAATGCAGTACTATTTTTTACAGGACAAATTATGAAAAGAATATTACTGTTTTAATTTATTATTATAATTGTTATTTGCTACTGTTTATTTCACATTAAAAGTCATAAAGTGTGGAAAAGTCATAAGCACCCTTTCATTAGTATACTCTTTGCTATAGATTTTTATTTTATGACTTCATCAGCAAGTCAGTAAAACGTTTTAAATTTCCATTCCTTAGTTTTCCATCACAATAATTAAATGTTACAGGAAAAAAATGTTTGTATGTCTATAAAGAAAGCAGTATATTACATAAGGGACCACTTGTCAGGAAAAAAAAAAAAAAACAACCCATAATGAAGGCTGATGGGTTTTGCTACAAGAAGTTCATGTGATGGTCAAAATCTCCAGAATTGTGGAACGTTCTGCATGATGCTCAGGAAAACTACTGTATAACCATATAATGTACCTGAGACTATTGTATATGTAAAGCAAAGGATCATCACACAAAATATTGATTTTATATATATATATATATATATATATATATATATATGTATACACACACACACACACATATGTGTGTATTAAACTGTATATATTATGCATACAGTTAAAGCAGATTATTATGATGTACATTCATGTATAGCCATGAGTCTTGAATTAAATCAGTAATGTTTAAGTGGGCCATTATCTCTTATTATTTACCCATCTTTAAAAAAAAAACACACACACACACACAGCAGACACAATACCACTTATTAAAAAGTTCAGACTTTATTTTTTATGTTGTTGTTTTTTTTTTTAATCCACACAGCATCCTATTCACAAAAACAGTACTGTTACAAGCAGGTGAGATCATATATTTTAAATAGATCAGTCTGTTTAGTTTTGTTTGTGCACACCCAGCAGCAGTGTTGTCATCTTCTTCTCCTTCTTCTTGTGAGAGCTTATTGTTTTAAGTCTTGTAAGTTGGAAAATGCAGTGGTGGCCTAAAAAGTACAGCACTTGATTGATACACACATGATGCAACGTAATGCTGCAACACCGTTTCAGGTTTATTGTTATATTGAACGATCAATGGCACCTACTGTTTGGTAAAAAATTCAATAATTATGAGAATATATGAGACAGCCAATAGTCATCTGTGGGTTTTACTCTATTTTACATAATTTAATGCAAGATATTGATGATTATATTTTTATTTTATCTACTGAAAATACCCTGTTGTCAATCTAAATTGAAACAGTGCAAGCATGATGCAGAATATGAAATTAAGTTCCATTCATTTTTTTTTTTTTTTTTTTTTTGGCCAAATACCACTTTTTTATATGGCAGGCAATTCTAGCAATGATGTGTGTCAGTAAATAATAATGAGATAAATGGCTGTTAATGTATTGCCAGCCTTATTGCATGAAAATATTCTCTGTGCCTGATGCTGTAGCTCAGAAAACATTTTTTTATGCATATTAAAGTCACCCTTAACCTAATCACTGTTATGTAGCAAAGGAATATGAGATCACAGGTTTCAGCGTTCTTGTGCGTCTTTTAGGAGCAGTCCGCAGCTCACGCAATGGATACCACCTTTATCATCTCCAGACCTGCATAAACATGACCTAAGAAACAAACAAGATGGACATTTATTATTCACTTGTACCAAAACTAATTCAAAGTAACAGTAATGAATCAGTGACAATGAGTATGCCTATGATGAACTGAGTTGAATTAACTAAAATTATACTACAGCGCCACCCTTGTGTTAACCCGCTTCCCAGACCTGAGCTGGGAAACCTTGACCTTATTGTTTTTAATAATGTGTTGGCCCCAGGTATCATACTATAGAAAACATTCTGTATCAGATGGAAAAAACAATAGTGCCAGTGAAAAATGTGAAATGCAATGCACAAACAATACCATTTTTCATTAATGATATGAAAAAATTCATGTATATCGTCAACAAATAAGTTTTCATTAATTTATAATCATTTAGAAAAACATCATTGACTTTTCCAAGCCTCGGAATAAGCTGTTTGCATCTACATGGAGAGCGGGTCCCCTCTCATGGAGGCCGCCATCTTCCACCAGCATGTTTCTACAGTAGCCTAGACCAATAAAGGTTTTGAGAAGAGGAGGGGTCGGGAATGAAATTTCAGTTTCACCACTGGATGCAACTAAATCTTGCACACCGTAACTTTAAGTCTTCTTATCTGATATCCAATCATTGCCCAATCACAACTCTAAACCTTACTTATGGGTCTGACTGTAATCAGAGAATTCATTCAGCTTTCAGGAAGTACTAATAAAACTTTGATAAAGTGTTAATAAGACCACTCATGTCTCACAGTAGAACCTAGAAATGATGTTATTTTTGGTTTTTAACAAATTAAACATTAATTTCTTAAAAACAAATCAATTGCTTCTATTTGAAAGGTTTATTTATTGATTTTTTTTTTTATCCCCAGTTTTGTCCCAAATTTAGTTACAGTCAATTCCCACCCGTCAAGCAGCAATTCCCTATCACATGACAGCGACCAATCGGTGGGACAAAGGCAAGCATGTGGGTCCTCTAAGGCACATGATGCCAGCAAAGAATATTTTTCAAACTGCTGCACATGCATTCTCATATTCAAGGGCAGAGTAACACACTCAGAGAATAGTGCTATGCATGAGCTCAGAGTCATCTATGATTGGTTAGTGTTACTTGTAAGTGACAAAGGAAAAAGCATATCCCATCCTTCACTCCCTAAAAGCTCAGCAAATTAGCTCTCATGGGCTCACAATTCTGAAAATTCTTGGATGGTGGTGGCACTTTGCTGCTGAACTACTCAGCAGAATTGATTTCACTGATATTCACTGAGCACATTATTGTTTATATATATACTGCACTCCAACTAACATTGGAAAAGCAAACTAAAACAGGATCTATGATTATAAATAGACCATACTGGGTCATTTCCTTCTTATTTTCAGGACAACATTTTGTTAAATTGCTAGGATTTCAGATCAGTGACCTTGGCAAACCACAAGTTTTTGTCTGCCATTTTGATTCACGCATTAGCCAGAATTTGTGAGGTGGATAATGTTTATTATCCAGAGACAGAACCAATCAGATCACACTGTTCATTTCTAGCATATAGCCTACTTCATAGAAATATTCTTTGTGTCAGTATTTTTATTGTAAATTTATGTTCTCGTACAAAAAAAATTCAAAGTCAATTTTTGCAAAACAAAGTTATTGGTTATTGTTTTTTTTTGTTTTTTTTAAATGCTCCAGATGAAAGGTACTGTCTTAACAAGGACACAGCTTACTTACAATTAATCTTCACCTGTAAAAATATTAAAAACACTCCTATTTTCTGAACAAAAACCACTTCAGTAGAACTTTCTCATTCAGGAGACTGTCGGTCTGAAGTGAGTACAAATGAAGACTATGGAGCGCTGTAATCAAGTTAAAGATGAGGTAATAGAATTTCACAACTGAGGAATAAAGTGAAAAATTATATTTAAGAGGTTTGACATCCCAGTAAGCACTGTTAGATCAATAGTGAGGAAGTAGAAGCTGCAGCATATCGCCAAAGCACTACTGTGGACAAGGTCCTTCCTCAAAACTCATCAGAAAACAAGATTGAGACTGTTGAGGAAAGCCACACTGAGGCTTACAGTCAGTTTAAAAGTGGTATAGAATACATACATTTGCTGAGAATGGAGTAAATGTGCATAAGAGCACCACTTTAAGAGCTGGGCATAACTGAGGACTGTATTTAAAGGATGGCTAGAAGGAAACCTTGTTTACATGGGTTTCCTCTGGGTACTCTGGTTTCCTCCCTCAGTTCAAAAACATGCATATTAAGTCAACTGGCTACTCGATATTGCCCATAGGTGTGAATGAGTGTAAGCAGTTATTACCTCTTCACAAAAACTGTGTAACTGCTAGCATCCGAGAGTCTGTTTGTCAGTTTGTCTGTGAGCTAGAGCTAGAGTGCTGATAATTTCAAATTGAGTGCCAATAGGGATACTTTTATTATGGAACACTAATAGGAAACCATATACCGCTGACTTTAATTGACCTTAAAGGTCAAACCCCAGCCATCTAGTAAAACATTCAAATGAGAAACGTTTTTTTTTTTTTTTAACCGATGTGGTCACATCCACGTACCATAGAACATACTGTAAGGCAAGCACAATACTGGACAATACCCATATAGTATCCATTGCTACATTATCCATGTTGCGTGGAAGAGGAATTCTGCACTCTGTGAGTGCCCTTCTACTTTGTATCTGTGCTAAGCCTACAATAGGCTGGTTGTATGGATAATGTGGACGATTAAGATCAAGATATTTGTTGTACACAAGTATCAAAGTATTACATGTGGCAGAAATCTAATACAGGCAATACCTCAATACATATTAACCCCAAAGTGAAACATGGTGTTAGCTCATCCACTGCAAATGGTCCGATGCTTTTCATCTCTGGAAACAAATCTGCCACTAGGAATTCTTAATAATCACTCACAAAAAGGTCACAAAGATGGTAGGAATGGACAGTAACAGCCTAAAATCTATTACTGCAACAAGAGGTGGTTCTACAAAGTACTAGTCTTAAAGGGTGAAATACTTAAGCAAGCACCAGTGAATAGCCTGTGTGTTTTATCTTCCATTATCAGCTCATTTTTTGGCTGAAAACAAAGGCTTCATAGCAAAACTATCCTAGCTCACAGGCTTAATATCTCTGTTTTTATCTGTTTTACATTTTGTTTTGGGTCTGTTTACAATAACATTAAGGTCCTGGGTTTGAGTCCCGGCCTTGGGTGTTTCAGTGTGAAGTTTGCGGGTTCTCCCCGTGCTTGCAAGCATACTCCAGTTTCCTCCCACAGTCCAAAGACATGCACATTAGGCTAACTGGCTGTTCCAAATTGCCCCTTGGTGTGAGTGTGGGTGTGAATGGTTGTGTGTTTGCCTTGCAGTGCTGTGGTGAACTGTTCAGGATGTACCCCGCCCTCACCCAGTGTTGGCTGAAATAGATGCCAGCCTCCCTGCGGCCCTATTAGGATAAAGCGGTTCAAGAGTGAGTGAGTGAGACCACATTACCGGAAAAATTATCTCACGCTCACATAACTTGGCAGTGCAACACTGATTCATAGAAAGTGGAAAAGTCCGAGATCAAGTGTAAAGAAACAGAAGGGATACGATTTCAAGATAAATAAAAAGATGGCAATGTTTATTAATACTGTATCACTGTGCCTGTTGCAGTGATCATTGACATTCACGTACAGGAGTAAGCAAATAGTTTCAGAAAGACACTGTGGCCAATTCCATTTTATTTCTAAGAGATAACAGTGTATTACATGTTTATTTATTATGTGCACCTTATTTTTTTTTCTAAATGTATTTATGTATTTTGACTTTGGGTACATACTGCCGGTACATAGTTCATTTGTAATCCAGATGAATCAGGTGTATTTAAAAAGCTGGAATACTCTTGCAGACCATTTTCATGGTAGCCAGCAAGGCTCGTACCATCATCATGTCTGTCCTCTAAAACTGTGCTTTGATGAGGTGGCCCTTTGGTCTGTCAGCAGTAAGAAAGCACTCTTTTAGATCCAGCCCTCTCCTACTTACATTCCCCTGATCCCTTGGGATTTCATCAAAGGCTTGGGCCAATGTCTCCACTGCAAGTTGCTATGGCAACTACTGCAAAAAACATGTCTCATGCCACTCTCTATTTCTGAGTCCCCCTATTAGTCATGAAGATGTGATTGTAAAAGTTATTGTTTTCAAGTACAAAGTCCAGCCCCCGGTAGAGCAATGCTAACTGGTCTGCCCATGACTTGGGTCATCCCACAATCAAAGATTAGGAGGGATTTAAGCAAATAAAATGAACATACCTGATTTTGAGAGAATGCAGAATGTCAGCGCAGGTTAATGGATCCTGATGCTGAACCAACACTTGACTGCTTCATCAGCAGCTGACTCTGCTGAGAGTTCCTCTTTGCCACGTCCTCATGTAAACCCTGCTTTGTCAGCATTGACTGTCATACGTAGGCAAGTCCTAGTTTACCATCAGTAGGTTTCAGTCAGATTGCGACTTCTAACAGCATCCTGCACCCAGTTCTGTCTTATGAAGCACTATGCACTCTCCTTTGTTCGAATTTAACAAAATAAGTAAATGGTGATAAAATGGTGACTTGCTAACTAGTAAACAACACACACTTTATGAACAGTCTTCCGATACTATTGGCTGTTGGCCATGTTACAATTCAGGCATATCACTGCAAGCGACTCATCCACACACAACAACCAAGCACTGGTGACAAAACTATGAAAAAGGTATTCCGTTCATGATGGATGGCTCAACAAAGAAATATTTCTGAAAAGCTGTGGGTCCAATCCTGTGATGATGCTGCCGTGGAGGCTCAAGCTGCTTGTTTCTGGTAGTCAGTAAACGTAGAGAGTAATCGTCTCACTTTTCATCCAAACTAGCATTTAACTGTGCTTCCAGGACCATCTTGTCAAAAGTCCGCATGTTGGTCTCTTCTCGCACACGGTCCCGGACATGGAAAGAGGCGCGTGCTACTGAGCGGGCACTTTCTAACACAGCACGTTTTTCACGAAATATCTGTTCACTTTTCTCTAGCTTGCGTTCTATTGACTGGAGCAGCTCCAGGCGCCTCTGCTTCTCCTCCTCCTCCACCTTCTGACGATTGAGTCTCTGAAGGCGCTCTTTCTCTATTCTACTCTGTAGGGCACGTTGGGCTTTTTCTTTGGCCCTCTCCTCTGCCACAGTGGCAGCCTGCTGTGCCCGTTTCACTGCTTCCCTGGCCCTGGCCTCCATTTGTTCTTTCTGTTGTCGCTCGCGCTGCTCAGCAGCCTTTCTGGCTTTCTGGATCTGCTGTTCTTCCCTCTTGGCTTTCTCTCGCAGCTCTTGGCCACGTCGCTCCTGTATTTGCTCATAGTTCTCCAGTGAGCGACTCAGCTTCTCTTTTGCTGCACGCCATGCTTCGTCACGCTCATCTGCTTCACGACGTTCAATCTCCTGGATTAGTGCCGTATGTCGCCGCTTTTCGGCACGACTAAGGCCACGAAGCTCCTCCAGCTTCTGGTGCTCTCGCTCCTGCCTCTTCAACTCTGCAATAGTTAGCTTCTCTTTGATCAGCACTTTCTCATGCTCCAGCATAGCAGCCCGCTCTTCTTCCAAGGATTTGAGGTTCAGCTCTTGCATGGCCTTCTTCAGCTTCTCCTCACGAGCAGCCTGTTGAAGTTTTTGCAACCTGCTTCGTTCTTGTTGCTCAGCTAATTCCCGCCAACGCTCCTCACTTTCAGCCACCCGGCGTAACTTTGCTGCTGCTGCCTCCCGTTCCTGTTGGGTGAGTCTCCGCTGCCTAGTGGAAACTTGTGACTGCCATGCTCGCTGGCACTGAAGCACCGCTCGCTGCTTATCCCGTTCTTCGCGTTCACGTCGCAGCTCATCTATCCGACGCTCACTGTCCCACTGCAAATGTGCAACATAGCGTGTTTGACTCATGATATCTTCTTCTTGGTACCTGGCTAGCATTAATGCTGCAATCTTGCGGTCACGTTCTGGTACAGCCTTGAGGCCTCGACGCTTTACCTCTTTAACAATGCGCTCTACTTTCTGTGTGGTCTGTGGAGAGTGACTCAGATCTCCCAAGCTTAAGCTTCGGCCCATCAGAGAGTTAAAAGTAGCTAAGGTGCGAGCACGTGGACTAGAGGTCTTACCCCAGTGATCCCGTGCCCCTTCCCAGCTGTAAGAGGAGGATGCTGACTCTGAAGAGGCACATGTGGTTGCTGTTGCTGTTGTGGTAGTGGTTGAAGTGTTAGAAGAGCTAACCACTTCCCTTCGTCTTTGTAAGGATTCTAAAGAATGGCTTCTTTCTCTGATTTTTGACATGGACATAAAGTGGCCATTGTGCTGAGAAAATGGAGTAGTGACGCCATTGGAAGGGCTTTGTGCAACCGATTTTGATACAACTGGCGCAAGAGATGACGACATCCTTGGAAAAGATGGAGGCTTTGGTGTTGCCCTGGGGAATGTGTTTGCAGGCTTTGATAGGGTACTAGATGTTTTTTTGGACACCGGAGCTCCTGTTGTTGACGTAACTGATTTTGGAGAAATGGATCCATGAGTCCTTTCTGCAAACTCAGCAGCAAGTAATTTAGACTGTTTTGCAGCTGTTCCTCTAACAGTTGGCCCAGTGCTCACTGGACCTGCTGGTAAGGACTGAGCTGAAATTGTTTTAGTAGATGAACACAAAGAGGATGGTTTTGCTAAATGTTCTGAGGATTGAGGTATATTTTTCGAGACAGGCTGTGACACTGATGTAATATGTGGTTTTGCTATTCCTATGCTAGCAGCTGACATTTTGGCGATGGGTCCGGAGGGAACAGAACCATGACTGGCTTGCTTAGTCACTCCAGTCTTGGTTGTATCTTGAGGCTTTTCTAAATCCTGTGATCTGCTGCTGTTGTTCACTGTGGCCTGGAGGGCCCTTCTTTTTTCCTCTTGAACTATTCTTTCTCGTTCCTCTTTGCACTGTCTGAGTTTAGCATGTCTGTCCTTCTCATACACTTCAAACATCCCTGTGGCTGCACGCATGCTATGGCCAGGTGCCTCACGTGCAAAATCAGACAGCGGTCGAGGCAGAAGTTCGACTGGTTTGACTCCACATCGTGCACATGCCTCGAGTGAACGAGGGCTGGTCAGCACGTAACGGCTGCCTTCTGCTGCTGGGGAATCAAAGTTGTAAAGGTCGAGATGTAGCTTAGGGTGTTCAGGTTCACTGTTCTGTAACTGGCTACCTTGAGGGCTCTGTTGAAGCTCGGCTCTGTGTTCTTGTTCTTGAGAGTCAAGAGTAGCCTTTTCCTTTTCCCCATCTTCATCCTGCTCAGGTAGACAGGGGGCTTCAGATGCAACAGCCGGGGTCTCAAAATATGGACATTTGATCTTATTCTGGTCGTCAGGGTCCAGTGGATCAACCATGGTGGGCTGTGCAGGTAACAGAAAAGATAAAAAGAAAATTAATAGGTGAGGTGCTGTTTGTTGTGCTCAGGGGATTGTTATTCTTCACAAAGATCAAATTTTGAGTATGAGGGTGATGCAATCCAAAGTTAGAAGATGCAGCTGAACAATCATATAAGTAAGTTGTATAAGAACTTTTCCATAACTTTTACAGTCTGGAATGGAAATGGATTCAATTTGAAGTGGGCGGCACGGTGGGGTAGTGGTTAGCACGCGCGCCTCACAGCAAGAACATCCTGGGTTCGAGTCCTGGACTTTTCTGTGTGGGTCTGGTGTCTATCACAGCCGACACTAGGTGAAGGTGGGATAGACCCTGAACAGCTCGCCAGACCATCACAGGTCAACACACAACCTACACTACACCTACACTCACACCTAGTGGCAATTTAGAACAGCTAATTAGCCTAATGTGCATGTCTTTGGACTGTGGGAGAAAACTGGAGTACCCGGAGTAAACCCACACAAGCACGGCGAGCATACGAAATCTCCACACAGAAACACCCAAGCCTGGGAATCGAACCCAGGACCTTCTTGTTGTGAGGCAGATGTGCTAACTACTGCCCCACCTTGCCCCCAAATTATCCAGAGCTACATCCCAGAACTGTTTGGATAGCTACATGGTCTTCAGGATGCTGTTTTTTTTTTTTTTTATATATATGTTCTATAACAATCTTCCTAGAACAAGTGCATTTATACTGTGATCATGTTTTAAACAAACAGAGGTTGACTCCATTCAACTAATCATGTGACTTCTGATGGCAAGTGGATGGAACTGACAGAATCTAGAACTAATTTAGTTTTTTTAAACTAACTTTTATATTTTATTTTTCATTTCTCAATAACTTTGCAAGGTATAATGATAGTGTTTCCATATTATGGGCTATTTTGTTACACTACACAACTTCAATGCCTAATAAATCAATTTAAGAAGTAAAAAAAAATGTGCAGGAATTGAAACGGGTGAATACTTACACTGCAGGTGTATTGTTATCTGCGTTTCAAGTGCTGTGGAGGCTCAACTACAGTACAGTTTGCAAAATTACATTAGCTCCACATGCATTCTGCATAACATCATGAAGAGTGAGATGAGTTACAAGTAATATGTAAGAGTGAAACCTATCTATCAATCTGTCGTTCTGTCTGTACATACACTAACACAGAGATAGGTGCAAAAACGTGTAAGATGACAGGATATTAGGTATATTGTGTTGCATCTATAATCCAGTAATATCAGAAGATATTGTATATGGTTGGTGTATTTTCAAGTGTTCGTTAATGCCTGTAGTTGCTACAAATACATATTTTAAAAATCTAAACACATAAAATACATTTTCATGGCAAGATACACCCATTTTTAAGGATTTTAGTGTTCTACAACAAGCTACAAACAAAATTTCATCGTGACCCCATGTTCATAAGAACACTGTATACACTGTAAATTCTAATGAGTTAACCTTACTCTTAAAAAGCATGCAAACCAATTGCCTTACAAAAAAGAGGGGAATAGGAATTACATGTTGCAGTAACAAATGCTTATTTATTTGCTAGTAGAAAATACAATTCAGACTCCATTTTATGTATTTTTTGGAACCAATGATCTTCAAAAAACCCCTTCATATTAAAAATAACACCATGAAATTATTCAAATACATTGAAAGAACCATAGTTAGTATTAACATTAATTCAAATGTGTAGTATCAAAAACCATGAAAAGGTTGATATACAAAACAAAACAAAACAAAAAAAAAACAGAAAAGAAAGAAAATAAATACTTTTTACCAGATGCAGAAAATTTTCCAAACCGGTGAAATTCATCTAAAACTGACCAAACAAGCTAGAATGGCTCATGAATACTTACATGTCTATTGTTTTCTCCAGATAACTGGTCAAGATTTATAAAGGTAGCGACGCCCACTCGAACCAAACATGGAAAAAAATACAACCCTAGTTAGATTAAGTGGGACAGCAAATGAGTGAGTGTGTATGTGTGTGTGTGTGTGTATATATATA
>JBCNYH010000023.1:46677065-46692977 GCA_039654325.1 Tandanus tandanus
TGTGTGTGTGTGTGTGTGTGTGTGTGTGTGTGTGTGTGTGTGTGTGTGTGTGTGTGTGTGTGTCTGTGTGTGTGTGTCTGTGTGTGTGTGTGTGTGTGTGTGTGTGTGTTCTCTGTAAAAGAAAAAAAAAACATAAACTGAAAAAACTATGTCGGCAATACTAAACAAGTCCTCCCTCTTGCGCCTGAGAGGTTTAAAAAATAAAAAACAAAACAAAAAAAAACAACACCCCGGTGTAATCATTACTGAAGGTCAGAGAGGTTATGATATTAAAAAAGCTGGAGTTAAGCATTAAAAAAAATCTGTCCTCCCCTTTGTGCCTCATTAAAGCAAACTTATCTGTCGATTGTGAGAACGGAAAGCTTTATGAGGAGTTATGAGCACTGTACTGGAAGGTGCATCCAATCCAGTAACAGGATTCTACACTCTGAGGTTTTACAGAAGTCAAATTTGATCGGTTTAATAATAATTAAATAATAATAATAATAATAATAATAATAATAAAACTCTTTTCTTGACTCAGAGGAACTGTATCTTTTCATTTCTGCATTTAATCTGAATCAAGGGCCTAATTTCTATAAAATACACCTGTATTTTAAAGGAGTTTAGAAGCAGAGAAAAAAAACTATGGTGTTCAAGTCTTTTCATCTCGTGTGGGGAAATGAAGCAGATCATTCACTTGGCGTGTGCGTGTGTGAATGCCACACAAAAACTGTCTGTTTTCTTTCACTAGTGGGCAAACATGACCCTTGTATCTGTTGTGATAGAGAAGAGAAATAGCAAAAGCTCCATGATGTACTTAATAATTCAGACTTTCAGTTATAGGCATGAACAACAGCAAAGGTCTGTGATTTTTTTTAAATCACAAATTAATTATTGTAATCTTCCTTGACCCAACACAGCAACGTGGGAAATTATGAAATACTTTGTTGAACTTTAAATGCGATTTTCTCCGGAGTTGCATGCTTAAAAGGCTGAAAATTCCTGGCAGGTTTTGGTTAGTTACTCCAAAACTAGCACCATATGTGAGGATTTGGTATCATTTAAAAAGCTCAGGATATCAGCTACAAAATGGTACCAATAACTCAAAACTAATCATTTCCAACTTAACATCCACTTTGCTGTGATGGGTCACATTTTAATCCAGTCACCATACATGTGTTTCATACAGTATTTCTGATTTATTGGCTCACGTAAGGGTTAAATGTCTTACCTGTTTTATTTATTTATTTATTATTTTTTTAATCCCTCAGCCATGATTCTCAACCCTACCTTGGGATGCACTCAGCTGTAAGATGCATAAGATGCTAATACAAACAAGATCTACAGTATTTGAGTTGGACAAGGCGCACGCATCTGAAAAATCCATCAGAGAAAAGACTCCAGTTGAAAAAATTCAGAGAAGATCTGATGTTTCATCTGGGTTTGTACAAAGCTGTATATCTGGCAATAAATTAAAAGAAAAAATAATAAATGGGGGATATAATAATAGATTCGTGATATGGTTTAGCATTATAAAAGTATAAATAATTTGGATTAATAGACAACTAGAAGCAGCTTCAACAAATACAGTGACTAAAATGTTAAACTGAAGTGAACCGAACAAAGGGACGTAACCACAATTAAATATTTAGAATGAACAGATGTATGGGTGCAATAATAATAATAATAATAATAATAATAATAATAATAATAATAATAATAATAATAATCATCATCATCATCATATTTATTATTACCTCCTCCAAGGAGGTTATGTTTTCACTGCCGTTGGTTTGTTTGTTTGTTTGTTTGTTTGTTTGTTTGTCTGTTAGCAACATTACTCAAAATTTATGAACGGATTGTGATGAAATTTTCAGGAGGGGTCAGAAATGATTCAAGGAACAATTGATTGCATTTTGGCAGTGATCCAGATTATTGTCTGGATGCAGGGAATTTTTAAAGATTTTTTTAGCGCAGATGACGTAGTCATTCGAGTTACTGTGTCCGGACCATACCATCCAGGCTTGCATTCGATGGTGTACTCTCATTCCTTTACCTTTCTGTACAACTTTTAGGCCAATTATCACAAAAATAATCCAATTATTAATACTTTCTCATCCGAGCGCAAGGCCTCTTATTCAAGGCAGGTCCTATACACAATGCGATCATATAAACTATTCTAGCAAGTGTTTGTACATACTGTACTATATGTTTCTCAGTATGTTAGTTTAATTTATTAAAGGCAGCTAGCTGACCACTTTTCCCTCTACATCTCCTTTAACATATCTAAAAGCAACATAAACGGAATGTGTGAGCTGTAGAATTACAGTATAGATTATGAAATAAAACACTTTAGCAGTTCAATATGCTTGGATCTTAACAATAGACACTTTACAATTATTTGCAGTAGGTGGCATAATCGTTATCATACTTTAAAAATGAAAAAAATAAACCATTTCCTTTTGGTTTGTTTTTGTCTTTCCATGCAGTATATACTTAAACTCTTAAACAGAGTTAAAGAGACAACATTACATAGCTCTGCTCCTGCTTGCTCTTGCTCTCGAAATTTATGAGTCTGTCATTTTCTTTTTTTAATGAACCATAATTTATTTTTTATTTTTGCTTATTTTCCTATAAAACAGATACCAAAGCACTTATGAGCCTCAGGCTAGGTGGATGTCTCTGAATTAAATAGTCCCTTGATTTCAGCACATAATTATCTACATAATATTAATGATGATAATGAACTAATTTTCAAGATTATAATATTGTTGTTTTATTGGCAGAATTTATTTCTAGAAAAAAGCAAAATTATACCAATACAATAAGAATATTTAATGATTGCTATTTGTAAAAGCATCTAAAATATTATTATTATCATTATTGAATAATATTGTAATTTTTTTTAAATAAAAAAAATCACAATATCTTAAATAAATGTAGCCATGTTCAAGATTATTCTACTTTATATACCGGTATTTGAAATTATTAGTATTATTTTTTAAAGAATTTGGGCAATGCTCTAAATAAATTGCAAAAGAAAAATTGCTACATTAAAGAAAATCTTGGCTATGTGTCAATCAAATTATAATGGTGACACAGTGCAGTTTGTTTTTACATTTAATTCTCATCCTGATCTATACAAAACATGGTTATTCAAACCCTTTTATTAACCTCGGTCTACCTGATTAAAGATAAGGGGATACATAAAAAAAACATGGCTGCCACAAAATAATGAATTTGCAACATTCCCTATGTATTATGAAGTTGACCATTGCATCAATGATTATAATCTTTTCTGTCCACAAAGACAAGATCTTACTGACAGGATATTTCAAATTTAAAAGCATTAAATGGCCATTTTTAACTTGATTTTTTTAATATGTGAAGAAATATATTTAAAAAGTTTAAAACTATAACCTCAATTGATGCACCTCTATACCCATAAGACCTTTGGGGTGTGCACTAACTTAATTGTAAAGGAAAAATATCTATGTCAGAGACCATTAAAACAATGTGCCAGTCAAATTACAATGGTGACCTAATGCATTTTTTTGGGGGGGATATTTTATTCTCTGTGATTCTGAACCAGTGGCCAGATCAACACAAAGCTTGGTATGTAAAGCCCTTCCACTGACTTCTGTGCCATTTCAAGACCCCTGGGAAATTAGTTTATTGAAGCTTGGACCCCGGAATTGCTACTTCCAGCTATATATTTTTTTGTTTTTGCAGCAAAGGTCAGTTCATGATACAAATTAAGCAAGAACATCTGGGCATTTGGCTGCTTTACAATGAAATATGATAATATGTTTTAGAGCAAACATCGTAAACCAAAGATTCTTCTATGATTTCATCTGGGTAGTATAATTTAATCCTGGCCACTGGATTAAAATAAATTTCCACAAGAACAGATTCCCATCTGTGATAGACACTCAAATATGTTCTGTTCTTTAAGTCAGTTGAGCATGAAAAGAAAAACTTTCCATGACAGACCCACTGAATAATTCATTTTTATTCAAATGTACCTCAAAACAATGGTATGAATCCCAGTCTTATGATTCTCGGGGCTGAAAAAAAGCAGTTGATGTTTTACATCGATCTGCTTTTACGCTGCTTTAAAGGGCAGTCACACATTTGTTTAAGCACCTATTAGAACAAGCTAGGTCCATTGAGGCCATAAAAACAAATGCGTAAATTGTTGATGAGCTCAGATTGCTGGGTCTTCAGCATACCTGCGGGAGTGCATCACCAAAAGCCTTGTAAAACTGCAGGAAGAACAAATGTAGACAGGCGAGTGTGTGCCAAGAGTGCATTCTCCCAGTCTTACAGACAGAGTCCGGTCCCTGCAACTCGTCTCTTTCCCAACTCTCATTTAATTAGGATGCATCACAACTAAACCAAGCTATAAACGGGCATTATGTCTCTGTGTGTGTGTGTGTGTGTGTGAGAGAGAGAGAGAGAGAGAGAGAGAGAGAGAGAGAGAGAGAGAGAGAGAGATTCAGTATGTCTGTGTACATGCAGTATCATTTTTTTACAGCCTGCTTTTAATAGTCTCTTCTCTTGTGTGACGTACTGACACTTACTACCAACAGACAGAAGGCAGACGGCTCAGTTGTACCAGATCTCTGAAAGAGAATGACAGACTGAAAGATAGAGAAAGTGTGTGCATGTGTGTAAAAGACAGCGAGAGAGAGAGAGAGAGAGAGAGAGAGAGAGAGAGAGAATAGAAGGCTGGCTGTGTACTCAACACACAATAAAAGACAGCTGGGATTTGGATCAGGGAGGCTTTTTGACACAGAGAATGTGTTCTGGGTCAGTGCTAAGGCATTTTGCTGTGGAGAGATAGCAGTGGGTATCAGCGGAGTGATATGGCACACTGTGGGAAACAGCGGTGAGATTGCCAGCCTCCCAGAGCCTTCAATTACAACAGAATAAAGCAAGCTTTTTTTCCCCTCCTGAGAAGTGTATCATTGCAAAGTCTTTTTTTTTTTTTGCCATGTTTGTTATTTGTTAAACCTGATTACACTTTATGAAATTTGACATTATATAGGAAGCGGGTGGATAACTGGAGCAACCTGATCTCATGCAGTGTGTATAGGAATTATGAATAAAATGACTGATGAATTATCGAAGTCTGAGAAAAACTATGACTGATAACTTTGATGATTCGTTCTATTGAGATCTGAGCATATTATTTAAACAAGGCGAAGAGGAAGTTATCTTCTGGAAGACATGAAGAATTTACACTGTGCTTACACTAACATCAGCCGCTACATTACTCAGTCTCTCTCACTCATTTGCCGAACGGCTTAATCCTACTATGGTTGCGTGGAGGCTGGTGCCTTTCTTAGCCAACATTGGGTGACGGTACACCAGAACAGCTCGCCAGTCCATTGCAGGGCAAACACACAAACAACCATTTACACCCACAGTCACACCTAGGGGTGATTTGGAACATCCGATTAGCCTAACGTGCATGTTTTTGAATTGTGGAAGGAAAACAGATTACCCAGAGGAAACCCCACGCAAACACGGGAAGAACATTAAATCCTACACAGAAAGCCCCAGGCAGGGACTCAAACTCATCTCACTTATTGTTGTGAGGTGGACATGCTAACCGGTTCGCCACCGTGCTACAAAAAAAAAATTAATAAAAATAAATAAATAAAAAACTTCCCGTTTAATAAGCGTGTACATTTTCTTAATCTGGAAACCTATTATCTCGTCTTCCCCTGATATCTGAACCCTGTTTTTAGGTAAAATGATGGGCTTTAACAAGTTATGGGCTTCAACAGATTTCAGGGTCACCAACTGATAGACTTACGACCAATGAGGAATGAAGAAGACACTAATTATGTATAAAATTGTAAAAACCTAATCAATTTGAGAATATAAAGTAATAAATTATTGTACCGTAGTACTAAGGTAGTTTATTTAAATGACACTCGTAATGTGATTAACATATCAAAAATATAACTTGAGTCTTTAATGGTTGACCTGCTTCTGTCCCGTGTCCATTCAGTGTCCGTCAATAAGGCTGCCGTGCCACTAAGTTGATACCGATTGGCTGTTATGTTTCCCTGACTTGCATGATGACATGCATCCATCCATTTGCCGAACCACTTATTCTTACTAGGGTCGTGGGGCGGCTGGAGCTTATCTCAGCCGACACTGGGCGAAGGCCACATTTACATTTGCCTGTATGGCATTTCGCAGATACCCTTATCCAAAGCGACTTACATTTATCAAAAGGCCAAACTGATTCTGTTCAGGTACACCCTGAACAGCTCGCCAGACCACCACATGGCCAACACACCCACAAACATTCACATTCACACCTAGGGGCAATTTAAAACAGTCATTTTGCCTGATGTGCATGTCTATGAGAGAACATGCAAACTCCACACAGAAACATCTTCGACAAGCCTGATTTTGATTATCATTCGGATAAAATTAATTGATTCATTCACTCATTTTCTAAGCCACTTAATCTTAATCAGGGTCGTGGGGAGGCTGGCGCCCATATCAGCTGACTCTGGGCGAAGGCGGGGTACATCCTGAACAGCTTGCCAGACCATTGCAGGGCTAACACACATACAATCATTCACACTCACACTCACACCTAGGGGCAATTTGGAACCGCCGATCAGCCTACTGTGCATGTTTTTGGACTGTGGGAGGAAACCGGAGAACCTGGTGGAAACCCATGCAAGCACGGAGAGAACATGGCACCTCCACAAAGAAATGCCCTGAGCCAGGGAATCAAACCCGGGACCTTCTTGCTGTAACCACTACGCCACCGTGCCACCCCGGATAAAATTCTGGATCTTTAGCATTGTGATATTTTTGACATTTTGATTCATATGAAGGATTCCTGGGCTTGGCAGAGGTTTGCACTCTTGTTAAACATGTTTTTGTTTGAGAACGAATGAACTTTGTTTTTCTGGGCTGTGGTGGCTCAGTGGTTAAGATCACGGGTTACTGATCCATAGGTCTGGGGTTCAATCCCCAGTACCACCACTGTTGGGTCCTTAAGCAAAACCATTAACCCTCAGTTGTGTTAAAATATATATATAATTGTAAGTTGCTCTGGATAAGAGTGCCTGCCTAATGCTGTAAATGTCTTCTCTCCTACTTGGCCGCCTTTAAAAATCTCATGCCCTATAGTACTACAGCTGCCTACCAGCAAGGGAGAAGGCTAACACATCCTAATTCCTGCTATACTGGAGAACATAATTCTCAAAAGGTATCCTTTGAGTGTCTTGCACACCTCAGAGCCTGTTTCTGTTGCTCAGTAGTTTCCCATCTTCCATTTGAGGACATGAGTCTTTCCTATTTCCTGGGTGGCCTAATCATTCTGAATTGTTTCCAGACTAATTTAACGAGACGAGTGAAACAGTCAGTGGTGAATAATAACATGATCTGCAACTCTCCAGTGCCCTGAACATAACCCTAGTGTAACAGGAAATGAAAAAGAAAAACTGTAGATGATGAAGTATAAATGCTTTATGAGGTTATGAAGATAAAATGTACACTTTGGGGAGAAGGAAACAGAAGCATGGCTTTTTGTACTAATTGAATTTTTGGCTTCTTCCGGTAATTGGTAATACTGGTCAACTGGATAACCCACACAAACACACACACACTCTTCCCTATTTATAATTTAAGTGGATGTTTAGTTGCGTAATTGGATTTTCAAATTAAGTAATACAGGTGAATAAGGCCTGGGTTCGAATCCAAGGCTGGGGTGTTTCTGTGTGGAGTTTGCTAGGGTTTCTTCCGGGTACTCCGGTTTCCTCCCACAGTCCCAAAACATGCACAGTAGGCTAACTGGCTGCTCCAAATCGCCATTAGGTGTGAGTGTGAGTGTGAATGGTTGTAGGTGTGTTGGCCCTATAATGGTCTGGTAAGCTGTTCAGGGTGTACCCCGCCTTCGCATAGAGTCAGCTGAGATGGGCGTCCGCCTCCCGTGACCCTAATTAGGATTAAGCGGTTTTGAAAATGAATGAATGAATGAATGAATGGAATACAGGTGGCACTTTGGCTCACTGATTAGCATATTTGCCTCACGATGCAAAGGTTCAGGGTTCGAGTCTTGGCGAAGGGCATTTCTGTGTGGAGGTTGCATGTTCTCCTTGTGCTTGTGTGGGTTTCCTTTAGGTTTTCCAGTTTCCTTACATAGTCTAAAGATATACATTAGGCTATTTGAATATTCTGGATTGCCCATTGGTGTGTATGGTTGTTTGCTTGTATTTGCCCTGTTCAGGTTATACCTCGGCTCTAGGCAGAAGTCAGCTAGGATTGACTCAAGTTTCCTCCATATTAGCAGCATAGATAATGGATGGACAGATATAAAGGAATAAACTGGCTTCTGGGCAAATTGAAATAAATCAATCTTTATTTATTAAGCCTATAATTGCCAAGCCGGTTTGTTCAGTATAATTAACCAGTATTTGCTTTTTTGTGCTTATTTATCCTAGTTTTGACTCTATGCTAGTTTTATGCTAGTGATACTAGTGTTATATTTTACCTACCTGTGTAAGTAAAAGCCCAGACAGCCAGACTCCCAGGTTGTTGTGGCTTCATTTCTTTCTTTTTTTTTTTTTTTTCTTTTTCTATGCAGGCACTGCTGGTCTATTTATTTATTTATTTATTATTTATTTTTTATAATTGCAGGTATTGTACCCCCCAAAAAGCTTAGGGGATACTATGTATAGTAGGGGACACTGTGTTTTCACAGGTTGTCCCTAGACACAGACACTTCTTGTTAACACTCTAGCATTTCCGGTTCTTCCATTGCTGACTTTCGTAAAGAGTACACAGGGTGTACTCTGCTCTCGCCCAGAGTCGGCTGAGATGGGCGCCAGCCTCCCCTCGATCCTAATTAGGATTAAGCGGTTTAGAAAATGAACGATGATGAACATTTCCAGTTCTTTATGGATTTAATTTATATTTATGTTGACTGGTTCCTACAGCACGCCCTACGAAACTGGGTTACTTTCATCACCTGCATCACCTTGACCTAATTTCATGGTCACAGGGGCCATATAACATATGGACGTGGTCATGTAAAAATCAGATATGTTAAATTTAGCACAGGATTGTTTGTTATTTATACCAGATATGCCTATGGACATGCCTATGGAAGAACCCATTTCTTGTTATTTTTTGTTGTTGGCTGCATCATATCTATGAATATATACTTAAATCTCATGCATCTCAAACCAGAAGTCAGATATTTAAATGTGTAAGTAATATTTTAAGCATTTTAAACACATTTACCCTGCGGTTGATTTTCCTTAAAGGAACGATTTACCAGCAGGAAATTAACATTATGCTAGAACTTGAATACCAGTCTACTCTTTAAAAGAAATAAAATAAACTTGCTGTGCTCCTTCTCTGTGCTTTCAGGTTGACGATGCTTACATGTGTTTTTGATTTTTTTCAAGCAGTGCCTCCCTCCTTCCAATATAAATGGATGGCTATTATGTTGGTAAACTATAAATATTTTCACTTTCAGTGAAAGGTTTTATGTTTTGCTGTAATACCGTCCAAAATGTAATCTTATCCAGCAGGAGTAAAATCCATGGTTAATTTTATGGTCAACGCAAACTAGACCACGAGAGCCTGTGAAGTGGGGATGGATTCTTGCAAAACGATCGCTTTTTTTATTCTGAGGTAATTCCCATCCATTAGATCCTTATCTCATGACAGCTACCGTCCAGGGAGAATGAAAGTCACCATACTTTTCCTCAAAGGCAGGTGATGTCAGCTGATTGAATTGCTGCTCAAGCAGGAGGTGTAACACCCTAGAAGGAAAGAGCTATCCCACCTTTGTATGCATGAGCTGTGCCCATGATTGGCTAGTGTCACTGTGCATGACTGGGAAGAAAGTGTATGCCATCTCTCAACCAGCATTCTTAGGCTCCTATCTCGAAATGATAGGCTGAACGCTCTTCTGTACTATTCCTTTAAAACTTTCCACTTTTTTTTTTGAAGCACGATGGTTGTCCATTCAGCCACAAGAATATTAGCAAGGAGCGTCTGGAGTGCAGTCGGTGTTCCAGTCCATCAAATATGTTGAAGTGGCACAGTGCAGGACCGTCAAGCCCTTCCATTTCAACCTTGGAAAAACATGTCTCCATGGACCTCTGTACACAGGGAAACGCTTGAACCCCTTGGTTCCACTGAAGTAAAATTGCAGTGCTACAGCATACAAAGACATCTTATGGAATTGTGTGTTTGAAAATTTGTTGCAAATATATACCATGAGTATCGTGGTGTCTAAAAACTTCTGGCCATACACTGCATACCATAGAAACACATTTATTTTTAAGTGGTGATACACTGGACTTGAGTCCTAGCTAATTTAATTTACAATTTAACCTAAACCCTGACTTGAACTTGTTTCTCAGTTTAGCCTCAGATTATGGGACGTTAACGGTGGCTGTGATTTGCTTGACGTAGATTTTTTTGTGATTTCTTTGTTTTACCTTTTGGTTTAGGTTCTTGCATTTTAATTACTAGAAACACTTTGAGAGTGCAAATCTCTGCCAAGCAAAACAAACAAACAAACAAACAAAAAAAAAACCCAAGACTACACAGCACCCCCTGCTAGACCTGCTGTAATACCACATATCTCACAATGTTAAATAATCCTTTGAAAAATTCCTGGGTCCAAAATCGTATCCGCATCACCACCAAAATGGAGTGTTAGTGTTGGAGTGTTACTTGGGCCATACTCCACTATACTAATCAGTTTTGTTATTAGCAGTATGAGTCTTCAGGATTGCTATTATTGAATGCCATCGCAAATTCCATGTGCTCAGCAGGTAGAACAGTCCCCGGCAGTGTGAGTGCCAATTTCTCGTCATGTGATTTTGTTTACATTGCTTTGTCTCTTTGTTTCTCTTCTGTCTGTTGTCCTATGGTGTTCATCTCTTCTGTGTTTAGTCCTTGATTAGCTTTGTACTTGTACCCTACTTTGTATCTCTGTGTGTTTCTGTACTGTTAGGTTTCTGGTGGTTTTGACTCTTGTGTGTGTTCAGTGTGTTCATGGATTATGCTCGTGTGATTCAGCCTGCCTGTATTCTGACCCCTGCCATGGACTTTGGCATAGATTTTTGCATTTGCTTTAATAAAGCAAACACTGAGTTTATGTACTTGTGTCCTGTCTTTACCGGCTACATATTATATTAGCAAAATATATTGCTTGTATTGATTCAGAACTTGCTTGGAGTAATAAAAAAAAAAACCTAACTTTGAATGTAGACGTGTTTGTCGACCATTTGCTTTATTGTGGCCCAAAAAGTAATGAAAATCTCCCTTACTTTAAACCTAAAATACACCAGTATGCTTTGGCTTTGTGCAAGTGGAAAATTGTCTAAATTTCCTTTTGAACTAATCTTTTAAAACAGCTTGCGTTAAAGGCCTGAATTATATGTTAACATTTAGACTGGGCACACTCTGAATAAAGTCATTAGGCTTGCTTGAGACAAAGCTATAATATTACCGTAGCATTCTGTTTTTAATTTATCTGCTTTTGACTAAAGCCAGTAAAATGATAAATAAATTATTTCTTCTTAGTCCGCTGTCGCCACGGCAGTAATTCTGTTTTATTTAGTCTGCTTTTAACGCAATGCTCCCATTGCACCAAGAGATTACAACAATCAAATCAAAATAAGCTTCATATGATTGAATTTAGATGAAGTGTACATCCATTGTTTTTAGTCTTATTGGAACTGCCATTGTAACAGTACTACTACTGAATCCATTAACATAATGAAATAAATATATTACCTAATGCAATACAATACCCGAGTTATTATGTATTATAATACAGTGCAGATGAATTCTTCAGTTTGATTGGATAGAAGATGTCATTTGTATATAAGTAGCTTGAATCAATTTGCTCGTTCTAATTCTTTATTGTGAAAAAAGTCATTTATAATTTTTAAAATGTAATATTTTTAAAGGAGTCTCAGTGCCAGGGTTTTCAGTAAAAGAGTTAAAGCTGTAGTTATGGGAAAAGAGTTCCGGATGATGGGCGTTGCAGATTTTCAGTAACATGACAAGAGAACGACTGTTGATATGAAGCTGCTGTAACATTACCAAACAAACCGGAACACTGAGTATTCAAAATTTATTAAACTTTAGATACATTTTTGTCACTTTTTGTCTGATTTTTAGTATTTTTCTGGGTCATTTTAAAGCTGAGAGTGTCCTCTATTTATATGTTATTTACTCAGATAGTTAAGTTGGTGCATTAAGACTTATTTTAGGGTGAGAGGTTATATTTAACAGTTTTGAAAAAGACAAGCAATCGAGTTGTAGTTGAGCTGGATTGATATAGCATTTTTTCCTTTATTTTTATTAAAAAAAATTAATATTACACAAGATCATTTCTTGTATAATTTAAACAGCAACAGTTACTTTGGTGGGAAAATTCAATGTCAATAATAATATCAAAATTTTGTTGCTTTTTAAGGATTTCTTTTGGGAGTTTTGTTTTTGAGTAGAGTAGGTCCGGTGACTCGCTAATTCAGTTTTGTTTATCTGTACTCACATAAGCTCATATCCTGCTAGTAGACAAGCCAATCAGAACGCGCAATTGCTCATATCCAGTAGGTATGGCTACAATAAAAAAGGTTAGCGCTGGAAAATGGTAGAGAATCTTTCAATGAGCAAAACTATACCACAGTAACTGCATGTTCATTCCTAAAACATTTCCAATAGCGCTATTTTAAATGTAAAGATGTTAAAAACAAAAAGACAGCTATAATGTGAATCTCCTATAAGTGAACAAACAGAGCCGAGGGAGTAAGCCAGCTAATTTCATAGCTTTCTTGTTTGTTAAATGAATGCAGTACACACACCTCAACACTCACCCAATTTTGGATGTAGCCTAACATGAGGTATATATCGGCTCTAGGTTTAAATGTTTGTATTAATCAGATCAAATGAGGTTTGTAGTAATTTTGCTGATCATTACATGCATAATATGCATCATTCTCCAGTGACCCGAGGGAACATCCGACAACACAACAGCAGGGTCGTAATTTTCATTTTTACATTATAAACTTCAGTCAACCTATCAGATGTATGAACATGGTACTTCACTATTGTTTTTACTGTTCTGGGAATGGAGACATCACTTCCTGCCCTCAGAAATATTACTTTAAAACAGTCTATAAGAGGAATAGACCACCTTGGGATTTTCTATGATTGGAAAAGAATCGATCCAACATTGTTAAGCACACAACACCCCCTACTGATCCTGCTATACTACCACACGTTCAAAAAATGCGATTTCCAATGTTACTTTTAAATTGCTGCCAAATGCTGAGTCTGGATCAGATGAAACTTGGTCTGACATTAAAGGTTTCAGTCCTGAATGCACATAGACAAATTATTTCAAATTGGATGTATTTTAACAGAAATATGATAATTTTTTTTTTGCCCATTATAACTGTGATAGGGGTTTTATTTATTTATTTATAAATTTTTTTATTAATATTTTTTTTTTTTTTAATTATATGTTTTTTCTCCCCTAATTTTAGTCGTATCCTATTCCTACCCGTCAAATGTAGCCTCCCTATCACATATCACCAACACTAACAAGGGAGGGGCGTAAGCATGCACATGCCCCCTCCCTGACACGCAATGGTGCCACTTTGAGGGAAATCGCTCTCCTCTTCGCCCCTTTTGTACGAATGAGCTCACAGATTGGCTGGCGATCGCTGTGAGTGACAGGAGAGTGTATGCCATCCCTCCCTCCTGTAAGAGCTTGGCCAATTAGTTCCCATGGACTCCCGGTCGCAGATGGCTGTGGCATCAACCTGGATTCGATCTCCAGGTTGACAGTCACGCACCTGGTCGATGTGCCACTCAGGAACCCCACTGTATTGATAATACTTGTGACGTCATCAGTGTGTGGATTCTTACCAAAATTTATTGGAAACTGTCTCGGGGGATTAAGCTACCCCTCATAAAAAAATTCAGATTGATCTGTTGAAACCTGTGGAATGGAAGAAAAATAAAGAGTAAAAAAAACAAAAACAAATAAACCCACTCTGATAAAAGCATTTATATCTATAAGCAACTATATAAAATATAGCAAATAAAATAATGATCTATCACTGCAGGCACACACAGTGGGGGCAGTGGGGGGTTAAGTGCTTTACCCAAGGGCACTTTAATCATGGATGCCTTTAAACTGAGAATCGAACCAGCAACCTTTTTTGTCCCAAGACCATTTCTGTAACCTTCAGTTTACGGCTAGCCACCTAATGAAATAGAATAGCTAATAAAAGAGGTATGTAGTTACAAGAGTGCCGAATGTAAGCCTAGGCCCGCTGACGGCTTATACAATTTGCTTTTACATCCCAGAGGATTAGTAACTAAGTGCACTACTGCTGCGAAATAGTCAGCTGCTTTTAATCTAACTGCGTGTCTTAGTGTAACTTAACTCTCAGGTTGGACTTAAACTCCTGCTGATCGACTAGCCACTGGACAGCAATGCAACACTAACAGATCTGGTGTTAAACGCGACCCCTCGTGCGTACGGTGCATTTCCAGAGTAATCTCGCACTCCTCACATGAGATTAAGTATTTATTTGACTGACTATTATTATGCTGAATTCTCGGACACTGAAGTATGAACTGTTTGAATGTTTGAGGGAACTGTGGGAAAAAGAATAATGTCTGGTCATTACTGTCAGAACAACAGGCCTAACTGTAATTCAGAGAAAAGGAAAGTGCCATTATTGTTGTCTGCTGTATGATTTACAGCCCTAATTCTGCTGGGTTATGCTCAGCTGGGGGAAACTTCATGAATGTTAGGACTGTGTGAATCTGGGATACGTAAGATGCTACATCTGTATTTATCTACATGGCACGCACAGATCCATCCGACTGCCTATTAATTCTTCTGTGTTATTTGGATAACTTTTAGTACATCGCTAGTAATAACGCTTTGAGCAATTTGGATTCAGCTCCTCCAGACACATGATTCATCTAAATGGTAGCAGCACAGATGGCATCAGAATACCTTTTTCCCCACTAATAGTGAAACTCTCTTAAATCTAGGAATCTCATTATCTTTCAAAGCTGCATTATGCTTAATTAGTCATTATGCAGGTATTTGCATGGAATGACTTTATTTCGACCACAGCGCTGTTAACTTCTCGATGGTATTAAAGAATTCAGCTCTGAAAGTAGTTGTTAGGACATCCGCCTTCATGGTAATAAGATTGTAGCTTCGAGTCCCGAGCTTAGACGTCTTTGTGTGGAGTTTGCATGTTCTCCCCATGCTTGTGTGGGTTTCTTCCCGGTACTCCGGTTTCCTCTCACAATCCAAAAACATGCACATTAGGCTGATTGGCTGTTCCAGATTGCTCCTAGGTGTGAGTGTGAATAGTAGTGTGTGTGCTGGCCTTGCGATGGTCTGGCGAGCTGTTTGTGGTATACCCCGCCTTTGCCCAGTGTCGCCTGTGATAGGATCCAGCCTCCCCCGACCCTAATAGGGTTAAGCGTTTCGGCAAATGAGGGAGTGAGAGTGAGAGAGTGAGTGAGTTCTAAATGTAGTTTTGGCTGCAAGGCAAATCACATGTTTATATTAATACATTTATTTCAATGCACTATTCATTTTACAATAATGACAATGTCATTTTTTTGTTTTGTTTGTATTATTAACTTGATCTAACAAGAGAGGCTGATCACAAAATTTCTAAATCACCTTGAGCCGAATAATCATGAAACATCCATTCCAAAAAGGTCATGAAACGAAATCTCCATGGCAAAATGATTAGTTTAGGTGTTTGTCCTCTTTTTCTTTTTTCACTTTCCTGTGAAACATTCATCATTCATTCATTTTCTTCCGCTTCTTCCGGGGTCGGGTCGCGGGGGCAGCAGCCTAAGCAGTGAGGTCCA
>JBCNYH010000023.1:46729328-46745173 GCA_039654325.1 Tandanus tandanus
GTGTGTGTGTGTGTGTGTGTGTGTGTGTGTGTGTGTGTGTGTGTGTGTGTGTGTGTGTGTGTGTGTGTGTGAATGGCTGTGTGTCTGTGTTGGCCCTGCAATGGACTGGCAAACTGCTTAGGGGTACTCCACCTTTTGCTCAGAGTCAGCTGGGATTGACTCCATTTTCTTCACAACCCAAAACGGGATAAGTGGTGCAAACAATGAATGGTCTTTGCCTCTATAGTGACTGGCAAACTGTAGTCTTGCTTGAATGCTATTGTTGGACAGCAAAGGCTTTTTCCTGGCATGCCTCCCATGCAAGTCAAGTTTGTCAAATTTACCAATCCAGTCACAGTAAGGACATGGACAGGGGTTGCACTGATTCTGAAGGACGTAACTAGTGAAGACTGAGGTGTATGCCCTTTGTACTGCACTGTGTTCTTGTTGCTTATATCTTCTGTGTCTCTGTGGTCACTGGGTACTGTACCGGTATGTTACCAATCAGAATCCATTATGACTATATCTTAACTTTATGTCACACCATTGGTAGAAAAGTTGCAAGTGTGGTAGCACAAAAGAAAGTCAGTAAGTCGTTGACTAACAAGTGTTCTTCACAGTTAGTTAAATTAACTGTGCAAAATGCAGAGAGAAGTTTTAATTTTTGAGTGAATGACCTGACACAGTATACACAACCCATAAAACAGCAGTGGCTTCTACAGATTAAGGAAGCTATATTGGTTTCAGTCATAAACATCACTGAAAGACATAATATTTTTTTTGTTTAACTACTAGCTAAAGCTATTGTACAATTCTGAGGAGATAAACCTTTTTTAGTCTTCAAGCTATAACAATTAGCAAAGTCCTGACATGATCTGAACATGCCAATATTTACATCAAATCATTTACACCACATACAAGTAGCAAGTTCTTTCAACTGAGTGCCTTTTTTTTTCTTTTTAATTTATTAATTTTTTATTTATTTTTTTCATATTTTCTCCTCACCAAAACTGAATCAGCCAGGTTATGTTTGTTAGCTAAAGTTTTTCTCTTTAGTGTTATAAGGCTAATGTAGCGAATGGAAGTTTACAGGTAGCAGGTGTGTACTGTACAAATCACACGCCTAGATCATCACTCCATCTTGAGCTTTTTTGTCTTGTTATGCAATCAGATACAGTACATGATCTAGAAAAATGGACGAAAACTCTAGCAGCAGCCATCTTAAAGCCACAATCTATTTCTTCCTCTCAACATGTTGTATAAGTGATTCCACATAACTAATTTTAAGTATATAATAAGCTTTGTTATGAAGTTGTTATGAAACGATGTTATGAAGCTGTATACTTGTTATATAGTTCCCGAAGTATCTGTTGAGGTGACACTTCTGTCACCTCTTAGCTAAATTATTCTTGTAGCATCAGTGCAATGCTTCAAAAGCTAAGTCCACATTAATATGTTAAATGATAGCTTTGTCAATATTATCTTTGGCTGCAATGGGTAAAGCTGAACTTTTAGCTCATAAAACATCACCCATGAAGCTCTACCTCATATAGACAGTCGGATTTTAAAGAATTGCATAATAAAGTTTTTATGCAGATTGCACAATGTGTTTGGTCTTGTTTCAAATTCAATGTAAACCATGTCCAGGAATGGGGAAACCTAACTTGGCTCGGACTTTGGCGCCAGTCTGTCTTTCTGTCTGTCTCTCTGTTTGTCTGTCTATCTCTCTCTCTCTCTCTTTCTTGATGTCTTTCACTCTCTCTCACTCTCCCATTACACGCTCACGGCTCTCCTTGGGGTAATTTGTATAGTGTGTCTTTTCTGCAATATCTTTCACATGAATACGGCACCCTCTGGCCACTCCTTAGCACCACAATGCTGGGGGAGTTTTATCATTGGCAGAGGAAGTGCGCAAAAGTGGATTGGATTATAATCCAGGAGATTGATTGAGAGCAATAGTGTATGAATATTATGTATGAGTGTGTATGCGTGTTAGGTGTTTGCATGTGTAATTCCAGTAGCACGTTAAAAACTGTTTGAGACATGGCTGTCTGATAACTGTTTTTTTTTTTGTTTGTTTTTTGTTTTTTTGGGGGTTTTTTGCACAGATTGCTCATGGTTGTTAAAGAGAAAAACATTGTTTATCTTCTCATCTGCCATGAAACATTTCGAGGCATTCTGTAGTGCAGCAAACACTGTCAGTGTAGCGTAAAAACTGATTCGTGTTGACAGCTGTTTGGGATCCTTTCAAGGATCCTCCTGTTTCTGGTTAGCATTTGATGTTCTGAGAACGTGAGTAGACCGTCAGTCCTCTGCTTGGCAATGCGATGGTTTTCAGGTAGTTGACAGAGGTTTTTTATCTGGCTCAAAAAATTTATAAAGATGTCTGCCTTTTTACTTTTTATACTTGTAAGCCCAATGCCGTGTGGTGGATCACAAAAAATATACTTTTACACTTCCCAGCCAAAAAAAATAAAAAATTCATGGAGCCTTGAACACAGCATGTAATCCCAGGAGTAGATTAGCCAATCAGAGTGTGCGATTGCTAATATCTAGTGACCTTGGGTAGAATAATAATCTTTTTTTTTTTTCTTTTTGCCAACAAAGTCTCACCCTGAGTAGGTCCCATTATGTCCTATTTCACACCCCTATTCCACTCCCACTGCACCCTTCCAGCCAGGTCCAACTCTGACTCACCTCAGGACTGTTCCAGAGCATGTCAGTACTGTCAGGCTGTATACCAGAACTGCAAACAGCAAAGGACACAAAAACAAAAACACCAGTATTTGGTTACAGCCAAAGAGGATATATATCCTGCTTTCCAGTCAGTTTTAGACTTCCCTTTGGCTTCTACAGCCTTTTGCCTGTCCCATGGCATAGTCTACTATTTAAAGTTAAACAGTTCCTTCTTTATCCTTGAAGTTCTCTTACCCACATCCTCAACTTGGAAAAAACATGAGCTTGTATAAGATGACTTGGGTCATTACATTAGATTTGGCGAGGTGTGTTTGGACATTGCTGTGTGACTGTGGTTTAGGTGGGATGCTATTGGATGGGTATGTGGTGTGGGTATGTGTGCATGAATGTGCATGTGTGTGTGAGTGTCTTCACCACATAAGCTCCTGTTTGCTTTATCGGCCCACCTGTTTGTCAGCTAGAATAAGACCTTTACAGAAGTGGCTGTAATGGCTGTTTTTGAGACTCTGAATACACACTGCATTAATAGGACAGGAATTAACAATCCAAAAAAAAAGTCCCGTGTAAGTCTGTGCAGAGCTAGCTAGATTAGCTTCAACATGCTGAACAGCACTGTTTTTCTTGGCCTCCACACAGTCAGCAATGTGTTAAATGGATATTAACATAAATAGAGATTTATGAGACAAGGCGTTAAAACATTTAAACAAACATCTGTTAAGTGTTCATGGTGTTAATAATGGTTGGAGGGGTGTGTGTGTGTGTGTGTGTGTGTGTGTGTGTGTGTGTGTGTGTGTGAAGTTTCAGGCCTTGGAGAAAGGTCAGGGATGAGAGAATATCTTGAAAATATTTCCATCACTAAGCTTCCGTGTGTGCTAATTTAAAGAAGCACTTCCACTCTTCGTCTGCTGCCTTGCATCAACACTGGATTTCATCTGCCGCTTGCAATTTTGTCGGTGTAAGGAGAGCATTCTTCAAAAGTTTGTGAACCCCTTCGAACTACGTGAACCTCATTTTCGATAATTCCACTTAAATTTGGCCTAAAACATCAGGGGTTTCGAAGAGACCTCACAGACTATTACACTCCGTACTCTTGGAACGATAATGGTTGGTGAACCATTCCCGGAGAGGGTAGCAATCGTCTTAATTTCCTCCATCTGCCTGGTTGTGGCTGGGTGGAATCCAAACTCTTTAGATATTGTTTTGGTTTATATAACACAGGGTGTCTTTTCACACCTGATTGTCATCCAAGTGACTGAAAACTTTCATTCATTTATTCTGAACTGCTTTATCCCACTATGGTTGCGGGGAGGCTGGAGCCTATTTGAGCCAACTCACTCACACCTAGGAAAAATTTGGAACAGCCAGTTAAACTAATGTACATGTCTTTGGACCATGGGAGGAGACCTGAGTACCCCGAGGAAACCCACGCAAGCACGGGTGTATTGCTCAAACTCCAGAGTAACATCCTCACTGAGCCCAGAAATTGATCTTCTTGCTGTGTGACGGACATGATAACCACTATGCCACCGTGCAGCCTGAATAAAACACCTGAATATGATTTTACCTTAAAAGGAATTGCTAATTTTAGAGGTTAACATACTTTTCCCATTAACAGATATTCAAAATTGGATGTTTTTTTGGTTTGGTTTTTTGTTTGTTTGTTTGTTTGTTTGTTTTTTTTAATGAATAGCCAAGTATGTTATTTTTCTATTTGTTTATTTGGGTTCTCTATGTGGAAAGCTAACGATATTTTCAGTCATATATATTTAGCAGATTTTCCACGACCTCTGATCAGATATGAACGATCATAACTTGTGAGGCGTTAGCCAGTGGCTAGTCGTGGAAGGCCAGTTAGCACGGTGCTAGCAGGCTAGCATGCATCTTGTTGAACACTTATCAGTGGATAGGCTATGTTGAAATATCCTAAATTTTGAATGTGTTTAAATACATTAATAAAATAGATAGTATACAGTATGGTACAACTGTGCCTAGAATCTACTGAACAGTATGTTGAGTTTTATATTCTGTGTTTTTTCAATTTTGTATTTTTTTTAATGACATAATCCTAAGAATTATTATTTTTTTAATTTCAGGATGTAATAATACAAAATGCTGAAACGTGTACTAGTATACTGTATATGTTTACGTCAACTACTTTGTTCTGTGATTTAATAACATTTTACACCAATTCGTCATAGTCAGTTAAGGTGATTTGTACCTCTTCCCATTTTCCATTATTCTCTCCTCTCATTAAACGGCCATGCGACAGTGACGGTACTGATGTTTCTGTGAGGTGTTTTGATTGTGTATTTCATGATTCTAGTGAATGTTCCATCTTGTGACCAAGAAAGGCAGAATTTACTCACTGGGGCTCGGCAGAACCCGAGAGAGGGCATCTTTATTCCAGACTGTGAGCCGCTGGGCCTGTACAAGCCTGTGCAGTGTCACCAGTCCACTGGATACTGCTGGTGTGTGCTGGTAGACACAGGACGACCCATACCCAGTACCGCAATCAGGTAAAAACAGGACATAAAGTTTAAGTAACAGCATTTAAACATTTTTATTTTTATTAAAGGATGACTTTACTTTTTGCAAACTATGTTTTTTGTTTTAAAAACTAACAAAAACCTTTTTAGAAAAGTATAATGGGGTCTGTGTTTGTTTTTTGTTGTTGTTGTTTTTTGTTTGTTTGTTTCTTAGTTGTTGTTTTTTTTTTTTTGGGGGGGGGGGTGTACTTGAGGAGTCTGAGCAAAGCAGAGGCATGTCTCACTTTTATTTTTTGTCTGGCCTTAAACTTAAGCCGGTTTTTCTTCTATGAAAAGCTGTATTAAATCCATAGCTACAGGCTAGTAGAATGAAAGTGTGTTTTAATAGAATAACACTTCAGACCAATATAAAATTCTTGAAAGTTTATTATCAATGAATTCATAGTACCATTATTTTAAAGTTCATAAATAGGTCTCTTTTTTTCTTGTTTTCTTTTCCCAGACAGGATATTGGAGCAGACATCTTAATCAGAGACATTTCATATCTCAGGGAGCAAAAAAATTCAAATGCATAAGCTTATAAGCAAATAATTTGTCTTTTTTTATTATTATTAGTAGTAGTAGTATTATTAGTATTAAATAATTAATAAAAGAGGGCTCTACGTTAATTTATAATAAATGTATAAGCATTTTAATGCATTTGACAGCAAGCATAAGATGTAATCTGTGCTTTCACTCTTTTTTTTTTCATTTTTTCATTCATTCATTTGAACAGCTTTATCGTTTATTAGGGTCGCAGGGAGGCAGGAGCCCATCCTAGCCGACTCTGGACAAAGGCGGGTTCACCCTGACAGCTAATCAGTCCTTCACAGTACCAACACACCCACATAACCATTCACATTCACACCTAGAGGCAATTAAGAATATCGTTTTAGCCTAATGTGCATGTGAACTAACCTGTGGAATCCCACACAAAACGGGGAGAACATGCAAACTCCACACGGAAACATCCTCTCTGAGCCCGGGACTCAAACCCAGGACCCTCATGGTACTCCTCTTTTTATAATCAATGTATTTATTTATTTATTTATTGGCCTTTATGGGAAATCCTGATGTTAAACGAATTGGTATAGATGCTTTTAAAAGCCTATCTTAAGACACCCCTACTTGAAAACAAATCTGATAACTTCTGAGGTACGGACTACTCATTGGTAATTTTAGTCTTTGAAATGCACCACATTGGAAATGATCATAAGCAGCTGTATAATCCAAGTCTTAATGCATGCAACTCGTTCCAGGTAAATATTGATGTAGTTTACGTCACCGATTCTGTAAGCGGATGATGTTTTATCCTGGCAAAAACAAAGTGATTTGAAGTGAAAAATACAAATTGCTCTTGTATTGTTTTGTTGTTCCTTTTCATTGTATATTTATTGGTTTGAATGGCTGCTTATATTTAAATCTTTCAGCTTGCAGTTTCAGTCTGAGTTCAGGCCCTTTCCTCCTTCATTCTTCTGTTCATTTTTTAAATGCCGGATGGATCTTCGGCACTTTAGCTCTCACATTACCCAAAATGTGAGACAAAGTGTACTCTCATGCTTAAAACACTCGTTTTTAGACCACTAATTAAGTACAATAAAAACAACAACAACAACAATCCTACACGGAACAGTCAGTGAAATGAAATGCACATGATCCAGTAACTTCTTTTTTTTTTTATTCCCCAAAAAATATATAAAAGTGCCCGACTGCAAGGTCCAATAGAAATGCATCTATTTATTTAAATGAGCTAATTTTGCAAATTATATCTTGTACATATTTATTTCAGTTCCTCACAGTGGCAAAAATAAAGCATAGCATGTTGTGCATAACAGCACAAATCTTCCCAAGCACAGAGGTTAGTCACTGGGTTTATGTTTTTGTTTTAAACTGTCCTTGACTCATTACTTTAGTTGGTGAGACAATAGATGTTTTCCCCAAATCTAACAGGTTTATTTGTGTCTTGGCTCTTGTGGCTGTTTCCACTCCCCTGATTTCCCGGATTTCACTGACATTGTGTCTCAATTAGTAAAGAAAAAAAAATCTCTCTCCCTCTCTTTCTCTCTCACTGTCTGCTTTCTCTTAGATATAAAAAGCCAGAGTGTCCTGTCCGTTCGTCCGTGTCTGATATAGAGGATCCGTTCAGAGACAGAGATCTGAATGGTGAGAAAAGAGTGACACGTTTTCTCTCAAACGGCTGCCTGGTAACCCACGGTGTAAAACAGAGACAATATTCTCACTTCATCACTGCGAACTTTTAAGTACTTGGTGTCTGTTTGTGCTTCCTTACATCATTTGGGAAACAGTTATGGGATCCTAAGTCCCATGTGTTGCCACCTCAAGGTGGTCTCGCTTTCAAGTGGGAAGCTTTCACAAGGTTCCTGGGTCTTTTCACTGGTTCCTGTTCCTTTAGTTTGGTTGATCTACTTTCTCCCCTTCATTTAATGTTTCATTATAACTGCTCTTTAATTCCCATCTGGTACATTTACAGAGTCAAACATGGCTCCTGGCTGTGTAGCAGATGTGTGCCATGGTTTATGGCTGATGGCTGGTTGGAGTGGTAGAGAAGGGGCTGCATTAAAGTGGGGCTTGGGGGGGTTAACTAGGGTGTTGTTGCCCTGGCAGGAATAAGTTAAATTATTTTTATGTACTCTAGCTAAGTGACCTGTCACTCTTTAGAAAAAATGTTGCATCCTTATTTGTAAAAATATGACTTTTCTACATCTATAGAAGTTAAATAAAAAACTGTATCCATTGAAAACAAAACTTTGAAATGTTTCGATGAAGTTTCATATTGGATATGCCCTAATTTAACACCCATCTGGAGAGGTGTTGAGGCAGGGAAGTGGTGCGTCACGACTCTCGTCCAGTAATTGGATTCACCTGCATGCAACCAGACCCCAAACTCCCACACACTGCCCCGGAGGAACAGAAGGAGTGGTGCGTAAAAAGGTCAGAGGGAGTGTGAGAATAAACGAAAGAGGCGGAGACCAGGGTGGAAATGTAAAACTAGATTCGTTTACTATGCTCTCCTGTTTGATGTCGCTAAGTTAGAGACACAATTAGGGTGTGAGCACCTGCTGTTAAGGCTCTAAATCTGCAGCAGTTTAAGGTACTGGTTGAAGTGTTCGGTAATATGCAGTAAAAGTTGACTGGGTGCTGGGTGAAAATTGTCATCTTGCATTTCAGGTGCGTGCAGGTGTTTCTGAAGCAAATTTTAAGCACTTTTAAATTTGTCAGCAATTAAAAAAGATTTTAAAAATGTTCTCCTTTTTGTGGTTGTGTGAGCTTGTGGTCATGTATATATTTTTGTTTAAATGTGACAGGATGTCCAAAGAAAGCTGAATTCATAACCAGCTTGTTGGATGCCCTAACAACAGACATGGTAAATGCCATTAACTCACCAACTCCCTCTGGTGGTGGGAGGTAAGACATTTTTATTATTATTATTATTAGTAGTAGTATTAAATCTTGGAAATATAAAATATATTTAGAAATGCATCTAAAAATATCTATATGTGTTAAATCATTTGTTAAAATGTTTTAAAAATTCATTTGTTCCTCTGGTGAAACTTTGAACGAACATTTGTAAAAACAGCGTTTGTGTTCATAGAGGCAGAAGAATCCCAAGAATCCCCAAATTAATCTAAAACCCCTAGATAAATCCATTTTTTCTCCTACTAAATGCAATTTTATGACACCAATATAGTGCCATATTAAAAATTGACCCCAAACTAGCTAAACACATCCATTCAAACATATTAAATGTGTTCTTACATAGAATTTGTAAGTATTGAGTTTTCCAGTAGCGTTCAGCCATATTCATTTTATTTCAAAACACAATTTATGCTTATACACAATACATGTTAGTGAAATAATCCATGTTATTTTTCCTAAACATTTTGTGGTGTTTTGTAGAAAATAGTATTTGATGTGATTTCCGAGTGGTTTATGTCACACAGCTGGACAACAGCTGGAATGAGTTATAGGTATATGCGTGGCATGCCTCTCTCTTACCCAGCACCAATCTTCTGCAGATTTGCAGAGCCTGACCCAAGCCACACTCTGGAGGAGCGGGTGGTGCAGTGGTACTTCTTTCAGCTGGACAACAACGGCAGCCAAGATATCAGCAAAAAGGAGATAAAGCCTTTCAAACGTTATGTGAAAAAGAAAGCCAAGCCCAAGAAATGTGCTCGCAAGTTCACTGATTACTGTGACCTGAACAAGGACAAGGCCATTTCTCTACAGGAGCTCAAAGGATGCCTTGGGGTCAATAAAGAAGGTGAATATTATGATGCTAGGCTACTTCAATACGTTTTCATGATGTGCCGTATATCACCATATTTAGATCTGTTTATTAGACAGCGTCCAAACGTCACAGTTTGCCAAAACACTCTATGCCCGTGAGCTTTGCAGATCTGCTCTTTTAGCTATTAAAAAGCTATTAACAAATGACTTGACTAATGAGATCTAGGTTTTTAGCCTAGACTTAAACACTGAGCCTCTATCTGAGTCCCAAACATTAAGTGCAAGGCTGATCCATAGAGAAAGCTCTGCCTCCTGCTGTAAGCTTTACTATTCAAGGTACCAACAAATAGCCTGCACCTTTTGATATAAGTAGGTGTACTTGATCATGCAGTTGGCTCAGGTACTGGGGACCAAGACCATCTAGTGCTTTGTAAGTCTTTTGTATGAATTTTATAATTGAAGTAAAACAAATGTTGGTTACATTACATTACCTTGATGGAAGGCATTACCGTGAAACAGAAATGATGAAACTAACAGGGAGAGACAGGCGGAATAAGAAAACGTTTCAAGGTTTCCAGGATGCTTAGGAACTACAGGACATTAAATAAAGACTCATTGGCAATTTTCATCATGATGCTGGAAATGGACAGTAATGGAAAAAGACAGCTCGGCTGGCAAAATGTTCCTTGACTTCCTAACAGAATTTTACAGAATACTCTGTGTGAGTAATGTAAGTAAATATATGTCTCTTATTCTCTCCCTCTCCATGTCTCTCCCTTTCTCTCTCTCTCTCTTCGGCAGGTACTACAGCAGGCAGCAACAGTCAGGGGACAAGGCAAGGAACTAATTTGTTCAGTAAGGCCCCACTAATCGCTTTCACTAACATGTGCTTGAGTGGCTGCAGATGGCTCCGAATATAATCCATTAACATTCTGAATCACTAACACAGACCAGAATTTCAGCATGTCAGTGAAGGATGTGGTGTTGCTGGCTTCCGTGTCACGTAACATGCTATTTTTGTATTTTGATCTATTTGTGTCATTGTGCTGCATGACAGTGTTAGTGTTAATGTTTCAGACGGAAGAAATGCATCATAGGTGAACACAGAGTGACATGACAGTCAGCCATTCAGTTCGTCTCAATAATCCAGTCTGTGTGGACCAATGAGGTAGTGGAATGACAGGAGACATTGTCATCATGTAAGCCTGGGAATAGTTAATCCTTGCCCTTAGTTGACCTGACTGACCATGTAGGCCTGTCAGAGGAGGATGCACCTGTTTCTCCATTCGATGCACAAGTGAGGTTTAATCCAGCGTTCAACTTTTAAATGTCTTAGCTGTCCAACTGCATTAAACTGAAATCACTGGTCATGGCATGAAATGTTCCCTTATTTATACTGGGTTAAATTACTTCTATTTTTGGAAAGCTCTCTCTCTTTTTCCTTTTAACTGTACAGATATGAAATGACAGTCTGTTCGGAAGGAATGTAATGTCTCCATTGTTATAAATCCAAATTATAAAGATTTTATTCCTAAAATAAGCACCAGCATTCAGGACTTTCGGTTCCTTCCAAGTCTGTCTTTCTTTCTTTCTTTCTTTTAAAATATAGTATAGGGTCATGAGGAACAGGGACAGTTAGAGATCGCAAACCTACGCCAAGTCCAGGAATCCCCCATATGAACAGCAAAATTTTACCAAGGGAACAAAATATTCATTCATTCATTCATTCTTTAAACCACTTAATCCTAATTAGGGTGGCAAGTAACACTACCACCCTGGACTAGGGCTTACAAAGTGCAACAATCCAGATGGAATTCAGGAATGTTTGCCAATCATTTCCAAAATCTAATGGAGTCGTCCTTGTCCAGAGCTTCACCTTGGGGAGAAATCTCATGAAAAGCTGCGCATAAGTTTTCACATTATCTTGCTTTCAATCACTCAAACCTAACTGAAAACATAACCTCCTTGGCAAAGGCAACTAGCAGTACATGTCTGGACTGCATGTAGGAAAATGCGGTGTTGAAATGGATGCTCTACCCTCCTCCAGCCCACTGTGAAGAGAAGGGATTGTTCAAAGTTCAGGTTGTCCTGTATTTATTATCAGCTGCATTGCTTGTCTGTGAATTTTTTTTTTTTTTTTTTTTTTTTTTTTTTTTTTTTCATTCTTTGGGAAGACTACCGTCCACAGATCACCTGTTTTTTTTTTTTTTTTCCTGTGAACTGAGAATAAACATTTCATATTTCAGTCTGCCCAGAATAATTTATAGTATTAGCTACTGTACTCTTTCACTAGCTTTTCTCCTTCCCTTTGAGTCTGTTTTTCTCAGCCTGAGAATCTCTATCATAGTTTGGTGGTTACTATGTGATGACAGGTCTCCAGCCCACTGCACTCGCTTCTCCTCTGTCTGGTGGGATCGTCTCGTTATTAGGAGCGTTGTGTGTGTTTACCCTGGCTCGTGGGCTGTGTTGGGCCCTGCGAGGCCTGAGCTCATGTGTTTACCCTGGCGCTACCTGCTTTGCACTGAAAAACAGTGGCTGAGAAGGGGCATCACGTCAGGCACGGCAGCATATGGTTATAGCTGCCAGGATAAATATCAGGTACATTTGGAAAGCCAAGGGGGGCTTTCTTTTGCACCCAGTCCATTGGTTTGCTTTAGATCCCTCAGGATATGTATGCCTTCGCCAGCACACACTCTGGGATTGATAAATTGGTGTAAATGTCTTCTAAAAGACAGTTTTATGTCAGTTCACTGGAACACACAGAACTGAAAATTGATGAGTATACTCAACGTTTGGGACGCACTGCTGCCAAAATATCTGAGAAACGATGAGGGTGAGTGCCCATTTTCCTGAATCTGGCAGCTGAAAGTGACTTTTTTCACTTTTTTTTTCTGTTTCTGAGCAATGTTGGCTTGAAAATAATGTGCTGTATCTGTAAGAACAGCATTATTTCAACAGTGAATAGTACCTTAAAATCTCTCACCCAATTTATTATGTTGTAAGGATTTAGGAGGCTGCAGCCTTGATTTGGCGAAATGAATAGATGTAATTTTTCTTGGATCGGTCCTCTTGCAGAGTCATATCGAACAGATGGGGCTTTATTTAACATAGACATGTTGTATAATTGTCTACAGATTTTAAAGAAGAATAAAAATCTAACATTTAACCCTGAAGATTTTTAGGAAATTTACTTTTCAAAATTTTTAAGTACACTAAATTTGTCAGAGGTTCATATTCAGAGTAGTGAGTAACCTCAGCTTTAAGTAGCATGCTACTCAAACACTGATGTAGGCTCAAATGAGGAGCGGTCTAGTGGCAACGGGAAAGTTTCTGACAGTTTTATGTAACCAGAGTAGAAATATCATGCTGAAATTCACATTGTGGACATCGAAAATAGACTAAAAAAAACCCCGAAGTGCCAAGCAATGTCCATCCCTATACACCGATCAACCATAACATTAACACTACCTGACTGGTCTGCAACTAGGCAACCCCAAACCAAGCAAGCTGTAGTGCACTGTGTGTTTTGACTCCTTTGTATCATAGCCAGCTTTGTGCTACAGTAGCTCTTCTCTGGGATCTGACCAGACATACTAGCCTTTGCTCCCCTCATGCATTAATGAGCATTGGGCACCCGTGACACTTTCGCCAGTTCACTGGTTTTCCTTCCTTGGAACATTTTAACTAGGTACTACAACTTAATAGCAGTAACACCGCAGACCTACTGTTTAAATATCACAATGTGGCATTTGTTAAAGTCACTCAGATCCTTATATTTGCTCATTTTTCCTGCTTCCAACACATCAACTTTGATAACTGACTGTTCACTTTCTACCTAATACGTGCTCGGAATGTTTTTAAATGCCTCATTTTATGATCTCTTTATTATGTAGTAGCTTGTGGCCACATTAACGTGGGTGAATGATTAACTGTCAATCCTTGATATTAAAGGAGAAAAGGAGTGGCCAAGTATTATTATTATATTATATATATAATAATAATATTATTTAAAAGGAAGATCCTTGGGTAATAATCTAGCCATCATAAAAATTCCAGATTAATCTGTCAAAAACTGTGGACAGGAAGTTGCTAATAGACAGATAGAAAAACAAACAAATAAACCCATGCCGATGAAAACATAACCTCCTTGGCTATGTACTTATCTAAGTACATGCAGAGGCCGATTCTAAATATGGAATGTAAATACTGATATAACTTTTGAACGCAAGTTGCTGATGGTTCATAGTGTTTTGTTTTGTTTTTTAATTTATCGCATGTATTTATTTATTTATTTTTTCATGCTGGATTGTTTCACATCGTTGTCTCTATCAAAGCCCACATTCCTTCTCTATCACAGAGGAAAGCCAGAGCACTTAACACAGTAATTGTTACCCTGCAGAGGGACAGTTTAACTTTTATGTCTTTACTGAAAATTAGGAGGCCTATTAAACCAGGGTGGCCGCTTCTTCCAGACCATTCTCTCTCTCTCTCTCTCTCTCTCTCTCTCTCTCTCTCTCTCTCTCTCTCTCTCTCTCTCTCTCTCTCTCTCTCTCTCGGAAACCCACCTGTCCTGCACATTTCATCACACGTTCTTCAGTCCTCATTGTTAGTTTTGCTTGGTGTTGCCTGGCTTCGAAAGTCTGTTCCTATCTTGCAAAATATATCCAACAGGTTTCTTAGAGCAACAAGTAAACATGTCAGTGACTTCTTCGAGTAACATCAGCAACATGATTAATACCAACACCAGAAGGCAAATGTGCTCTTGATACTTAGGTTCATTGGCACAGCCAGTGGCAGCTTGTGTTGAATATTCCACTTGAACTTGCTAGTGGATCTGAAGTGCATTGTGCACCTTATCAGTAATCTGTGCTGCAGTATTTTGTCTCTGTGCTCCAAGAGACAGGTTAAGCTATGCTATGTGATGTTTACCTGGTCATTGGCTTTAAGAAAGAACAGCTCAGCTGACTGGGTAGCTTATTATTTACAGAGATATTGGCATTAGGTTTAGATTTCCTTACAGATTTCTAGTTACTGGGGAAAACCCTTTACATGGTCAAATTATAACATTTTAAATGCTGTAATTTACTCTTTGCTGAAAAAGTGCAAAGGAAGAAATTTGCATATAAAGATTTCATATTAATATCTGGGTACAGTAGTCGTTACCATGCCTCCCTCACATCAAGAAGGTCCTGGGTTTGGGTGCCGGGCTTGGTAAGGGTGTTTCTTTGTAGTTTGCATGCTCTCCCTGTGCTTGCATGGGTTTCCTCAGGGTACTCCGGTTTCCTCCCCGAGTGAGACATGCACATTAGACAGATTTTCTGTTCCAAATTGCCCCTAGGTGGGAGTGTGAATGGTTTTGTATGTGTGTATGTGTGTGTGTTGGCTGTGCAATGGACTGGTGAGCTGTTCAGGCTGTGCTCCGCCTTCACCCAGAGTCGGCTAAGATCAGCTCCAGCCTTACCTAAGTGGTTCGGCAAATAAATAAATAAATGAATGAATATTAAAGTCTACCAAAATGTAGTGAAACTCCATTGCCAACACGGTGGTGCAGTGGTTAGCATGTTTGCCTCACAGCATCAAGGTCCTGGGTTCGATTCCCAGGCTTGAGGTGTTTCTGTGTGGAGTATACATGTTGTCTCCATGCTTGCGTGGGTTTCCTCCCACATTCCAAAAACATGCACAGTAGGTTGATTGGCGATTCCAAATCGCCCCTAGATGTGAGAGTGAGTGTGAATGGTTGTATGTTTGTTGGCCCTGCAATAGCTTGGTGAGCTGTTCAGGGTGTACCTTGCCCAGAGTCACCTGAGATGGGCGACAGCCTCCCTGCGACCCTAATTAGAATTAAGCAGCTTAGAAAATGAATGAATGAATGTTTTGTTAGCAGTGGTATTATGTCTATTGGTGTGTGAATATGTGAATAATAACAGTGTTTACATGTAAAATTTTATGTATTTATTTAAGAAAAACTTCACAGCATAACTGTTTGGTACATGGTGTAAATTGCTACAGATATTTGTCCTGTTGGAATTTTAGAATTATACGATTTTGAGTTTGTGAAAGATTTGTGGTCTTATTATACTGTGATAAAAGATTACACGCAAATATTTGAAAGCACAACTTTAGAAATTGGTAGGAACTTGGTCATTAATTTGTTCTAATAGTTTAGGCCAGCATTTTGATTTTAAATAGATTTAGTCAAAAATATTTAGGTATTAATTAGTTTTTCAATAAAGTAACAGCACCGTACTCTCTTGGGGCCGGTGGCGTAGCGGTTAGGGTGCCGGGCTCACGATCGAGAGATCATTGTTTCGAATCCCTGTTGGACCCCCACCGTGCTAAGAACCCTGGGCAAGGTCTTAACCACAAGTGTGCCTCTGTCCACCCAGCAGTATAAAT
>JBCNYH010000023.1:46752384-46767124 GCA_039654325.1 Tandanus tandanus
AGAAGGTGATAATACAAGAAAATCTCCCAGATTTATACAGAACACCATGTGATGTGATCTTTGTGATCAAGGACAAGGGTGTGTGTGTGTGTGTGTGTGTGTGTGTGTGTGTGTGTGTGAGAGAGAGAGAGAGAGAGAGAGAGACAGAGAGATGTTGAATATGATGGCTTTGGCTTATAAAAGGAAAAAATGAACCAGTCAAGTTGTAAATATGTATCATATGTGCTTTTTGGTCTTTTCAGTTTTTCAGCATCAGTCATGCAGCGGACTTTCTAAACATGGTTCTGTTATGTTTGCCGTCAATTAGAACCCCTTTTGAATAAATTGTGTAATTAAAGTGTTTTGCTCTCAGCGTATGTTTGAAAGTTTGTTTTTTTCTATTCAAATGCCTGTGTGTAAAAATACACATTTGTAATGCAATCTGTCACTTCTCTGTTTATTATAGAGCTTTGTTTATTATAAAGTACATGTTTATTAGTCATCTTTAGAGAGTCTTTTTTTTTTTTTTTGCACTGTATTAATTCCGCAAGGGAAACTTTGACTTCTGCATTTACCCCATCCAAAGTCAGCACACACACACACACGTAAACAGTGAGGACACACACACTCGGAGCAGTGGGCTGCCACACACTGCGACGCTCGGAGAGCCTTGCTCAAGGGCACTTCAGCAATGTAGAATTTGGCACTTCACGGGCAAAATATAGAATAGCCAGGAATGTGGAGGAGGGGGCAACTCACTCCCCTGCCGCCACACATTTTACCTCTTGGTTCGAGAATCGCACCAGCGACCTTTCGATCCCAAAGCTGCTTGTCTAACCATTAGGCCACGGCTGCCCCACTTTTATGAGAAAACAGCCACCATGAATAAAAAAAGTTATTGACCAGTCTGTACTGAAAAATACCAAACTCAGATAGCAAATCAGATTGTGCGTACTAAAATTGCAATACAGTCATTTTAGTTATTTCAAATATTCATTGGAATATTATTCATGGAACTCAACATGTGTTATATAATAACACAAAAGGTATGTAGGATATTGACACGCCCTTTCCGAGTGTATAGTATTTAAAATTAATAAAAGAGTAGGTCAAAACTTTACTTAATACTTTAGCAAAAGACATGCAAAAGCTCTTTATATACTTGAGGAACCTCCTGATATTAGGTGTGTGTTCAAAGGTAAATTTGGGAGTTTAAATAAGAGACAGAAAATAAAGTCACCTTTTTAGTCCAAACTTTCCAGGAGATCCATTTAAAATTGTATTTACATTGAAATAAATCATAAACGGTCTAATGTTAGAAGATGAATCAACTTACACCACCAAAAATAAAAAGGAGTTTAGGACTAGAAGTGTTTTTCTTCAACTAAACATAAGGGTTAATCTGCTAATCAGTACATCTGCCTAATTAAGTCAAGGCAAATTTAATGACCAGCTTAGGTTTGAAATGCCATGTGGTAATGTACTAAACATTTGGCTAAAACCTCAGACGAGCTTTTTAGTAAAGCCCACACCTCTTTTCACAGCTGCCCTCCATTTTCCACGACCCCCACCTGCAGGAGTCAGTGTGTGCCCCCCTGAAGTACTTCCAGACTGCAGCTGAGCAACCATCGCGCTCCAGCCGTTTCAAATCGCTTGTCTCTGTTAAAAATGGCTGCAATCACAGCTAATCAAGGTATCAGCATGAAGGCACGTAGATTACTGTCAAATTTGCAGGAAAAGTATTCATAAATCTACAAAAACAGATCTGCAACTGATTCATAGTCAACCAGTTTAACCATAGAACCTTCTGAATTGCAGTGAAGAAATCAGTCAGAAACATTTTTATTCACCAAGAAATTTGTTCTGACATAATAAATGGCAGGAAAAATGTATCGATGTCATACAATTTGAAGTCAGAATTTACCGTATGTTGGAAATAAATGTAAGGGCTTGCGCCAATTTAAGTAATATACTAGAGCGCTCGGAAAGCGCAAACCCCCACCAAAGTAAAATAAATAAGAAAGTACACAGCACCCCCTGCTGGGCCTGCTGTAATACCACACTTGCACAAACTCATCCTGTCTCACAATGTTAAAAAAAATCCTTTAAAAAAATTTCTGGATCCAGAATTTGATCCAGATTATTTTGAAAATCTAAGGAGTCTTCCTTGACCAAAGCCCCAACTCTGGTTAAAAAATAAAAAAAGAATAATAATTATGAAAATTCCTGAATAAATTTGCGTGTAATTCTGCTAGGAAACACACAAACCTAAAAAATATATATATGGAGACAATTAACAGGAAATATGCCCCATTGCTAACCGACCCCTAAAAGGCGTATGAATGTATTTACACCCAGCCAAAAAGAAGTCACACGAATATGTTGTTCCATCTTTAGCCTTGCTTACAGCATGTAATTGTCATGCCACTGTTACAACAAACTTCAGCAACATAACATTTATTTCCATCCAGTGTCGGGTTCATTTTTCACCGATGGCTTGAATTGATGAGGGAAAAATTAAACCACTCCATAAAGTCTTCTCCAGCAAAACTTTCAACAGGGTTAAGGTCAGGACTCTGGGGTGGCAATACATATGTGAAAATGATTCCTCATGCTCCCTGAACCACTTTTTCATTATTTGAGTCCCCATTTTATATTCGAGCCATCAGGGAAGAAAATGACGTGATAACCTGCTCATTCAGTACATTCAGCTCATCAGCTGACTTCATTTTATTGCCACATTAATGTTGCTGAGACTTGACCCGACCAACTGGAGCAACAGTGCCATGGAGATTACATGCTGTGATCAAGCCTAAATGCACTCCATGAAAATATTATAGTGTGCGACCTTTATGGCCGTGTATTTTTTGTATTAAAAAAATATTTTTTTAATAGTTTTTGAGTTTCAAGCTTGTTGAGGGAGTAAGAATTCCACTTCGATCTTTTTCACAGCAGGGAATTTTATGTTGTAGGGCTCTTAATACAGTAGAACTGTTAAGAGAGACAAACCAAAGAAGCTCTTGGAGTTTTAGACTCACGGCTCATGGCCAACATAAGACTGTTTTGTGTGCAGTGTTCTTAGTGGGCCAACTGGGGCTTGCATTTATGGGTTTTCTCTGGTACTCCAGTTTCCTCCAATTTCCTGGTTTAAAGACATGCAAATTAGATTAACTGGCTACTCCAAATTTCCATAGGTGTGAATGTGAGTTTGAATTGGTGGCCTGTACATGGCTTATCCCATAACCCTGATGGATATCTGGTATAGATCATGAATGGATATACAGTATGTGACCCATCACATACAGTGACCTTTAAAGCAAATTAGATTTTCTTGTGAATAATTGAATTAACCTTATTCATCTACATGAACTTTGGATGAACATTTAACATTTATTTCTTCAAATTTTATCAGTCATTCATTCATTTTCTGAACCGCTTAATCCAAATTAGGTTTGCAGGAAGGCTGGCACCCATCTCAGCTGACTCTGGGCGAGGGCAGAGTACACCCTGGACAGCTCGCCAGGCCATCGCAGGGCAGAAACACGCTGACGGCAACCCAAGAGAGCCTACTCTTATGAACGACAGCAATGGTTCTTTTACATCTTTTAACCCAGTTGGCTGCACTGGGACAGCAGTGACAACTGGTTGATAGTGGGGCTTGAACCCCCAGCCTTGGGATCAGTAATCCAGCATGAATAGATATTTTTTATATATGTGAATGTATATTCTTTATATACTGTATGTGCATAACTCAAAAAGTCAGTTTGATGAAAAAAAAAAAGAGAGTATACAGATGAGGAGGTAGGATAGCTGGACAGAGTAAAAGCTAGTTGTTATTACTATTATTATTATTATTATTATTATTATTATTATTATTATTATTATTATTATCTGGTCCTAAAATGAATGTATAACAAAACTGGGCTACTTGCAAGTAATTCAGGTTTAATGCTTTGTGATGCTGGCCCGTATGTGAAGGTAAAGATGTTTGTGATGTAGAACGGAGGTTCGAGGGTGTTAGACTGGCAAGAGGAGATGGGTGGGTGGAAACATGAAGGGGGAAAAAACAAGCTTACAAGCAGCTGCACTACATCTGTCTTACACTGACACATGTGGCATTTGTGAAGATCAAAAGAAGTCTTATAATGATGCAGCTGTGTGTGTGTGTGTGTGTGTGTGTGTGTGTGTGTGTGGATGCAAAAGGTGTAAAGATTGAGAGTATTGTTCAGAAGAAGGAATATTTCTTGAATAAATCAGTTCAGGTTTTAAAATGAAACATTCACAGCTTTCAGTACAGGAAATGAACTGGAGCTTAAAAGGCTGGTTTTAAAACAAGAGCTTTTGTAAAGTTTCAGTGGAAAAGTATTTTCTTTTTTTTTTTTTTAGCAGAATTGTAAAATAACAGTCCTCTTCTTTTCCAGCTCTTCCTAAGGCATTTAAAAGAAAGATGTTACATAAGCAGCTTTGCCCGTCTGCACCACTGATCCTGATGGATATTTCAAAGACCATTAGAGCTGATTGAAGGCAGTCAGTTGTAGGATCACATTGGTAATAGTTACAATGAGGCTCTGAACTGGTCAATGTGTGTGTGTGTTTGTGTGAACCATTTGTGCCTGATGCCCTGCTTGGTTCTCTGAAGCAGCACCTGTTCTCCATGCCCAGAGGTCACCTGTCAGAAGGTCATTGCCCAGGGTGTAAGGTCATGTCACAGAAAGAAACTCAGAAGTGATTGAGAATACAGATGGCCTAATAAGGTCAGGTGTCTGTCTTTCTTCTATCTCTCTGTTTTTTTTTTGTTTTTGTTTTTTGATGGTTGGTACATTTAAATTTTTACAAGGAGAGAATTACACACACTGATCATAATCATCATGTACATCATTCATGAAACACACCAGAGAACAGCTCATATCAGTAAAACATGACAAGTTTAAAGTGTGGGATCTCATGCAACTTTAAAATTCAATCTTGCACCATCTGCTTTTTATTACGTTTTGGATTAGCACTGATTAGGGTTCAATTCCAGAACTGCCAGTGATAAAAACCTGGGAAAGGTTTCTTCTTTGCATTTCTTATCATTTATATTTTCAGAGCTAAAACTGTGGTTTGGGATTAAGCCAGGCTTCCTTGTGCTCTTTTTACAAGAGAAAAGCTCAGTCTTGCTGAATTTGAATTTGCTTTTATTGCTGATAAATAATACATTTTAAAGATATGTTCATAAACAATCTCCACACAGAAACGCCCCTCGCCAAATCTGACACTCGAACGCAGGACCATCTTTCTGTGAGGCAGACGTGCTATCCAGTACCTCACCGTGATGCCTCGCTCTTTAATGTCCTTTTCTATAGTCCTGTTATTATTGTGTCTTTTTTATTCTCTTTTAAGGCAGAGAGAGTCACAGAACTTGTATATGATATGTATTTTGTAATACACCCGACTGTAAAAATATTGAACTTAAAATTTTAATAAAAAATTACAACAAAAAAGGCTCTTTTTTGTTTGGGTTTCTTTAAGGCCTCTCTGAGTAAAGCCTCCAAAAAGTTTATGTATAAAAGGGAGCCCCCTGGTGGCACTAATACAGAAGTAAAACAGTTTTATTTAAAAATAAAAAAAATGGATTCTTTTCAATACATGAAGACATGATTTGTGAAATTATTTCCTCATCATTGTCTCAGAAATGAAATTTCTTAAAACAGACATCACAAATAAAATGTTGTTGAAGGTGAGGCCTCGCCGCTCTGAGAGAGATCATATGCGATGAATTATTTGCTTGATAAAGTCATCTGCGGGGGATGCGGGAGGGATTACCTGGAACTCTGAGGGTACATTCGGGGCACTTCCGTTTTATGGAATCTCACTTCAGCTTTTATGGCTGTGGGTTTCCTGCCCACTTGTGATGTGGTCTCTGTGTAGGAATGCCTCCTCACCCAGATTCATTACCCATATACATTTCATCTCCCCTTTTATACTCCTCTTGCATGAGAACCTTTCGCTTTCTGAGTAAGTGTGATTGAAAATTCTTTTATATCATTTTAAGGAAAAATAACAACAGCAAATAGTCACAGTGCAGCCACTCCCGAAACATTTGCTTACTTTTGCATTCTCATGGATGAGATGATGGTCTGACTCAATATGTTATGTGGTCATGCTTTTTTCTTTCTTTTTTTTTTATTAATTTATTTTTTTAACAATAACCCTTGACACCAGACTTGAATAGCTTAGAGTTCTTTTTTTTTTATTTTTTTTAGGTTTTTAGATTGTATTATCTTGTTACACATACAGTGCACAGAGTATCTGTAGAGTTTATATCATATCAGTATCCATCTATAGGTTTAAGACTATATTTTCTTTCAGATGATCAGTAATGGAATGCATATTGCTATCACAGTATACTGTGATATTAGAGTCTTGCTATACCTTTAACCTCATGATATAGCATAGGGATGATGTCAACTCACACCTCCATTAAAATATGAAGCCAGATATTTTTTAACCCTTTAAAGGCCACACCAAGAAAAAAGCAATGGCATTTATTTTTTTATTAGTTTTTGCAACAATAACAATAATGTTTGTGCATGTTCAAACAACCTCACTTTTTTTTTAAATAAAAATATCAAATTATTAGTTCTACCACAAGTTTACCCAGAACATTAAAGGGTTAAGACAAAGTTGGCTTCAAAAAACAACAAACAAAAGTGTCAAGAATAAATTAGGCACATCAAAAAATTGGCACCTGCCAGAATGAAAGTCACAACAGTCAGTATCAGGTATGGCCTCTGTTTGCGGTGATACAGGCGGTGATTTGCGGTGATATAGGCGGTGATTTATGGTGATACAGTTCGGCGAAACCAAGTGCTGCAACCGGATGTAGCGATCCTTTTCGGGAGTCGTCTCTCTCTGTCGCCCTGGACATGGCCTGTTGTCAACAGACCCTGTCATGTTGTGGGGGTCAATCAGATTTCTGATGGTGGGTTGTGTACAGCCCTTACACCTCGCTACCTCACTGTAGCTCAACCCGGCCTCCACCATACCCATTGCCCAGAGACGCTGTACATGTGAAAGACGTGGCACTAGACTAACAATATCGAACATTTCTGAGCCTTTATATAGGCTTTCCAAACTTCCTCAAATTGTGCTGATACACATTGTGATTTGCTCAAACTGCATTTGGTCCACTTTTGCAAAGTGACCTACACATGTGCAGTGAAGCATGAATAAATGGAAAATAAATAAGGAATAAATGGTCAGTGATGGCTCAGTGGTTAAGGCTCTGGGTAGTTAATCAAAAGGTTGGGCGATCAAGCCCCAGTCTCACCAAGTCGCCACTTATACTGTTGTATAAGTGAGATAAAATGTAAGTTGCTTTGGATAAGGGCGTCTGCCAATGAATAAAACACTTGTGGATGTGCTGCTCTTGGAAAAGAATCAACAACAGGGTGTAGTGATGAGTCTTAGCGAGCAAAGGCAATGCACCTATTTCTGTGAAGGTGATTATTTTCCAGGAACAATGTCTTCTCTTATAGCATACCAATTTGGCAACAATACATTTCTTTATCGATTTTCATCCTACTCGGACAGAACATGCAAACTCCACACAGAGACGTACTAACCACTATGCCACCATACTGCCCTTAACAATATATTCATGAAAATATAATTATACTTACTTAATTACTATCCATCTGTCTGTCTGTCTGTCTATCTATCCAGCTAGCCAGCTGTTTATCTTTCTAGGATTATCTATCGTTTAAGATGATGGATTACTGATGGAAGGGCTTGAGTTCAAATCCCAGCATTGCCAAACTGCCACTGCTAGGCCATTACCCCTCAACTCCTCAGCTGTATAAAATGAGCAAAATGCAAATCCCTGCAGATAAAGGTGCTTAAACAGGCAATAAATTCCAGTCAGTCAACATTCGTATGCCGTGTTGTTTTTTTTCTTTTTCTTTTTGGGGGTCACCCAGCATTATCCTGTAAGAGTTCTGGGCAATTCTGTCAGAATACTTTAGAGCTGGGGAGCTACATTGAGAACCAGGAGGGCTTGGCTTCCATTCTTAGAAAGAATGGTCATGGATCAAGTGACGGAATAATTCAGCTTTATTGTTTTTGTCCAACCGGTTTCCGTGTCTCCATTTGCATATATTTCCTTCAGCCATATTTGCAACATATCACCTCCAAAATCCATGAGAATGGCAATGATAGTCCCCGCCATGGCTATCAGTCGGCTATGTGTGACCTTATTGTTACGTGCATGCGTGAAAACTACCAGACAGGACCCGCCTCACATGTACACAGAGGTGGTTCATCCAGGCTCTTGTACAAAAGCATAATAAATTAATTAAGCTGTAATATAATACATGGCCTTTAGAAAGAACAAATTATTGTTGAAGTCGTACTTAATGAATATTCTAGCTCTTCGGTAGATGTTCTGAGTTTTATGATCAAACTGATGAAAATAACAGAATTATGAAAGGATGATGATCTCTAGAGTGAGAGAGAGAGAGAGAGAATTTTGTGTAGACCTGGCATGCCTGTCACTGCCATTCCTTCAGACCCAACACAAAATTCACCACACTGGTGTGATTTCATCAGGGATCACATGGGAGCTTGGGTATGGACAAATGTCTGAAAGCTGACGGGAGAGACATCACTGAGATGGGAGTGGGGCAAGGGGGCATATACGGGTGGGGTGCAAATGAAGGACCTGGAACCAACTGTGTGAGTGGACAAGTGTTAATCCCTGAATGAAGTGTATACACACTGAAGAGGTGCCAAGAACGAGTGGATGTTGGATCTCAGGCTGATATAATCACTACTCAATCCTATAAACAGGTAGGAGGCTCACAATATGAGTGTCTTTGGACAGTCTGTCAAAGTATTTGAATTAATGTTTGTCAGTATGTCACCACAACATCCATTGGAGGTGCTTCATTTAAATAATTTATTAAACACGATGTACTATATTAGTGAATTTCCACAAGATTTCTGTGTTTGTCTAATAAAAAGGTCCTCATTATTACTGATATAAAGTTTACTGATAACTGATATAAAGTTTAGTGGACTCTCTAGAAGAAGGGACAACTAGAAACCTATTTAATCCGGTCCAGCAAATTGATTTGGAGTCCATACGTTAAAATTAATGTGCAGTGTAATGGAAGTAAAATGTCTAAAAAAAAGTTTCCCTCTCTCTCTCTCTCTCTCTCTCTCTCTCTCTCTCTCTCTCTCTCTTTTGTTTTAGATATTTACCTATTTAAAGCAAAATCTTTTATGCCTTCACCCTTGTCTCTTATTTTACTGTTTTTCTTTTTTATTATTTATAAATCATTTTGCTTACTACAATATTTTTTCCCTGCACGTCAGCATAATATACTGTATATTAACATGTAGTAAAGTATAAGTTTGTGCATTGATAAATAAATGTAAGACTTTCTTTATGTGTTGTTCGTTTGCTGAACACTCACTCACTTTTTTTCCAATACGCTTAATCCTATTACAGTAGCCTGGAGGCTGAGCCCATCTCAGCCGACACTGGGCAAAGGCAGGGTACACCCTGAACAACTCAACAGACCATTGCAGGGCCAACACACACACACACACACACACACACACACACACACACACACACACACACACACACACACACACACAACACTTCACTCACACCTAGGGGCAATTTGGAACATTCAATTAGCCTAATGTGCATGTCTTTGGGCTGTGGGAGGAAACCGGAGTACCCAGAAGAAACCCATGCAAGCACGGAGAGTGCATTCACACAGAAACGCCTGAGTCCAGGACTTGAACCCAGGCCCTTTTTTGTGTGAGGCGGACATGCTAACCGCTATGTCTCCTTGCTGCCCATTTGCTGAACAGATTATTTTCTAGACATGCACATTATTATGCTGTTATGTTAATATAAATGTATATGTAAATATTATTATCACTAATATTATTATTATTATTATTATTATTATTATTATTATTATCGAACCAGTTGACACTGGCATAATTGCAATATAAATGTGTTTGACACCCCTGCTCTCTATCATATGGCTTTCAGATCTAAAACTTGCAAGTATATATATCTGGAAATTTAGGCTCTAAAGTAAATATAAATACTAAAGGTAGAAAAGCGATCTTTTCCTAAAGACGTGTCAATCATCTGACAAGCTGATGGCACTTGGAGAGGTAAGTGTTTGCCTTACTGTTACTTTCTAATATATTTTATAAAATATTAGATTTATTTATGTGTATATTTTTGTGAATTATAATATTATGAGATGATGGTGAATTAATGATAATAAATATAATATTTCTCAGAATGACATGTATTCAGTGAAGAATATAATTTATAACTTTTCTAAATAATGTGAGACAAGAAAAAGATTTGAGAAAGAAAATATTTGATGGGAAAGTAAGTGATGATGTCTGTGTTTTGTGTGAGAGTACACATGAGCATTATTCAGTGTGTTTTTACATTGAACTTACAGAATTGTTTAAGCATGACACATGTATTTGGTTTTGTGGCCAGAGTCAGCTGACTGCCACACTGCTAACCTCTGTGGTGGCAGCAGTGTTTGGCTCGCTGCAGATCGGATACCACACCGGTAATGTCAACTCTCCAGCCAGAGTGAGTACATGACTCTGGGTAGCATGGCACAAACATGCACATCTCACTGAGTAAACTTTACAAAGTCGTGAGAGCTTTCTATTCAGCCAGCCGTGGGCTTGGAGGGCTTTATGTTTACAGACAGGTAGCTATGATGTCTGGATTGTGTTGATATGTCGGCTTGGGTCGTGGATACTGTGCAAAGTTCTCTAGTTGGTATTTCATTCCAGAGCTGGATGGCCTTCCAGGTCTTAGTCATGTCTTTCAGGTGGATGAAATGCAGTCTCTTAAAGTATATTCAGTAGTTTGGCATGTGAATGGTATCTGACGTGAAATTATGACAACCATCTCAGTGATGTACACAAGAGAATTCTTGTTAATAAGTAACTTTGCTCAACTTTGAACTATATATAACTATATATATATATATATAATAGTAACCCAATCACATCAACATATCTTTCAAGAAACTTTAGATTTTATAGGCCAGATATATTGGTTTTACAACTTACAATGTGTGTAGTATAATTATCAACTGGGGGTGTGGGGAAAAGCTAAATGCTAGGCTACCAGAAATAAAGACATTAACCCACAATGTATTAAATTTATGTACAGTTTTAGTTGTATACTTTTTTAACAATAGATTTTGTCATAAAGCAGCTTTATAGAAGTTCCTAGCTGCATAATAAGCAAGCTGAGACCTAATTAAGAAGGCACCAGGCTTAAAACTGCTTGTTATCCTTTATTTATTTAGATCATTGAAGACTTCTTTAATGTGACATGGAAATCTAGACACAATCAGTCCATGCCAGACCACAGTTTGACATTTCTATGGGCTCTCTCTGTCAGCATCAAAGACTTTGGAGCCTTGTTTGGGTCACTGGGTGTCAAAGATCTGGCTGATTCTTATGGGAGGTGAGAATTAGCTTTTGGAAAGCTTGTCTTGTATACAAGAAAAACTGTTGAATACATTTGTTCTTATTTTCATTTTTACTCCATTTTATTTTCTTTAGGAGAAACGCCATTCTCATAGCAAACATTTTGTCCATAGTGGGTACCTGTCTGATGTTCCTAAGCAAAGCAGCGGAATCTTTTGAACTTCTTATTGTGGGCCGTTTCATTTTTGGCCTTTTCTGTGGTCTGGTGATGAGTCTGAACCCGCTGTATATTCAGGGTGTGTCCCCGATTAACCTCCGTGGTGCCTTTGCAACTCTCAATCAGGTTTCTTTTGCCTCTGGCATTTTCCTGGGCATGGTGAGAGACCACACACATTCTCTTCATCTCTTGTTCATCCTTTTAGGAATCTCTAATTATGATCTGGTTCTCATCAGCCAAAGACAGACCTTGACTAATTTAATTGTTTGTGGTGGATATTACAGGTGGTGGGCTTAGAAACAGTCCTGGGCACACCGAAATACTGGGCATTTATGCTGTCTCTGTCTCTTATTCCAGCAGTCCTTCAGTATATAATCTTGCCTTTTTGCCCTGACAGCCCACGTTATTTCTTTATCAACTGTGGCAAAGAGCAAGAAGCAGAAGCTGGTGGGTGTGAGAGAAATGTGCAATTTCAAACTTGAATATATATCTATTGAGCCCTTATTTTCATATTAATCTCATATTAATTTTCACTTTCCTTTTATTTTTAGCTTTGAGAAGGTTAAGAAGAAGCCCTGAAATGGTGACAAAGGAAATGGATGAATTGAGAGAGGAAGCCTCTCACAGTGAAGCAAGAGTAACTATCAGGGAATTCTTCATCAAACGCTGTTACAGACAGCCCATAAAGCTTGTTCTAATCATAAACCTGGGAAGCCAGTTGTCCGGATTCAGCGCGGTTAGTGTTCATATAACAAAACTGAAAAACTTACATTTGTGCCATTTGGCAGACACCCACCCTTATCCAGAGTGATTTACATTTATTTGAGGGTTGAGGGCCTTGCTCAAAGACCCAACAGTGGCAGATTGGTGGGGCTGGGGCTTGAACCACCAACCTTCAGATTAGTAACCCAGAGCCTTAACCATTGAGCCACTACTGCACTCTTCTAAAACTTCATGCATACTTACTATTTATTATCTTTGACTTTGTGCAGTTTTGGGTAGTTACAATGCAAAAGTCTGCACACCCTTGGGACTAAATAAAGAATAGGTAAATTTATTAAAAAAAACATTTAGTGTATTTAGATTCATAGATTATATGAATTAAATAGATTATGTAGGGCAGTGATGGCTTAGTGGTTAAGGCTTTGGGTTGCTGATTCAAAGGTTGGAGATTCAAACCCCAGTACAACCAAGCTGCCACTGTTGGGCCCTTGAGCAAGGCCCTAAATGCTTGATTGCCCAGTTGTATTAAAATGTAAGTCACTCTGAATAAGGGTATCTGCCAAATGCCATAAAAGTATATGTAAATATTGGAAAGGAAGTTTAATAATCACTGGTCAAAATTGTGTGTTATGGTGTGGAACATTGTATCAGTGTAACCAATAATCTGTACAATTTAGCTAAAGAAAAAACTGAAACCATTTAGAGGGGAAAATTGTATGGTTGTAAAAATGTGCACACCCTCTCATAATTGAGGATGCAACTGTGTTTAGAATTATCCATTGACATCTAAAATCATGGTAAATAGTAGTCAGTTCACACCTGACATCGTTTAAAATGACCCTGGTTAACCCCAATATAAAGTTCTAGTCGGATTTTCCTTACATTTCTGACCAGTTGTATTTGACAGCAAAAGACATAGTCCAGATTTAACTTGTCACACACAAAAGAAATGATATCATTGTTAAAAGCTATCAGTCAGGAGAGAGTTACAAAAGAATTTCCAAGGCATTAGATATACCATGGAACACACTGAAGACAGTCATCAACAACGGAGAAAATATAACAAAATACAAATGAATGGGCTCCCCTTCAAAATAAATAAAAGACAAGAAGACTGGCTCGGGAGGCTGTTATGAGGCCTTAAGCAACATTAAAGAAGCTCCAGAAATTTCTGGCGAGTTCCAGTTGTGTTCTACATGTGATTACAACTCTCCTGTATCCTTTTTATATTTGGAGAGGCTTTTCTTACAATAAAACACATTCAAGGACTCATAAAACCTACATCACATCTTACAAAAACCTGTGGGAAAACGTGTTGACGTCTGATAAGACCGTGGTTAAAGTTATGTATTTTTCTTAAAGGTATGTATGGTTCAAAAACAACAACACTGCACATCACCAGAAGTACACCGTCCCCACAATGAAGCATGGTGATGGCAGCATGAACTTAAGGACTCTTTTTCTTCATCTGGATCTGAGGTGAAGGTGAAGGGAATGCTGAATAGTTCCAAATGCAAGTCAATGTTGGCCCAAAACCTGCAAGCCTCTGTTAAAAGCTGAACATGAAGAGGATAACAATCCAAAGCACACCTCCAAACCAATAAAAAATCGACTCCTCCAGAAGAACTTTCTGAATGACTCAGCCAGAGGCCAGACCTATATCCAATTGAGAAACTGTGGGGTGGCCTGAAGAGGGATGTGCACAGAAGTCCCTGCGATCTGACAGGTTTGGAGCACTTTGGCAAGGAGTGGAAAAAATTGCCATGTCAAGATGTGCCATTCTGATAGACTGCTACACAAGTAGAATGAATGTTATCATAAAATCAATAATATGAAGGGTGTGCATATTTACACAACCAGTCTATTATATGTTTTCTTCATTTTTTTTACATCACAAAAATGTAGCATTTTGGCTCCCAAGTGCCACAGCCAACCGTGACGGGGAGTCCATGGGAGCTAATTGGCCGAGCTCTCAGGGGAGGGAGGGACGGCATACGCTCACTTCTCTGTCACTCACAGTGATCACCAGGCATCTGAGTGCTCATTTGTACGAAGGGGCGGATAGTGCTTTCCCTCCGAGTGTGTCAGGCCGCCCCCAATTACACATGCGCAGCAGTTCGAAAACACGCGGGTGGTAGCATTGCATGTCACGGAGGGGGCATGTGCATGCTTGCACCCCTCTCTGGTTGGTGGTGGTCATGTGACAGGGAAGGCGATACTTGAAGGGTGGGAATTGGATATGACCAAATTAGGGGAGAAAAATGGGGAACAAATCGAAAAAAGTAAAAAAAAAAAAATCTAGCATTTTAACAGGGATGTGTTGTATGTATGTATGTGTAT